>MU217581.1:750113-797545 GCA_018584345.1 Thuja plicata
TGTGTGTGTGTGTACACACACACACACACACACACACACACACATCATAGATAGTATTTGGTATAGTATATTTTAGATATTTTCTTTTTCATTTGTCTAATACTATTCTATTGTTGTAACATTTGTATTTCTATCTTGGAGAATAAATTTGCATTGTTATTTTGTTCTTGTATCACTATCATTTACAATTTTAGTTCTATTCATTTTCACTATGTATTTTGGGTTATTCATTTGGCTCGATTCTTACTTTATGAACTAAGTTACATGGAACACCAATAATAGATTTTAATGGTATCAAATTGTGCTGAATGCACCCTATCATAAATTGAGGTGATGGATAAAAAAATAACTTAAAATGATATGGCGAAAACTAGAAAGTATGCGACATTTGATTTTACAAATAGACTAATATTTGATTAATTAAATGATGTTTGAATTAATAGTGTTTTCTTACGAATGTTGCTTTTTAAACTTATATTAATTCATTTGTAAAAGATTTAATCTTTGAATTTTTTTTTTATTGATGTGATGCAAAACTTAAGTATATTGACAGAAATTTTAATGAATGTGAAATCTTTTGATTAAGAGACATTTCATTAAGAATTTTCTTTACTTTATTATTGTTATTTTTAATGAGCCACTAAATATATTAATAAGAGAAAGTTACAAATAGAAGAGGCATGAAAAATCCATCTCCTATGATAGAAAAAGGAGTGTCACAACTAACCCAAGACAAAAATAAAAAGGAGAGGCCTTGCCCTTTGAGAAAGAACAAACAAGAGATGAACATTGAAATCTCCACCAAGTGTTTGTGTTGGTTTCATGAGAGAATTTTAGGGATGTGATAAGAAGCGGTGTCTCCATTACACTAGTCGAGAAACTCATGAGCCTCTAAATGCTTAAATTTTTTAAAAAGCAATCTAAAGCCACAACCCTAACCCAAGAAAAAGGAGAGTCTGACAAATAACCCAAGAAAAAAATACAAAGGAGAGACCTTGCCCTTGGAAAAAGAACATACAAGAGATGAGAAATGAAATCTCCACCAAGTGTTTGTGTAGGTTTCAAGTGAGAATTGTTTCAGGGATATGATAAGAAACGGTGGCTCCATTACACTAGTCGAGAGACTCATGAGCCTCTAAATACTTTAAAAATTTAAAAAAAAATCTAAACCACAACCCTAGAAATTCCCTTAAATTTATTGTAGCTTCTATACAAAAATAATAAATAATTTTATACCTTCATCCTTTAGATTCCCTATCGAATGACCTTTGGAATTTGATGACGATGCCTATCGAACTTCATATTCATCTCATATTTTTGTAAGACACCTTTCTATATCTATATTAGGCTACTAGATGTTAAATTAGTATTAGATTATGGCCTTTGATGTTTAAAGGATGCCAGTTAAAATGTGTGAATTGACTTGTTTATATAAAGTATGATTTTGATAACATGAAAGTTCATTAGGAGCTGTACGTTGGAATCTAGCCTTTGACCGTCAACATGATATTACTAACTGGGTGCATTCAAAAAAAACATTAATGTAATCTTCAACCCCACATAAATCAAATCCAACAAACCCAACTAGTGGTGATTCTAATTATTTATGTTCATTCTTAAAGTCTCACTTATTCATGATTCTCCTGCCAATTGCTTGAGTTGTCTACTTTTATATAGCCACGCGTCCGGAATCTATATGCCCATAAAACTTTTACGGCACTTTCTTAAAGAATGAATATTTAATTATTTGCTTGACTATTTACTCCTCTTTTTTCCCAGTTTTCTTTTTCTTTTTCTTTTTCGAACAATAAACCTCTTTCATCGAAGGGATGAAAGCCAAGATACTCAGATTGCCCAGATTTATAATTTCTTTCAATTCGAAGATTTCATAAGAATAATACATATTATAGTATTTTATCTAGGAAAATTTCGTCTTGTATTATAGCACTTTTATGATAATGCATCGAGGCATGTGCATGGAGATTAGAGATTAAATATTCACTAAAAAGGTGCTTTAAGTTAAAATATGTATGTGCTTGTAAAAGCATTATTGATTCAAAATAAATTTATTATAATTGTATGTTTTATACATTATGTGCATGTTACATAATAATAAGTATGTGTTATAATATATGTATATTAATATATAATTATATATATTTTATTAAATTTTATTTTTAAATTGGGATATTGAGTTTTTAAATTCATCATCTTAATATTATTTTACTTGTTTTTTGAAAGGTAAAGTAGATTTTGAAGGGGTTAAAATTCTTTACAAAGAAAAAGAATTGATGTACAAGATAAGTTATGTTAAACAACGACCAACAAGCATACAACACAATGTTAGTTTATGCAAACTAATAACCAACTAGTCACAAGCAAGTTTCGAAGGGTTCCTAAAGCCCTTTAGAAATAGACTTAGGACATCTCACTTACAAAAAACTAATAGTAAGAAATGGACCAAAAATATGGAAAGTAACCACCTTTTTCAAAATTATAACCACCATGAGCACCCTTGACCGAGGATAGTAAGGCAACATTATGCTTCAGAAGATCTCTCTTCCTTTGCTCAACTATCCTAGAAAGATCATCATCTAAATGTCTAGATCAAGTGGAAGCAGGAGGACTAGTTGTCAAACACTATGAAGGAGGATATACACAACCATACAACATAGCCAAATCCTCATGTGGGCAAGCCACATTAAGATCTAGAGGAAAACCAAAGTTCGCATACTATTCAATAGGACCATAAAAATCTCTGAAGTCACCATAGCCATCGAAACCAATTTCAGACCACTAAGAATCTCTAACATGGTCATATCATTTCAACCCAAATTATTATCTGCAGAATCATCCTCGACATTAAAAAATTATCCCAAAGTAATATGCTCACCCATATCATTATTTCCACAAAGTAGCATCATTACAAAGAATATTTTGACAATTGAAAACCATATGATCAATAGAAAAACATCTCCTGCAACAGAAAGAGAGACCCTTATAGTTAAAAAGATAAGACTAGTTCCTAACAATCAATATAACATCTCCATGAAAATATTTTGAGTTATCAATATGTAAAGCTCTACCAAGGACCCCTTGGAAACTTAGTGTCAAATATTGGTGCAGGAGCACCTAGGCTAATCCTCAATTCTAGTTTTGTTTTGGCTTGTACTGACCTTAGCCAAGTCAATAGAATTTGGATTTGACCTTAGAAGGTCTTGCATGTGTGTACCTATGTGGATTTGACTAGGATCAATCCAACCTAGGTGTTTATGCTTTATTAGTGGTTAGAGGTAGATTAAGCATTAAAGTTGGAAAATGGATCCAAAAGCCTTTAAGGCTTAGAAAAGGGTAGGTATATGCCTAAAATGGCCTCTAGAAATATTTTTACATCATTCTAGGTTGGTTGGAGGTCATAGGAGTGTGTTTTTAGCAAAGTTGTCAAAGTTGTCAAAATGTTGCATGATAACATTTGGCACTCTTGGATTCTCTTTGGAGAATGATGATGGCTGATTAATGTAAAGACCTATAATCATGGGGAAGGAATATTTAGACAAGTAGGATCCCATTTCCTAAGGCAGTGTGATGTAATGATTGATTTGAATTTGAAGGAGAAGCTCCGAGTTCTGTTTTTTGCATACAGTCGACATGTTTTGAGTTCATGAGCTAATAGATGGATTGAACTAAGTGATCTCATGTTGTATTAGTGTAGTAGACATATTTGTAAGAAATTTTCATTCAGTGGTGGAGTAATTTTGAGTTCATTAGATTATCTTTTCAAATTGTTTTGCAAGTAGTATAGTTGCTGGTGTTGTTTTTGTAGTTGTAGGAAACATGGGTCCCCCGTAGCTCTCCAATGTGAAAATCATCATGCCTCTAAGGGATATGGAAGGGAAGCCATTGTAAAGTTTGCATATGGAAGGAGGAGCTTAGAAGAGCCAACTAGCTAATTTTAAGGTCATTCCCTAGGCGAGTCCAGTGTGCCCGGTTATGTGCATGACAATGTTTAATGGTGTGCAACTGCAGGGGAAGGATTGGGAGAATGAAACCAAGAATGGTTTCAGAATCATAGAGGTCCTATAGATACCTCTTGAAAGGATTAGGCATTTTCCAATCCATTAAGATAGATTTCCAAGCAGAAATCAGAAGACTACATAAAAATAGCCTTCTTTGCCCTATTAGCCCTGAATTCTAGGAACCTACTGTACGGAGGCCCTAGAACCCTAAGACCACCAAAAAATTTTTTTTCTTAGAAAAGTGTGTCTGAATATAAACTTTTTTTGGGGGGTTTTTTGAGAATTTTGTGAGAGAAGTGGGAAAAACTCACTAATTAGGGCTAATTGACCTATTAGTCCTAAAAGACAAAATTCAGTGTTTGTCTTGAGATCATTTGTAAAACCATTGATGACCTATTGTAATGGGGTCATATGAGAGGAAATAAGTTGTCTCAATAATCATTTCACCCTCTGCATCACTTGTGATGAAAAGGTGATGAAAATGCACTTGGAATCTTACAAGCTGGAGTAAGTGATTGAAGAGTATTTGGTTGATAGTTACCCCTAAGGTGAAGCACAAAGGAGACCAACTCAAAGAGTGATGTTGGAGTGGTTCTAGGCTAGCTAAGCTAGAAATTGGAAGATTGTAGAGGAGAAATTAGGATCTTGTGAAGACTAGGAACTAGAAGTGTCCTAGAAGATCTTGTTCAGGCACACCATGGAGTGTCCCTATCAGATTGGTATCAAAGCTAATAAGATTTGGTTTGTGGTGAATGTTCCAACCAGAAGAGTTAGTAGGAGAGTGTAAAATGGTGACAAATGCAGAGTTAGAAAAGAAAGTGGATGAGGAAGAAGAAGGGAATAGATTTCTGTAAGAGAGGTTGGCCCAATTAGAACAAAAAGTGCACCAAGTGGAAGAAAAGACTAAAAAAGTGAAAGATAAAGTTGAAGGAAAGAGAAAATAAATAGCCTTGGATGATGAGGTCCCTGAAGCTGACCTTGTTCTCACCAAAGAACCATTCTTGAAGGCACTGAAAGAGTTGAGTGGAAAGGCATTGGAAGGAGCTCCTATCTTCACTGGAAAGATGGAACCAGAGATAGTCCTAGACTAGATTAAAGGGCTAGAAAATCACTTTGAATGTGATGGTATAACTGAGGCACATAAAGTGAAACTGGTAAAGGATAGACTTAGAGGGTTTGCACTCACTTGGTGGAAATTTATCCAAGATGGGAGAGAGAAAGAAGGAAAGAGACCCATAGATACTTGGAAGGCTATGGTATCCAAAGTCGGAGAAGCATATGTACCTGAAGACTATGAGATTCAATTGCATAAAAGGAGACAAAGTATTACACAAAAAGACTTGGATGTTAACTCTTATACTAAATAATTTCAAAGACCTTCATGAGATCAAGGATTGCAGAAGAGGAAAGTGTGAAGGTAGCTATATACCTTAATGGTCTTAAATGGACTATACAAGATGAACTAAGTTTTCTTACGCCTACCACTATCTAGAGATTCCACCAACTTGAAATAAAGGTGGAAGAGAAGTTAAGAAAGAAACAAGACTCAAGCAATACCAAAGGCAGAGGTAGAGGAAGAGATAACAAATTACATAGAAGTGGATATGGTGGTAGAAGTTTAGAGTCCAAGAACCAAGGAGAAACTAAGTTGACATAACAAAAATAAGGAAGCTCAAGAAGATGAAGCTTCAATAGTGGAAGAGACTCTAATAATAATTGGAGAGGAAGAGGTAATAGACAAGGAAGCACTTCCTAATTTGCAACAATGAAATGTTATCACTGTAATTAGATGGGACATCTTTCCTATAGGTGTCTAGAGAAAGGCTCTACCTCTCAAGGAGGAGACAAGAGAGTGAAATTTGTGCAAGAAGAGGATAGTGGTGGAAATAAACACCTTGAGGTACCCCTAGAATTAGAGAAAGGAGAGAATCTGATGATAAGGAGAACACTGATTAAAGAGCCAGTGAAGGAAGAACTAATCTAGAGAAGATCACTTGTTAGAGTGAAATGAAATATGATGGGTAAAGTATGCAGAGTCGTCATAGACTCATGGTCTACTGATAATTGGTGCAAGGCACCTCTTGAAGATCCTAATTTTCTTGCTTTTGTATTTGTAATAAGGTGCATCCATGAGATCACCCTTGTGTGTGTTTGTTTGTCTAGGTCTTTGATGTAAGATGAAGGACCTAAGGTGAGTTATAAACCTAGGTTCCTGAAACCATGGTTAGACCTTGTTAGTTGTTGATTTTGTGTGTTTGGTTAGAAGTTATGTTTCTAAGTTCTTTGTTTAGGTTCTAGTCATATTTTCAACCTCTTCCACACCTTGGGAGGTTGGTAAGGTTGGACTATGCCCAAATTAGCAACTCTGTCACTTACTGCCAAAAAGGTGTCTTTTTGAAAAATGTTGCATGAAAAACTTTTGGAAAATTTTGCTTGGAGTATGACAAATTCTTTGTAATCGACCTCACCCACTCTCTGAAGCATCTAAAATTCTTGGATGATGCTATTAGGAGATGTGATGCCTTCCTTGAAGGTAAGATTTCACCGTGTACAGAGTTGGATGTTCAAGCAAGGAAATAGAAGAGTGTTTTGAGTCATTCTAGTTGTGTACGGCCTGGTACAGATTCATCTTGTGGATCTAGCTGTAGAAGTTTGTGATGTCTTGAGTTTCTAAAGCATTACAGTTGGTTTGAGGCATTTTCATCAAGTTTGTTAAGAGTTATCGATTTTACATTCTTGCTATCTGAGAAAACAAGGTTTATTAGGTCAGTCACAAAGATGTGATTCTAACTTGAGATTTATCTAGTGGATCTTCTCAGCCACATCGAAAATACAAGTTAGGATCATGGTATTTAGGAATCTTAAGGCTAAGAGTCCTAGGCTAATTATCCCTATGTAATTAGCCTAGTCTGTTAGTACAGTCACATGCATGTGCAATATATAAGTGGGGGGATCAAACCAAATGTGTTTCTACAATAAATTGGGATAGGAGAATCCATCCAAGGCTCTAATTTTAGTCCATGAACCCATATTCTAACACTTTCTTAACAAACCAAGCCTAAACTAGCTAATTAAGCCCATGTGCTTTGTGAGAGTTTCATGGTGCATGTGCTTTGTGAGAGTTTCATGGTGCATGTGCTTTGTGAGAGTTTCATGGTGCAGGAGTGGAGTGAGGTGTTGAGGCTTTGGGGGGTCTACAAAGTCCATAAAGGGTGTTTAGAAACCCAATCAATTCAGTCAAATCCTTCCTTAGTTGAAATTTAAGTCCGAAAAACCCTCTAGTTAGGGCTATAAGGAATCCTAGACCATTTGGTATTCGGCTACTCTTGGGTCTAAAAGACCAAATCCATCACTAGATTCATGACCCTTGGGGTCTGTTAAGAGTCTCCAATCACTTAGGATGAAGTTTTGAATCCTCTGGTGAAGTTTTATACTTTGATGTGTGGTTTAGGGAAAGAGTCCCTACAGGAGAAATTGTTTGGTTTCATAGATTGATTTGAAGAACCAAAAAGGAATAGGGGAAGCCTATTGAACCCATGGAAAAGTTAGGAGACATCCTAAGAGGACTTGTGTGGAGTGGAATTGATCAATTTTGAAGTTTGAAGTAGTGATAAAGAGCTATGGCCCATTAAGGTCTTCTTGCAGTGCTCTCTAGATCAGGTGGTGTCAGAGCCTACTAATATCTTGGAAGGAACAAAGAATGGAGGAAAAAATAGAATAATATCAAGGAGAGGAAGTACCTAATAGAATCACAAATGTGGAATTGGCTAAAATTGTCAGGGAAAAAATAGCCAAGAACAAGATAATGGAAGAGGAGATAAAAAAGTTGAAAGACCTCCAAACAGAGAGGGAAGAAGAAGAAGAAGAAGAAGAGGAAGAAGATACATAGCAGGATGAATTGAAGAACATGCCTGAAGATCAAGAGAAACTTCTTGAAGCTCTTGAGAGAGTTGGGATAAGAGACCATAAATCATATATGCCCATGTTTTGTGGAAAATTGGATCCTGAAGAATGCATGGATTGGGTGGAAGCTATAGAGAACTATTTTGAATATGACAACATCTCTGCAAATCAGAAGGTTAAAGTTGCAAAATCCAGAATGAAAGGACCTTCCCTAAGTTGGTAGAAATTTCTGCAAAATGAAAGAATAGATGATGGAAGGAACCCTATCTCAACATGGAAAATGATGTTAGTGGAAGTCAAGAAGTAGTTTTTACTAGAAGATTACGAGATCACCCTCCACAAGAAGTTGCAAAATCTAAGGCAGAAAGACCTTGATGTGAGTGGGTACACTGAGGAATTTCACAAAATGACCTTGAAGGCTAGAGTTCCTGAAATTGAGAAGCACAAGCTTGCAAGGTACATCAATGGACTGAAATATAGTATTCAAGATGAAATGAGCTTATTCAACCCTGAATCAGTACACAAATGTTTCCAAATGGCACTAAAAATTGAAGAACAAAAGAAGAAGGGGGGAGAAAAAAATAATAGAGGAATAGGGAATAACTTCAGGGGTAGAGGTAGATTCAATGGTAGAGGACCATTCCAAAGAGGTCAATGGGAGTTTAGTAACCATGAATCAAAAGGAGAGCACAATAACAAAAAAAAAATTTAGAGGTAGGAGATCAAATAGTAGAGGAAGATTTGGTGGAAGAGGACCTAGTGTCTTTACATGCAAGTGTTTCACTTGTAATCAAGTTGGACACAAATCTTTCAGATGTCCTGAAAAGAGTGGCACCAACAGACAAGGAGGAGATAGAAGGGTTCAACTCACCCAAGAAGATGACAACCAAAGTGTGTCTTCCTACCATTCCACAACTTCAAGACCTACAAATCCAGAATCAGGAGAATGTCTAATGATGAAAAGGACACTCCTAAGAGAACCTACCATTGCAAAACCATCTCACAAGAAGTCATTATTCAGAACAAGCTGCAAGGTGAACAATAAGGTATGCAAAGTTATAGTTGATTCTGGATCTACAGATACTATTTCATCTAGGTAATTAGTCACTAAGCTTAAGCTACATGTTATTCCCCACCCCTTCCCTTATAAGGCTTCTTGGTTGACAAAAGAAAAAAAAAACCATCATCAATGAACAAGTTTGGGTAGATTTCAAGATAGGGGAGTATATAGATAGGGTTCTATGTGATGTCGTAGAGATGGATGCATGCCATTTATTATTGGGGAGGCCTTGGAAATATGATGTCAATGCTAAGCATGATGGAAAGACCAATGTATACACAATAGTTAAGGATGGTGTTGAGTATGTAATGAACCCACTCCTTGAGTGTGAAAAATAAAAACATGTTGCTAGCAGGATCATGCATATAGGAGAAAAAGAGTTCATGAAAGCATTGAAGGAATGGGATACACCTTATTTTGCATTAGTAGTGAGGCCCAATAAAGCATCTGTAATAGAACCAAAAGCTGAAGTCCCTACTAGTGATGTAGGTCCCAAGGAGGTCAAAGCACCATTAGACCAATATAAGGGCATACTAGCTTAAAGTAAACTAGATTCTTTTCCACCTGAAAGAGAAATAAGTCACTGAATAGACTTCATTCTAGGGGCCACTCTCCCAAACAAGGAAGCATATAAGATGACCCCTGAACAAAACCAAGAGATAGCAAGACAAATTGAGGAATTGTTATCAAAAGGCCTCATTAGGAAGAGTGTGAGTCCTTGTGCTCTCCCTACAGTCCTAGCACCCAAGAAAGAAGGCACATGGAGATTATGTATGGATTCTGGGGAAATCAATATGATAACCATTAAATATAGGTTTCCTATGCCTAGAATAGAGGATTTAATGAACTGTTTGGGGGGTGAAAGTTACTATTCCAAGATAGATCTCAAAACTGGCTATCATCAGATAAGACTCAGACAGGGAGATGAATGGAAGACAACATTTAAGACTACAGAAGGCCTCTATGAATGGCATGTGATGCCTTTTGTACTTTCCAATGCTCCAAGCACCTTTATGAGATTGTTGAATGAAGTGTTGAAACCTTGTCTTAACAAATTTGTTGTTGTATACCTTGATGATATTTTGATCTTTAGTAGGAGCAAGGAAGAACATCTCAAGCATTTGGACATGGTGATGAGAAAAATCCATGAGGAGAAGTTGAAAATAAATATAGATAAGTGTGTGTCTCTTCAAGAATAACTTGTGTTCTTAGGCTTTGTAATCTCCTAGAATAGTCTCAAGATGGATCTTACCAAATTTGAAGACATCCTCAATTGACCACCTCCTACTACTCCAATAGAGGTAAAGAGTTTTCATGGCTTATCTAGTTTTTATAGGAAATTCATCAGAAATTTTAGTGGCATTTGTGCTCCCATTATCAACACCATAAAAGGTGGAAGAAAATGCATATTTGCATGGACTAATGAAGCTAATGAGTCCTTTGAGTTGTTGAAGAAAAATATTGCAGAGTAGCCCATCCTAGTTCTACCAGACTTTCACAAGTCTTCACAGTAGAATGTGATGCAAGTAACAAAGCCATTGGGGGAGTCTTGAGCCAAGAGGGGAAGCCAGTTTCTTTTTTCAGTGAGAAGCTCAATGAAGCTAAACAAAAGTAATCTACTTATGACCTTCAAATGTATGCAATGGTTCAGTAACTTAGGAAGTGGATGCATTATTTATTTCCAAAGGAGTTTGTTGTTTTTACTGATAACCATGCACTTAGATTTCTAAACAAGCAGGAGAAAATTAATCGTAGACATGCGAAGTGGATGGAGTTCTTACAGTCTTATACATTTTCCATCAAGCATAAAAAGGGGATTGTGAACAAAGTTTCTAATTCTCTCATTAGGAGACACCTAACTACCCAAAATATTCATTTGGAGAGTGTTGGGGTTCATGCCATGAAGGATATGTATGCTAAAGATGAAGATTTCAAAGAGGCTTATCAGATTTGTATAGAGATGAAAAACAGATACCACATTGATTTCTTAGAGTTTAGTGTGCAAGATAGTCTTATTTTCAAAGGGAGTTCATTATGTATCCCAAAGGGATCTATGAGGGAGAAAATTATCAAAGAGAAGCACTGTGGAAGCCTAGCTGGTCACTTTAGGGTGGACAAAACTTTGGAGCTGGTTAGGAGATTCTACCACTAGCCCAAATTGTAGACAGATGTTAGTAGTTTTGTGGAGAGTTGTTCAGTCTACCAAAAAGCCAAAGGACATACCTCCAATTATGTATTGTACACTCCTTTACCCATCCCTGCAAAACCATGGGGTTCAGTAAGTATGGACTTTTTCCTACGTCTTCCAAAGACCAAGTCTAGATTTGATAGCATTTGTAGTTGACAGATTTTCAAAGATGGCACACTTTATTCCTTGTAGGAAAACTCATGATTCATCTCACATAGAAGGGTTGTTCTTCAAATAATTTATAATACTTCATGGACTCCCACTGTCAATCATATTAGAAAGGGACCCTAAGTTTTTTGGCCACTTTTGGAGGACATTATGGAGAAAACTAGGAATAAATGTTTCTCTGTCATCTGCATATCACCCACAGTTGGATGGATAGACAAAAGTCATCAATAGGTCCCTTGGAATCCTTATGAGATGTCTCACACAAGAACATGGAGCCACTTGGGACACTATCATAGCACAAGAAGAATTCTCATTCAATGATTCAGTCAATAGGAGTATTGGTTTAACATCATTCCAAATTGTCTATGGCACTCACCCTAGAGGAGTATTGGAGCTCAGAGATATCAAAGACATGGAAAAAAGGAGTGCAGTAGCAGAAAACTTTGCCAAAGTAATGAAGAAAATCCATGACCAAGTGTAGATCAAACTACAACATACCACTAAGAAATATAAAGCCCATGCTGAAAAGAAGAGAGGAGATCTACAATTCAAGATGGGATATTTAGTGATGATCTACCTCAAGAAGGAAAGAATACCTAAAGAGAAATACAAAAAATCTTATGATGAAAAATCTTGGCCCTTTCAAGATTCTGAAGAAATGTGGAAACAATTCCTATAGAATTGATCTACCTTCCCACATTAGATTATCACCCATTTTCAATGTTGCAGATATCTATTCCTACAAAGGAGAAGTTAATATTACTGATCTTGCAGATACTCCAGAGCCTCCTACACTCCAAAAACTCAAGGACATGCCACAAGTGAATCCTCCTAAGATTGAAAGCATCCTAGACAAGAGAGTGAATAAGAAAACTAGGAGAGGCACTTACTATGAATACTTAGTCAAATGGAAATACCAACCAGTTGAAGATGCTACTTGGATGAACCCTAAAGACATTTTGAAGATAGGTTATCCACTTGAAGAATTCACAACTCAAGAGACTTGAGTTCTTTTTTTCATAAGGATTATGGTGCAGGGCACCTCCTAAAGATCCTAATTTTCTTGCTTTTTTTTTGTAATAAGGTTCATCCATGAGATCACCCTTGTGTGTGTTTGTTTGTCTGGGTCTTTGACGTAAGGTGAAGGACCTAAGGTGAGTTATAAACCTAGGTTCATGAAACCATGGTTAGACATTATTAGCTATTGATTATGTGTGTTTAGTTAGAAGTTGTGTTTCTAAGTTCTTAGTTTAGGTCCTAGTCATGTTTTGTACCTCTCCCACACCTTGGGAGGTCGGTAAGGTTGGCTTTTTCCCAAATTAACAACTCTGTCACTTATTGTCAAAAAGTTGTCTTTTTGCAAAATGTCAAGTATGAGCAACTTTTGCAAAATGTTCCTCGGAGTATGAAAAATTCTTTTTAACTGACCTCACCCACTCTCTAAAGCATCCAAAACAGTTGGATGATTCTATTAGGAGATGTGATGCCTTCCTTGAAGGTAAGATTTCACTATGTACGGAGTTGGATGTTCAAGAATGGAAATAAAAGAGTGTTTTGAGTCATTCTGGTAGTGTGCGGCCTAGTACAGAATCATCTTGTGGATCCAATTGCATAAGTTTGTGATGTCTTGAGTTTCTAAAGCATTACAGTTGGTTTGAGGTGTTTTCATTAAGTTTGTTAAGAGTTATCGATTTTACATTATTGTTGTCTAAGAAAACAAGGTTTATTGGGTCAGTCACAAAGATGTGATCCTAACTTGAGATTTATCCATTGGATCTACTAGACCACTTGGAAAATACAAGTTAGGATCATGGTATTTAAGAATCCTAAGGCTCAAGCATTCAAAGTTAGTCCTTCTATTTGTATGACAAAGCCCTAGGCTAATTATCCCTATATAAATAGCCTGGTCTGTTAGTATAGTCACATGCATTTGCAATATATGAGTGGGGGGATCGAACCAAATTTTCTTCTAGAATAAATTAGGGTAGGAGAATCCATCCAAAGCTCTTCTTTCAGTCCATGAACCCATCTTACAACACTGGCTTAACAAACCAAGCCTAAACTAGCTAATTAGGCCTGTGTGTTTTGTGAGAGTTTAGTGGCGTAGGAGTGGAGTGAGGTGCAAAGGCTTTGGGGGGTCTACAAAGTCCATAAAGGGTGTATAGAAACCCAATTAGTTCAGTCAGATCCTTCCTTAGTTGAAAGTTAAGTCTGAAAAACCCTCTGGTTAGGGCTATAAGGAATCCTAGACCATTTGGGATTCTATTACTCTTGGGTCTCCAAGACCAAATCCATTGTTGGATTCCTAACCCTTGGGGTTTTTTAAGAGTCTCTAATCACTTAGGATGAAGTTTGGAATCCTTTGGTTAATTTTTATACTTTGATGTGTGGTTTAGGGAAAGAGTCTCTAAAAGAGAAATTGCTTGGTTTCATAGATTGATTTGAAGAACCAAAAAGGAATAGGAGAAGCCTATTGACCCCTTGAACAAGTCAGGAGACATCCTAAGAGGACTTGTGTGGAGTGGAATTGATCAAGTTTGAAGTTTGAAGGAGTGATAAAGAGATAGGGCCCATTAAGGTCTTCTTGTAGTGCTCCTTACATCAATAATATAGTGTCAAAGGAAGCAAGTAGTAAACTAAACATGAAGAGGATTCCACATAGTAACCCATACAAGGTTACTTGTTTGAAGAAAGGACAACATGTCCTTGTGATTGAAAAATCATGGGTAGACTTCTCAATTGGGATATATAAGGATAAGGTATTGTGTGACGTCTTCCTATGGATGCCTCTCACCTATTACTTGGTAGACCATGGGAACTTGACCGACAGGCCATGCATGATGGAGAAAAGAATGCATATTTTTTCAAGAAGGATGGTGTGACTTTAAAAATCCAGTCACTATTGGAAGAAGGAGAAGTGAAGACTTCAGGCCCTAATGTTCTATTGGTGAGTGAGAAGGAGTTCCTACAAGCCCTAGAAGAAGGAGAGGGAGTAGCATATTCTTTGGTTTTGAAGCCAAAGGTAGAAGATGCAGAGAAGACAACCAAGAAGACAAAGATTCCATTTGAAGTACAAGAGGTACTTAAGGAGTACAGTGACATTGTCAGTGATGGAAAAATAGAAAGCCTACCGCCTAAAAGAGATATTAGTCACTAAATTAAATTTATCCCAGGAGATACCCTTCATAAAAAAATGCCTATAAGATGACCCCTAAACTAAATGAGGAAATTTCCAAGTAGATCCAAGAGTTTCTTGACTGTTACTCTATCCGCCCACAGTGCTAACTGCAAATTTGAATCCCAATCTTTCTTTGTTTTATCCAACATCCTCTTAAGTATCTTGATCAAAATCTTATTACTAGATTCAGTCTAGCCATTCCCTTATGGGTGATATGGCGATGAGTAAGAGATTTGGATCTCATACTGTTGGCAGAAATAAATAAACTCTTCTAATCTGAAACACATTGCATTATCCACCACAATACTCTCTAGACATCCAAATCTAGTCAATATATTTTGTAACATGCAGTTAATGACAGTTTTACTAGTAGCCTTTCTAGTGGGGATTGATTCAACCCATTTAGTAAAATAGTCAGTTGCTACTAGAATCCATGAATAGCCGTCACTTGACTTGTTTGCAATCTCACCAATGAAATCCATAACCCATTTTTGAAAAAGGTGCTTCCACTACGACAGGATTCAAAGGCAAAATTCCCCCAAACTTGAGCTTATCTACAAATCTTTGGCAGGAATCACATCTCTTAATATAGTTGTGGGCATCCTTGAAGATAGTTGGCCACCAAAATCCAGACCTAAGAATCTTGTGTGTGGTAGTCTTAGCCATGTAATGGCCTCCACATGCACCATTATGCATTTGTTCCACCAAGATTTTGAATTTGTCAAAGTCAACACATTTGAGAAATACTCCATCATTGCTCCTAGACCATAATTATTCCTAAATTATAGCATATTTAACAACTTGCAATTTGACTGTTCTTCTACTATTTTCATCCATGTCAAGGGGTAACACCATCTTCTGCAAATATCCAAAAAATGTCCTTATACCATTCATAATAGTCCATATCACTATAATACCAGAAAAAGGCATTAGGGCATATCTAGGAGACCACAAACCCTAAAAAATATGCTAACCTATCTAATCTATCAGGAAAGCCATTCAAAAAAAGAGTTCACAAATATAAAGCATAAAAACTCTAAGAACTCCCTTCAAATGATGCTCCCATGTCCTCCTTTCTTCTCCATAATCATATTTAATGTTTGCTCTTTGACAATAACACTATTGCACAAAGATTCAAAAGCCAAGTTTGTAAATGAGAATACTAGGAGAGAGTGATCTCACCTTGAAAGATTGAAATGCATCCCATTGTATAGAAAATGAGAGTCATTTAGGGGAAATTGCACAAAATCTATGCATAAATGCATATTTTTGTTGGTGAGATGTTAGGAAGCATGATTTGGGGCAGATCAAATAAGGAGATATTGAAAATTTTCATGAAACACCTTAATAGGAATGTGAATCCTCAATTAAGGGATATGACAATTAGGTAGGAATAGGAATCATTAATCAAATTAATAATTCAATATTCTCAATATTCCTCAAAATCAATAATTAGATTTATGAAATTATGAAAATCTCATAAATTGAAATTAGCCAATTAATTAATTGTTGAGACTTAGGGAAAAGGGGAATAAATATTCAATTAGGACCTAGGGATAAAGTATGGGTTATTCATCCCCAGGGGGAAATTAGAGGATTATTTTTTGAATTGAAGGTGTTGATGTCAAATTGAAATGATTTTGATGATATTGACAAGGTTTAGGATCAATTCCGAGGGTTCTAGAATATTTTAGGAAATCACTAGGCATCGATGAGCTTTGACAATGCATTCGCGTAATGATGTTCATAAATGATTGAAAAGCGCCAATGAACTTTGATGGTGTCATAGGATTGAAATTGAAATGGGGAAACATCGAAGATCTTGGACAATGTTCCCGAAATGATAATGATCATAAATAGTATTGACAATAATGAACAACACTATTGAATTGATATTGATATTGATAGATTGATAGCGATAACACCGATGATTTTTGACAATGTTATCAAATAGCTGATTAAGGGGATACGAAGCATCGATGGACTTGGACAATGGTCTTGAAATGATTACAAGATTGATAGAATTGCAATAGGGTTTTGATCGGTTTGGAAATTGGGTTAATTAGTCATTGATGATCTTAAACAATACCCCAGAATGGTCAGAATGAGTCCAAACAATTCTGCAAGTGATTAGGAATATAATATAATGGGTTTGAATTCATTTAGGAAGGTTTGGAATGGTTTAGGATCGAATAAGATCGGTTTAGGGTTGATCAAAATTGATTAGGAAATTGATCGATTTGATAAAGAGAGAAATGTTAGTAATTAATGACATGGAAGAATGACACGATATTAGTGAATGATAAAGATCAAACACACAATATAGAAGACATGTTAAAAAGGGGGCATAGGCAATGAACCATTTTTAGGTGTCTACATTTTCCCCCTCTTTGAGACAATGTGATTATGAGCGTTGGCTCAAAGAAAAATAGAAGACCATGCCCCAGTGGATTGTCAGAATAGAGGTAGGATGCCCCCTCTGAAAATTGGGCAGAAATTGATATGAGGACAATTTTTTGAAAAGAAAGATGATTGATTGAAGAAATGTTAGGAGAAAGAAGAAATTAGATGAAGAAATGTTAGTAAGTTAGAAATATTTTGGCTCTCATAAGTGCAATTATGTCATAAGAGCTTATTTTTATATTGTGAAACCGAATGTAGCGCATCATGGCACAAAAGCCAGAGTAAGAAAGCCATCCTTTTGCATAAATAAACATGATGCAGACAAAGGATGATCTTCTCCATCCCAAAGCATATAGAAAACATGCCCCATAATTTTATGAGATCATCAAACAGTTAGAAGACAAAGAAAAAAACTAATCATGAACCATCCCCGCTACTCTCGTAAGTTTAGATAATATCATCGAGTAGCATAGGAACATGATCAAAAAAGAAAATCAATAAAAGATAAAACACTCACCGAAACAATGTGAGACAAAAGCCATTCTGATCTTTTTGTTACTTGCATTAGATGTTCTTTGATTGGTAGCTTAGATTGGAAATTGACTGATTGGATAATTGATTGATAAATTGGACAGATTGATTGGTTGATTGATAGTAAAGATCGAAAGATCGAACAGGTCCAACCGGATTGATTGTTGAGTCACAATGATTCAGATTGCGTTTGTGAGAACATGATTTCATTAAGCATAGGATTGGTGATTCTACCACTGATGTTTGCAAACATGATGATCATTTTGCAAAAGGAAAAAAGTATGTACATTTTTATTGCAGATTTGTGAAGAGGTTTTGCAATTTTTAGGATTTTTGAGATATTTGTTTTTTTTTTATGATCTTTTTTTAGGACTTTTTATGATTTTTAGGATTTTCTCAGCATCATATTTGATTATTAGGGTCTTTTTTCAGGATCATATTTGATTTTTAGCAAAAAAAAATTTCAGGATCATTATTTGATTTTTTTGGAATTTTGAGTTGCTTATTTGGATTTTTAGGATTTTTTGAAATTGCCCCATTGTCTAGAAAGGGAAGGAAATTTTGAAAGGAGAAATGGACTGGTAGATAGATGAAGGCCAAGGGTGGCTTGCATTAGATTTGGTTAGGTTCTAAGGACTATCCAAGAAATGGGATAACAATTTTTTTAACCAAGCTGGGGGATTGGACAAGACAATGATAAGGTAATGGGATAGTGCAGTGGGTAAAATATGATAAATGGACATGTCAAGAGGTTTTTCTTTGAAAACATGTTTTGCATTGAATGTCCTTATTTTACATCAAGACCAAGATAGGGAGTTGGATAGGACAATGTTAGGACCTGGATAGGATAATGACGGGATATGAACAAGAAAATGATAGGATATGGATAGGATATGCAAGATCAATCAGGGATAATGAGAAGGGATATGGAATATGGATGAAAGGTTGTGATAGGATAGGCAATATAGACCAAAGGGATCAAGACAATGTAAAGAAGATAGGACATGTGATGCTTCAAGGAATATTTTTAACTATGTCAAGATCAAAGTTGGGGAAAAGGAAATAAGATAATGGATAATGGATAATGGAGGACATGCTGGGGATAATGGAGGGCATGCTGGGGATAATGGAGGATAACGCCAATAAAATCTTCCCCCAAGTATAAACTGCAAGAAGTTCATATAATTACACATGACACCTATTTTCCAGGTTTTCATCATGGTACTTGCCCAAAGTACCTATTTTCCAGGTTTTCACTATTGGACAAAATTATTTCTCTTGAATCTTTTTTTTTGTTGCCAAGATGCATGTTTTCCAGGTTTTCATCAAGGAAAATTTTTCCTTTTTTCATATTTTTTTGATTTTTTTTTCTTTTTTTCATTTTTTTTGACATTTTTTGACATTTTGGAAAAAACTGGATGCATGAAGTGACATGGAAAGAGGACTCAAGCACCTTAATCTTTGCAATGTGATTTTGAAATAAATTGTGCAAAGATGTTGGTAGGGTAATAACAAAGGAATATGAAGTGGGTGATTAGATAAGGATGGGACAAGCTTTATGCAATGGATTGGATAGGTTGGATGAAAGGTTGGAAAATAGGTGTTGGATAATGAAGGGAATGTATGCCAGCTTTCTTTGAAGTGGAAGGGAATGGATGCAAGAACAACATTGGCACACACCTTGAGGGGTGATGGAGTGATAGAGGAAAATGATATTTTGGATTCTGAAGGATTAATGAAGGAATGGATATGGATTTTGGGACACAAGGACCCAAAATGGATTTGGAAGATGGAAGACATTTAGATGGAGGGGTAGCAATTTTGGATGCTAATTTGGACTTTCCTTTGGGACTCTGTTCTTCAAGGAGCTTCTTGGGAATCCACATGCTTTTTTATTTTTCATTATTTTGAGGGTCCTTTGAATGTATTTCTTGCACAATGGATTTTGGAACCCATATGGCTTTTAACTTTATTTTTTTCTCAATGGGCCTTTGTGGCCTTTTGTAATTTTATTTTAGGATCACATTTTTCTTTTTTTGTACATGTCGATTATACTGGACATGTTGATCCTTGATAGCATGTGGATTTATTGACTTATGAATTTTATTCTAGGCATCCAAATTGCTTGGAAAGGGAATGGAAGTCATGGATGGACAAGAATTGTGTGGAGGCATTTTGGATGGATGGAAGGTTCTCCAAGATGTGTGCCTTTGCTGACTTGTTTTTTGGAAAGCGTAAGGGGATTTCAAGCTAGTGGAGGGAGGAATATATGGACCTAAGATGGATTGAAGGGTTGAAAGGGGAGGTATACATCTGGATTTGGATTTTTAAGAGATACCAACACCTTGAGATGTAGATTTGTTATTAAGACCATGGCCATTTGAATGTTCTTGGACACGTAAGGGTTTCAATATACCTTTTTCATGGAGGTCTAATCCTTTGACTTGATAATGCTTTCTTGGACCAGTAGGATACTTGCTACAAGATGTGAGTCCATTATTATTAAGTGTGAATGGTATGGAAGGAATTATAGGACCATGAGGTGGACTATTCTCAATAGAACCAAGGGAACCCATTTGAAGTGTAAGGGGTTCATGAACAACTTGCATAGATGTGCTTGAATCACAATGGGGAGCACAAGGAATAATAGGATCCTGCGATGGAGTATGAGCAGTGATAGGATCATCTGGTAGGATAGGATCTTGCGGGGGATCTAAAGGGATGATAGGATCTTGGTTAAAAATATGATAGAATTGGTCATTGAAGGGGTCTTGATATTGATATGTTTTTAGACATGTTTCTTAATTATTTTTATCATCCTCTTGACATGGGATATGAATTTGGACATGCAAGGGGGGTTCTTGAAAGGGGTCAACATTTTGATATGGTGAAGGTGGAATTTTGATAGGAATCTCATGAATACGCTTGATTGGAATGGGAGGACATGGGGGAATTGGTTCAAAGGGACTTGGGCTATGCATAGGAATAGCTTGGATGTCTTTCATGGATAGCTATTGGAAGGTTGTATTTTTGGAAGAATCACTTGACGGGGTAGGAGGAAATTTATCTTGTGAAGTTTTTAGGGATGAAGGAGTGGAGGGAAACATGGATGTTTCTTGAAGGCCAATGTATTGAGGGGAAATAGGTATATCATCCATGTGATTTTTTTGGGGTGAGCCATTGCTAGACACGGATAAATTATTTGTTTCATCCTCTTAATTTATAGGATCCATTTTTTTGCAAAAACCTTTCAAAGTTTTAGATTTGAACTTTCACTGCTTGATGGGTCTGGTTTGTGATACCTCATCAGTATTTACATGTTGGAAAGAATTGTTGGAATGAACATGTTCAACAAAAGGTTTCTTATTGATTATGCTTGGTTGATGTTCAAAAGATGTCACATTTGAATTTTCCTTTGTTTGATAAGACATTAGTGGTGAATTGGAGGACACAAAAGGTTCCTCAAGCAATGTTATTGTTTGTGATCTTGGTATTGATTGTCTTCTTTGCATGATTGGTACAAGAGGATGTGAAATGTTTCGAAGATCACTTGGTTGTATTGGAATGAATATTGGTTCGTAATTTAGTGGTGGCCTGATTTGAATTATGCCACAGTTAGGTTGAAAGGTTTGATTGGAACTTGGTTGAATGATTTATTTGAAATTTGAGCACATGGAGACTGATTTGAAACTTGATTGAATTGAACATTATCTTGAATATGGTTTAAAAAAGTTGGCTTTTGCACATTATTGAGTTGGGATTTGTTAAATTGTTCATTTGCCTCATTGAGTTGTGAAATGAGTTTCGGTATCTTTGATTTCTCAATGAGAGATTGTGTGTCAATTTCACCAAAATATCCACTTGGACATCCAAGGAGTTTTTCCATCTCCTCTCCACTCTTTATCATATTTTCTACACTCTCTTCCAAGATTTTCTTTTCTTTATCTAATTTTTCTTGCAACTTTTGAATCATGTTTGCACAGACTTGATGCAATTGATTATTTGGTTGTGTTGATGTCATTTTCCTTGGCTCAAAAGCTTGTTGTTGCAAAGGTATATCTTGTCTTTGATCAAAAGGTAATTGTAATTTTCCTTGTGATAGAAAAATGGCTTGATAAGTGTCTTTTTTCCTTTTGGATGCTTGGAACCTAGTGAAGATTGACATGATGACTATATGCAAATGCACAATTTTTTTGGATTTTTGGAAATGCAATTTTTTAAATGCAACTTTTGAAATGCAAGGAGCTTATGAAAAATGCAACCTAAGGTTTATGAAACTATGTTTTTGGTTTTTTGGACTTTGACAATAAATCTTTGGAAAGGAAACAAACCTAAGAGCATAACCTCATGAGGTTGAATAAGAATCTTGACTTGAAAAAAAGGATTGAGGGACAAGGGACAAGTTTAATAAAAAGGATTAGGTCAAATCCATCACGACAAATGTGGAATATGACCAATTGATAAGGGGGGGTTTCAAATTTTTGGGAAAAAAGGGGACCAAGTCAAGATCCTATTTTCAACACCATAAGGAAATGCTATATGATTTGGATACTTTCTAGGATTGTTTGAAAAGTTTCGAAGGAGGATCTAAAATGAGCTATGTATTCAAGAGGGATATGATTAGGACTTATGAAAAAGGGAATATAATGAGGGTTGTAATGAGGTCTATAGTGCAAGGGATTTTTTGAAATGCAAATGCTAGGAGATTAGGTCATGAATATGCAATATGAAGGCTATCAAGCATGCCAAGAGGTCCCAAGTCAAAAGTTCTAGGTTCCATATGTTTACTCAAAGACAAGGTGTGTTGTGACCTTTTGATCATTTTTGAAGATTGATTTGGAAAAAAAGTGTTCTTTAGGAGAGTTTTTTTAAGATGTTGTCATTTTTATTAAAGTTTGAACACTCACACAAGGCACATCATTTAGAATGGTTGTTGTAAAAATGATCAAACATACCACTTCCTAAGGATAGAAAGGAAAGTATATATTGAATCCCTACTTGAACTGAAGTTTAGCCGCACTTACTAATAGTGGAAAGCCTAGAAGCTTGGAGGTACGGGCTCCTCCTTACAGTGCACTCACTTCTCAAGTGCTCCAAGCTTCAAGTCCCAAGGGTCATCACTTCCCAAGGGATTGTTTTCTCGACTAAGAGCCGCGAAAGTGTGGGGTGTCTTAGTTGGTCTCCGATCTTCTGTGCCAACAAATAGAAGGTTTTTGGATACTATGACATGGTGTTTAGTAAGGGCATCCATTTGGGTGGTTCTACGTGCTGCATATTAGCTCTATTATCAAGGCCTCTCAGCCTACGAAAGTTATGTTTCATGGATTTTAATGCACCACAAGGGTACTGAGGGAGATCTTCTTCCCGGTATAATGCATTCAACACCCGTTCATTGTGAGATTAGTCACAATGACATCTTTTGTATCCTGGTTTGGATGGGCTTGGCTTTAGCCTGTTACCAGTTGGGCATCCACTCTCACTGGCTCTACTAAAGCACTTGGGAGGTAGCCACACTAAAGGACTTGAATGGATTTCTCTTACACCCAAGGTCCACGAAGGCGAGGGGAGAGGATACGTCCATAAATTTCCTTGGATTTACAAACTAAAATACACTTCAAACACATGAATGAAATGGTTCATTTTAATGCACCAAGCTGAAGTGTTTGCTAACTACCAAAAATACACATGAAGGTTTCAGAAAACACAAGGTATTCTACAAACGTCGTGCATTGAAACTGTTAGTAATCTTTTTTTGGATTCATTCCTCATCCCACAATTGCCAAAATGCTACACAAATCACTAGTAACACATAAAAATTGCTTATCAAGTGAAAAAATAGTGATAGGAATGAAAGATTCACATCGGGTTCACCAAATGTAAGACTAGAAAAAGGCATTACAACATATCTAGGAGACCATAAACCCTAAATAATATGCTAACCTATCTAATCTATCATGAAAGGCATTCAAAAAAATATTTCACAAATATAAAGCATAAAAACTCTAATAACTCCATTCAAATGATGCTCCCATATCCTCCTTTCTTCTCCATAATCATTTTTAATGTTCGGTCTTTGACAATAACACTATTGCACAAAGATTCAAAAGCCAAGTTTGTAAATGAGAATACTAGGAGAGAGAGATCTCACCTTGAAAGATTTAAATGCATCCGGTTTTATAGAAAATGAGAGTCATTTAGGTGAGATTGCACAAAATCTATGCATAAATGCATATTTTTGGTTGGTGAGATGTTAGAAAGCATGATATGGGAGAGATCAAATAAGGAGATATTGAAAATATTCATGAAGCACCTTAATAGGGATGTGAATCCTCAATTAAGGGATATGACAATTAGGTAGGATTAGGAATCATTAATCAAATTAATAATTCAATATTCTCAATATTCCTCAAAATCAATAATTAGATTTATGAAATTATGGAAATCTAATAAATTGAAATTAGCCAATTAACTAATAAAAATTAATTAATTGTTGAGACTTAGGGAAAAGGGAAATAAATAAAGTTTATTTATTTATTCAATTAGGGCTTATTATGCCCTGCATACCTGTCCCTATATTTTGTGTGCAAAATGTTGGGTCCCCTTTTTTTCACTTTGGCTTTTTGCCTTGTCTTCCTCGATTTTCTCTTGTTTCTTCTTTGGGTTTTCCTTCCCGCGAGGTTTGTTTTGTTTTTTCTTTTTTTTTGTGTGTCTCCAGGACCCGGTCCTGGAGTTGGTTGTTTATTTTGAAGAGATAGATTCTGGACTCCGGGATTCTTTGCCACGATGTCCTCTTCTCGCAAGAAGACATTATTGCGCGAAATCCCCAGGCCCGGAGTCCAGCGGTCTACTTGTTTTGAAGTTTGTGAAAGGGAGGGTAACTTGCCTTTTTACCTTGGGTATAAATTGGAATTACATGTCAGTTTCATAGTTACCCGTGATTAAAACACTTAGAGCTTTTCAGAGTGATTCCTTAGTGATTTGAGTGCGATTAACTGTGAATTAATTTGAGCTTAGTGGATAACTACGATTTGATTTTTGTTGGATGTTCGTGATCATTGGAGGTTGAAGCTATTATAGAGTGACCCTAGCACCATCTATTTTTTATTCTTTAGGTTTCTAGGTATGCCTTCTGGTTCCTTCTTTCATTTGTTTGTTTCTGGTTTTTGGGTTTTGTCTTGTTCTGGCTTCTGTTTCAGTTTTCTACGTTGTTTGCTTCTGGTTCGCCACTCATTGGTGGGTTGGCTCTGCCAGAGGGTTGTCCGCTCTCTGCATAGCTGTAGTTTAATGTAAATTTTCTATATTTTTTTAGGGTATCTATTGTACATGTGTTTATATTGTTTAGTCTATAAAGTGATGTATATGTCTATATATTTTGTGTATATCTATTTTGGCCCTCGGCCCTCTATACATTTTTGCATGTATATTCTTTGTAAATCCTTGTAGGCTCATGATTTCCTCATGCTCTATCATGTACTTTGCTTCATGAGGCTGAGCTCATCGAGATGGAGTTAGCATAGTTTGAACTCGACACCTTGCTGGTTCAAGCCATGGAAACATTCTCTCTCCTCCATCTTATCACATTTATGGTGGGTTTCATTTCCCATGAGTGGGCATTCAAACCATGTCCCATCTGGAACTTAATTCCCCCGTGTTAGCCCACTTGTTTCCATAAATGTCTCAACACCACCTGCCATCCTACCACATGCTGTTACATATTGACCAAAGTATGACCTTTTGCCAGTCACATCGGCAATGGCTTGTTGGTCTGGACTCTGGACCTCCAGCAAGACCTTGTCTTTCACTTCCTCTTGCTGCCTTGTTAACACTCTCTGGAAGGATAAATCATGTTCATTCTAGATGCTCTAGGACTCTTGATGTATGTACTAATGCTTGTTTGACAGGTCCAAGTTGGTGAAGAATTTCCCAGAGTTGTAACTTGTCTTTTTTATATGTCCTGATGGTTTTTTGGCCTTGCAGGTTGCAGATAGATTGATCCAATATGTCTGATGATTTTTCCCCTCCTGATAGTCTGGAACTACCTACCACTTCTACCTGGGCAGCTACAAATTCAAAGATTGAAAGAATTCTAGAAAAGATGCCCCTAACCTCCAAATATCCAAAGGAGGGAGCTATTACGGGGTCCAAAGTGGACTCCAAAGTCCAGGAAATAATAGATACAGATCTTGAGACTTGGGCCAAATTATAGGGTCTGATCTAGACCATTTACAGGTTAAATGCCGAAGGGGACAAGGTAGCCACTTGCTTCACCGCCTTCGGCATTATAAAGGCTGGAAACTTTCCATGTTTGGTGCAGTCACTAGAATTAATAAAGTAGCTAGTGGTACTATACAACACACCTACTTGCACAATCCTACTTCTGGATCCCCAGCTGATACAATACCCCACCACAATCGTCACCTTAGATGCCCCAACATTTTCTTCTGGGTTGGGGATTCCTCAGTTCAAGGGATCCACTGTTGTCACCTAGGTCGACTCACTAAAGGAATTTGGTGAAGCCAAAATCATTTCCTAGCAACACCTCAACAGTTAGTGGCTGAAGTCTTCGAAGCGAGACCACAAAAGAATGAAGTTAGAAATTCCCCATGGGGATTTCAAGGAGCCCATTCAAGTGGGCATCATATTTTTATGTAGGATCTTTGGATGGCCCCATGCCCAGGAATTCTCAGCGTGGATGTATTATTTGTTATACTGCATCACCACACACAACATGACCTTTAATTGGGCAACTATCATAGCCAACCACGTAGATACGCAGATGAGGACCATCGGCTAGACCTCCCAATTTTCTATGACTTCATATGTGCTATGGGCATTAGCACAACAAAGACCGACCTTTCCAGGATTAGGCATAGTTGGAGAGCTTGGAAATGGGCTAGGGAAAGTCACACCATGGGATCATTATCCCCAGTTACAGTGGGAACTTAGTTTCCAAAACTTCTACCGGGTAAATGACGCGTTCATTTATCAAAATATTTTAACACTTACTTGGGATTCCAAGTATCGCCTCTCATAGGTGGCAATGACTCTGGTCAGCTCCTATGGCCAGTATTTTATTCAATTCTAGCATCACACCTACATTAGGGTTACAGGCTTCAATGAGAAGCCCTATCTTCTACCCCAGTATTGCGAGGATAGAATTATTCTCTTAGAATTTTGTAGGCAGATGATGGATCTGCATGCCTTCTTCACATTTAAGAAGGTCATCAACATCACATTCCCTTTCTATTGTGGGAATTACATGTGCAGCCTCAATGCAGTCTGGGAAGAAGATAATGAACTGAAGAGCTTTGGGCTGGTAGACTTTGACCACGCCTGGAAAAATTATGATCCCCGCAGCAAGATTACCACAACACTACCTCAGGTGTCCAAGCCTCATGAAGTAGATATCGAAGACTTCTAGGTGGACTACCAAGATAATTTTCATCTCCAGGCCTGACAAAATACAAGGATGAGAAAAGGGCTTATGAAAGCGCTGGACATCTGGACCTTCCCGAAGGGATTCAAAGATGAAAGGCCGCTAGAGGATCTGGCATACAAATAATAAGGGTTGGACAAATAGGATCTTCCTTTGGTAGACTGGGATATCCAAGAGGATCTGATGATTAAAGGGGTAAGCCACCCCATTTTGGAGGCAAGTCTTCAGTACTTCACCCGGGTGTGTCCTAAAATTGCCCGAAAGAAATCAATGGTCAAGAAGACCATTCCCTCTTCAGCTGGTGCCAGACCTTCTTCATCCGCTGTGGTCACTAAAATAAGCATGAGCAAAGGGAAAGGGAAAGAGGGTGCCCCAGTTCCCAAGGTGCTTCCCCAAGTTCCTACACTTCTGATGGCACACCTACATCAAAAAATAGAGTTGGCCAAGCTAACCAGTCAATAAATAAGCATGTAGGTATCTGTCAATATCCCCATAACTCCAATGGCATCTGCTCACCTAGTGGGATCCTCCTTGTTGGCAGCTATGATGACCAGACAGACTTTCGCTAAGGCGGAGTCTACTAACATTCTGAATACCAGGGTTTCACTCATAAGGAAGAAGAAAATGACAGTGACCCCTGCACCAAGCATAGCCATCACCCCTGGCATGCCATCGATGCCCCCAGTAGAATTGAGTTTAGAATCTCTAGAGTTAGAAGATATCTCAGGCTCCTTGCCCCCGCACGATGATTTTGATGACACCTTTTTGACGGAGGAGCTCCTGGAGATCAAGAAAGGTATTGGCCATGCGGTGAAAGAAATTGTAGCTCAAGACAAAGAGGAGGTCCCTGTAGAAATCAAAATTTCCATAGAAAAGGATACTTCAAAGCAAGAGGCTCAGGATTACATTCAAATAGAGTCTGAGCAGTAAATAATATCAGTCCAGGAGACTAGGGATATACCAATGTAGCCCACAAACAAGCAACTGGTGATTGGAGAACTTAGATCTGAGGGAACAACCATACCTCCAACCATCATGCTTCAAGTGCCTTTGGTAACTCTGGGTAGCCAAGTGCCCCAGAGCACTTTTGGTGAGGTAGTAACGGTGACTGCCTTGTTAAACTTTGGCTAGCAACCTCACCCACCTCCAGAAGATGCCTCGATAGAGGAAAACATCCTATTAGATGAGGCCAATGAGGCCCAGGAACAATAGCAACAAATGGACCAAGAGGTTCTGGATAAGGAAAATGAAGAAATAGATGATACCAATAGGGAGAAAGTCCCTAAAAGTATAGGTGAAATTCAGACCAGGGAAAAGATCCCAGATGATACTGTAGAAGACGCTAGCATGGCGGAGAACACTGAGGGTTCTGGAGAACTAGAAAAGGAATTAGAATAGGAGCAAGGAAAAGAGCTTGAGCATAGCGTACACTCTAGGAATGTGCCGCCAGATTCAGAAAGGGATCCTAATGAACAAGTCTTAGTAACAAAGCCACCCCCATGGCTGGTAGAATCCAAGAAAACAAAGACCCTGGTGGAAACCACAAGCGCTCGACTCTTGTTGGCTGAAATGATGGCTAGGAATAGAAAGGATAAGAATCCTGAGAAGGCGTGGGTAGTCCATACTCTCCAAACTAACCCAACAAGTATTACAGTTGCAACCATCGCAGCACCCCCTCTTGATGCAAACATGACAGTCGTAAGGCCCAAAGACTATGATGTAATGGAGGTAGAATTGGGGAGGAGGGATAAGTAGGGTGAGCTAGATTTACTGAAGGAGGCCACCAAGGCAATAAAAGCTAGATATATAAAGCAAGGCCAGAAGCTATAAGATGAAAGAGAAACAAATTCCAATCTCCTCCTGCTTTTGGCAAAACTGACATAACCCTTGTTAGAAGTCCACCTCAGAACTCCTTCCTCTAGATTGCCGCTCACACAGGGTGATGTGGATTCTCTACACATCATGAAGAAGAAGGCGCAAGCTATGGATAGGTGGGCAGCCAAGCAGGTGACCGCAATGAGACATTTTCTAGCGGCATCCCTCCCAGACCTTTATCGGGTCAATCTTCTTCTCAACTAGGCAAGGGGCTCCGCTATCATTTGGGAGCAAGATCTAGCCAAGTATGAAAAATGGAAGGTCAAGTTAGAAGACATCCACAACATCAGTGAAAAATTTGCCATAGAATCCATAATTTTGGGAGATGAATCATTTGATTCCCTCCAGACCCAGTACTCCGGACTTGTCCTCAGGGGTGAAGTATGCAAGGAACTAGTTAAGGCCCTGAAAGAGAAAGTAACAACTACCCAGTACCCCTTGGGTTTTTTTAAAGCATTCATGGTCAGGGTATTGCAAGTTGATCCCTTCACCACTGGGATGTGTACTCTAGAGGACTATGTCCTCAGTAAGTTTGATGAGCAGATGGAGTCCCTGTATCTGCCTGCCAGAGATTTTTACCAGGGTTGGCTATCTAGATTGTCCAAAACAATGATCTGATCACATGATGCGATCAAGATGGTCAATGAATTCTAGAGAGGGGCCGAGAATGTTTAGGAAGCATTGGAGGCTATCCAAAGTAGGTGGGATAGCGTCAAGGATGTGGATGAAGAAAGTATAGGCCAAGTATTGGAAACTTGGGAAAAATCATAAGGAACAATAAAATTCTCCAGATTCTGGAGAATACAACCAATCCCATGAGGGTTGTATTCTTTATTCTTTTGGAATGCAAGTTCCGAGATCCAAAAATTCTGGATCCCATTTTTGAATTCTTTAGGTGATCTGTGTCCTAGTTCCCAAGGCCAACCGGTCACTTTCAGGGCAGTTAATAAAGGTTGTTAGAAGGTGGGTAACTGCAACAAGGCACATCAGCTTGACAAGAGGTTTTCTGACAGGTGGTCTTCCCAAGGCACCATTTCAACATTACACCTGGCACATCGGAGATAGTGCACCACTTTCCCATTTATGAGGCATGTAGTCTCAATCCATAGGGGGATCAAATTTCTTCTTTCTTCTCCTAGCTCTCTTCTCAAGGCTGATTCTTCCACTTCGCTTTTCTTGTCTTATTCTTCTGACATGTCAAAACTTTTCCGTCTCGAGGTCTTTTGTAGCGTGGTGTAGGTAGTACTAGCCACCGGATAATATATTATATTGTAAAGTGTAAAATAAGTTAGTGTTAGGTTTAGGTCAAGTGATATGTATAAATAATAAGTCTAACCTCATTCCAAGGGTTGGCAAAATTGATGATTTTGCAATCCATAGATAATAGCAATCTAGTTTTCTCATTTCTAAGTTGCAAATCTCAATGCTCCATAGTTTTAAGCTATTAGTAGTTAAATGCTCCCTTGGAGTTATCATTGTATCACGCACCAGTGCTTGCTAGAAGGGATGTTAATGAAGAAGGAAGAGTTCTCTTGATGATGTTGTTAGCATTCTCTCTTATAGGTTAATAGTATTTTATGATTTGTTTTCTTCATGTCCTTCACTCTAATGCTTAAAGTAGATTAATGACCTCCTTACCTTTGCTATTGATAAAATATGAACTGATGGTTGTATATTTCTTTGGTATTTAGTGTAGTGTGTTAGAGCCTTGTTGATGTTTTGAATGTTTAGCATAACTATAGGTAGATGAAATACTTCTAACTCTGTAATATATTTTTAAGTTTATTTTCTAAGTTAAATCACGCTTGGAGAAAATCCCACTTACCTGAATCCCTAGAGTGGACGAGTTGAAGATAACTAGCTATCCCCCTCAAACAAAATAGTCACATCTCTGAACTGAGCCCCGCATTGTCGAGACCCAACTCTCACATGCTTGGAGGCCTAGGGAATCTCATTTCGCTAGACAACCTTTACAGGTGAAGTTGGCTGGTACCTCGGTACCTGGTGACAACTTACATCTATTGACACACCCAGTCACAAAATCCTGTCAACAGAAACTGGTGCTAGAAGGAGGGTCAAAACTCATCCCCCTCTCAAGATTTAGATTTTACACCACCTAAGGGTTCCCCAAGCCATAGTTTTAGGAGCCAAGCCTTCAGTGGTATTGGATCATTTTCACCAACAATATTTGAAAGGGTCCTTAGATCAGCTCCCAACCCCGGAAGGTTTGTTGAACTCGAGCCTCTTGCTTGAAAGAAATGGACTCCAAAAGTTAAGACAACTACCATTGTCTGGGGGTCTAGCATACCACAAAATACCCAAGTCCCCTAGACAATCCTGGGAACTAGTGTTCAACCAAGTCAAAATCCAAATCCCCTAATGGCTACATATTTTGGAAATACCGGGTCCCCGATGGGAACTTTTTTGGGTGCAACCAATGATTTACCTTTGCACCTAGAAAAGATTTGTCCTTGATATGAGAACTTAGGCTCATGAACTATAGAAGAGCATCTGTAGGCATATAAAGATGCCATTAACCGACACTAGATCTAACATAAAGATGTTGTGACTAAGATGTTCCCTCTATCCCTGGGATAGAGCGAATTGAACTGGTACCTTAACCTTCCCGCCAACTCCATCAACAGTTGGCAAGACATGGAGGACACCTTCTTGGCTACCTTCCACATACACATGGACCCAGCATGGTCCCACAACCAGTTCATTTCCATCAAGAAGGAACCAAATGAACCCCTTGCAGCATTTAATCACCGGCTCCAACGCACCTTGAAGCGGTGTACTAATCCATTCATCCCATCCACGGAAGTGACTATCCAAACCTATCTCAATGCTATAGATCCCTTCATTGCCACTCTCCTCTGGAGAACTACCACCCTGGGTGACTGGGATACTTTGGCAAAGGTTTACAACCTAGCCTTAGAACTGTCCCGTGGCCTTAACAAATCCCCAGGTTGGATTGGGAAGAGCACACCATTCAAAATGATCCCCAATGAAAATTATTACACCAGGGGATATAACACCAATCAGGCAATGGGTTCTCCCATGGTGGCCATGAATCTCTTGCCACCACCAATAGACCGGTAGGCCCAGTACGTATACCCATCATAGACCCTAACAATACCAGGTCTGGAATCCTTTCCCTAGAACCAGCCACAATAAATGCAACAACCATAGACACAACTGTCTAGAGTGCCCTTCTTCCAGTCATCCATAGTTGGAGCATTGCCACCCTCAACTCTGGCAAGTACTATTGCTTTCCTGGGGAACCAACAACAACAACCGTCACACTGTGACACAAATACCCAGTTGACCACCGAGGTTGAATCCCTCCAGAGAATGTTGTCCACCCTAACTATGGACATGGGTCAATTGAAGGTGGGGTCTTATGCACCCCAGAACCCCAATTCCCAGAGAGGGAATATTTTCTCTCGCCAATGAAACAACAATGTCGGGGGAAGAAATTTTAACAACGGGCCTTGGCCCAACCAACAACAATGGAACAAAAATGCAAACACTAGAAGTCTGCCTCTGAACAAAAATGCCAATCAGAGCGGTGCTGGACCATCCCATTTCACTTCAGTCACAGACTTTCAGCCCATGACCAATTAGTGTAGATTGCATGACACAGACTCCCACAATGAGGTAAACTGTGCCACACTAGAGAAATTCATCATGATTTCCCAACTAGATAGACAACAAGCATCTGATCCTACTCCCCTGGAACCTCCTTTGCAAGAGCCCACTCATGGTGAATTCACCTATGAGACCGTCTTCTTTGGGACCACTAGGGAAGACAAAGAAGAATCTGAGCTACAGGGATTCTTTGATAAGTCAATTCTGGCCTTTGAGGCCAATGCCTTCACCAACCCACAGACTCCTTACAACACTCAGAGTCAGGCTGGTAAAGGACTAGTTTACACTCCAACACCTCCCAAAGATACTCCTCCCTGAGACAGCACGACTGATCGACTCATCCCTCCAAAAGGTTCTAGCCCTAACCAAGCCAAGGACCTGGCTGAGGGAAGCCACCAATTTGTAGGAGGAAATTTTGACATCACGAAGGCATTAGAATAGACCACTACCTACATGACCTTGATGGAGGTTTTACTAAACTATCCCAAGCAGAAGAAGTCTCTCCTGAAGCTCTTGGGAAACCTGAAAGCTGTCAGTCGCCCACCCAAGACTGTCTCTTTTAAGGATGCCAACTCGACTGTCTTCTGGGGAAATACTAAAGATCCTCCCTTCCTGCTAGGCCTGAACATACAAGGAAAAAACATACATGACTGCTTAGTATATTTTGGGGCTTTTGGCAACATCATGCCCCTATCCATTTTCAAGAAGCTCAGATTCTGATCCACCCGATCTAATGGGGCAATAATCCAACAAGATAAGACTTTTGTAAAAATGGTGGGTGAATTGAAGAATACCCAGATACAACTCATCCAGGACCCCAGGATAGCCAGCACAATTGACATCCAAGTGGTGGACATCCTAGAGACTTATGGGATGTTGCTAAGCTAGAATTTGTCCAAGTCCCTGAACGGATAATTCTCAACCAACTTCTCCCATTTATGGCTCCCTTGGGAAGGAGAATCTAACAAGATCCAGGTTGAAAGTGAGCCCCAGATGAAATAGGCCCTCACCGAGGTAGGGAGGGTGAATGAGGTACTATTCTCTGAGACTTCCCTAGGGGTGTACCAACCCCTTGAAATCCTAACATTTGATTTCACCCCCAGAGAGGATCCCATAGTTCTGTAGAGAACCCAAGACCTAGAAGAAAAAATTGAGGGTTGAGGTTAATTCTCAGGGTGCGACAACAACCCTTGCCACACTCTTGTCTGGCACTTAGTACCAGGTACATTACCAAAAGAATTTAGAACATGAGTGTGAGCCTTGCCTTTCTACTGCTACCTGGCACATCGATGCCCTCAAAAGAAAACAACATACAACTGATTCACTGGGACTCAGTACTTCTGCTGGCGGTGTCTCTGTCGTACTGTTTGTCCAGGAATCCCAACCATAAGCCCCTCTGGAGGAAAACCTCACCCATGTACCATCAAAACCAGAGGAAACCCCTCCCAAGTCTCCCAAAAATAATCCAAAGACTTCTCCATCTCCCCATCTCTAGACAACAAACAATGATTTGTTGACCCTTAAGTTCGATGGGTCCTGATCCAAATAGGGCTGTGGGGCTAGAGTAGAATTAAACAACCCATGGGGGAAATCCTTCCTCACATCCTATAGGCTGTAGTTCAACTACATGAACAACATCATGGAGTATGAGGCCTTGGTCCTTGGACTCCTATTTGCATTAAGGAAAGGAATCACTTGCATCTGGGCCTTGGGTGATTCAGAGTTGATTGTCAAACATGTCTGGAGTCAATACACATATCATGATAAGAGACTGGCTGCATACCACAATTGGACATGGAGTCTTATTGAGGATTTTGATACCTTTGGCATTGATCTTATCCCCTGGAGATGGAAATATGTCCCGGATGCCCTGGCTATTTCTTCTAGTACACTTGAGCCCATGGCCGACTCATGACTCCTGAGATTTTCTATTGAGATGATCCCCACCCTATCCATTCTAGATAATGTCACCCATTTTCATTTCTTTCATGATGATCAACATATCCTATCCTTCATGGCCAATGTTGGTGTCTTTGAAGACTAGATAGTGGAAGAAAGAGATCATGATGACACTGGGAAAGGTGATGGAGATGATGGGATCATGGACCTACCAACCAAAACCATCCCAAAGGGGATGATCACACTTGAATGAATCTTCGACTCAGACCCTCGGGGCCAGGAAAAGATATCATCCTCCTCTAAGGGAGGAAAATTCAAGAAAGTGAACTTTGGCCAGCCCGATGAAGAGAAAATGATATACATCGGCACCTCCTTCTCCCTCGAGGAGAAGGAGAAGATTCTTGCGGTTCTTCAAGAATACATAGACGTGATCATGTGGGGGTATAAGGATTTGAAGATATATGACACATCCACTATGACTCATACCATCCCACTCAAACTTGATGCTAAGCCTTTCCAGAAAAAGCAATGACCTGTTAACCCACTGATCGAGCCTCTGATTTATCAGGAGGTGCAAAAACTATTGTTAGCCCAGATAATCTTTCCAATCCGGCATACTATGTGGGTTGCCATCGTGGTCCCTGTGAGAAAGAAGAGTGGTGAAATTTTCCTTTGCATGGATTTCCAAAATTTGAATAAGGCCTCCAAGAAAGATAACCACCCTCTCCCCTCATTGGATGAGGTATTGCAAATAGTGAATGGATCCCAAATGATGTCTTTCTTAGACCAATACTCCAGCTATAACCAAGTCATGGTTAAATATGAGGATAGAGACAAAATGGCATTCACCACCAAGTGGGCAACATTTGCATATCGAAGAATGCCCTTTGGCTTGATTAACGGAGGGGCTACATTTCAGAAGGCTATGGACATTGTGTTCAAGGGCCTTGTGAACCGGTGCATAATCATCTACATGGATGATTTGACCATCTTTTCCCAAGACAGGCATAACCATTCCTCCCACCTCACCCAGATTTGTGAGAGATGTTGCTGGTATGGAATATCCCTTAACCCTAAGATATGCATATTCGAGGTCATTGAAGGGAAGTTGATCGAGAATATTGTCTTCAAGAAGGGTATATCCATTGATCCTAAGAGAGTTGAAGTGCTAAAAAACCTACAAATGCTCGACAACAAGAAGGAAATGAGGTCTTTCTTCAGAAAGATCAACTTTGTCCAGTGGTTCATCACTAGATTCACCGAGATCATGAAGCTACTCAACGAGATGATGAAGAAAGATACCAAAATTGAGTGGAGTCTAGAAGTAAAGTGGGCATTCACCCAAATCAAGAAAACAATAACGGAGGCACCAGTTCTAGCTAGTCTAGACTACTCCCTCCCTTTCTATATTTATTCCTTTGCTTCATCGCATTCTACTACGATAGTATTGACCCAAAAGGTCGTAGGGGAAGAAAGACCAATAGCTTTCATGAGCTCCCCCTTCAAGAATGTCGATGTCTGGTATTTGTCATTGGAAAAGCAGGCATTTTCTCTTGTTCATGCCGTGAAGAAATTCTGGCATTACATTCTCCAGAGCAAGGTGCATGCTATCATCCCAGATCAAGCGGTAAAGTCTCTGCTAATGCAGAATGAATTGGGTGAAAGACATGGGAAATGGATGACCATCCTCCAGGAATATGATTTAGAGATGCAACCCATGAAGATAGTCCGAGGCTAGGGACTAAGTAGAGCAATGGTAGAAGAGACTCCCCACATCAAATGTCAGACATATACGGTGGAGTCCATCACTTGAGACCCGTGGTACACAGATATGGTGTACTTCTTGTTAAATAATAGATGCCTGGAGGGGTTTCCTCCAAACAAATGTCGCTCCCTATAGTTGAAAAGCACACACTTCATGATCAAAAGCTCCATGCTTTTCTACAAGAATTATGAGGGAGTGTACCTTTAGTGCATCAATAGGGTTCAAGCTGCAAAAATAATTAAAGAATTTCATGGGAAGTTTGGAACCGGGCATGGCTTAGCTGATGCCACTGCTCATCAGATCCTTCAGGCTAGGTACTATTGGCCCTGTATCTTTAAAGATGTCTACACTCATGTCTGGAAGTTCCATACTTTCCAAACCGTAGCACATCGTGAGCGTAACCTGACTATGCCTTTGCAGCTAGTTTTCAAAGCTAGACCCTTTGCCTAGTGGGCATTTGAATTTATCAAGGAAATCAACCCCAACTCATCTTCCAACCACTAGTACATCCTAACTTCTACCGATTACTACACCCAGTAGTCTAAGGCCATTCCTTGTAAAAACAACATGGCAGACGTAATTATCAAATTCTTGGAAGAAAACATCGTCACAAGATTCAGGATGCCTTTTGCTATAGTATGTGAAAATAGTCTAAAATTTTCTTTGGCACAACTACTTGAGTGGACCTATGACCAAAAGATCACTCTAAAGTTCTTTAGCAACTATTACCCCTAGGGGAATGGTGTTGCTGAATCAACCAACAAAAATTTGCTTGAAGTGATCAAACACCTATTAGAATAGAATCCCCAGGATTGGCACCAAAAGCTGAGATTTTCCCTGGGGGTGGATCACATTCAAATTAAGGCTGCCCTGGGAACATCCCCATTCCATCTGGTTTATGGCCGGAACCCAGTGTTCCCCATTAACTTACAGATCCCGGTTTTACAGTTCATGCAGGAATTTAGCAACCGGGACAATATTGTGGAGGTTTGGCTCCTAAATCTGGTGCGAATGGAGGAACAAAGAGACACAACCCTGGAACATTTTTTGCATCACCAAGCAGTGGTAAAATGATGGTTTGACTGAAGAGCCCAATATAAGGCCTTTCATATTTTGGACTTGGTCCTCTTGTGGGACAAGGCCTGGGAAAAGAAGGGAAAGCACACCAAATTCCAACAGCTCTGGCTCGAACCATATTTGATCTTAGAGATCTGCGGGGAAAATACATATCACTTCAATACCATGACTGGAGAACCCATCCCATTTCCTATAAATGGATTGTTTCTCAAACATTACTTTGAATGAGGCAGATTTGTCCAGAATTGTATTATATGTAAATCTTCTCGCTTATAAATATTTCTTTCCCAGTGCCTCGTTTGGGGTGCCTTGTCTTGTAAATATTTTTGCCAATGGTCCTCTAGGACCACCCACTTTCTATTTGTTTCACTTTCAATTTTGTTCTTTCTTTTTCCAGGTTTCTAGTATTTTTCTCCCCTATTGTAGGTTGGTATGCTTTGCATAACATCTAGTCTCCGGGATGGTGCCTTCCGCATCAATGTTGAATTTATGATCAATTGTTAGCATGGGGGAATTAGTCTGGTCTCTAGAGTCATTTTGTGAGTTGGTAATAGGCTATGAGTAATCTTCATCAGATTTATCCCTGGAAGTTTGGTAATCAATTAAATCAAAATTTTAAAGGAACAAGTAATCAGACATATCAAGGGTAGATCAGTCGCACTGGTTTGTTGGCCCAAGTCTGAACTCTTAGAATTCTTTCCAGGTCTAGAGTTTTCCTTCCCCATTCAGAAAATTGAGGTGGGTGGAAAGGTGAAAGAAGTACCACCATTGAGTTAAGCTAAGCTTGAGCCTAATGGTGAAAGAAGTACTGCCTTGCCATCTAGAAAAGAATAAAATAATAAGAAAAAAAAAGATGGGATGAAAACTCCGGTATCCGGAGGAACGAGAAAATTTGAATACTTTGGATTGATATGTTTAGTGCCTCTTCTTTTCTCCTCCTAGAATTCATCGGCTTGATTTCCTTCCAAAGCACACACTTCACAACTGACAAAAGGCCAAGGATTGAATCGTGTATGAGCCAGATTTTTTCAGACGCTTCACGCCTTACATATAGAATATTTTGAGTAACGATTGGTTCTAGTTTTTCTAACCAAGGATTCTACGGTTCTCAAATGCACAAGGCATTCATCCTAGGTAGTCACCCTTTTTTATGCCTTGCATACTCATCCCTACATTTCATGTGCAAAATGTTGGCTCACCTTTTTTTTCGCTTTGGCTTCTTCCCTTGTCTTCCTTGTTTTTCTCTTGTTTCTTCTCCGGGTTTTCCTTCCCATGAGGTTTTTTTTTTTCTTTTGTCTTTCATGTCTTTGTGACCCTGTCCCAGAGTTGGTTGTTTCTTTTCAAGAGCCAGATTCCAGACTCTGGGAGTCTCCGCCACGATGTCCTCTTCTTGCAAGAAGGCATCGTTCCGCAGAATCCCTGGGCCCAGAGTCCAGGGGTCTACTTGTTCTAGAGTTTGTGAAAGGGAGGGTAACTTGCCTTTTAACCCTGGGTATAAATTGGAATTACATGTCACTTTCACAGTTACTGCGATTAAAACACTTAGAGCTTTTCAGAGAGATTCCTTGGTGATTTGAGTGTGATTAACTGCAAATTACTTTGAGCTTAGTGGATAACTACGTGTTGATTTTTGGTGGCTGTTCATGATCATTTGAGGTTGAAGCTATTGCAAAGTGACCCTAGCACCATCTCTTTGTTGTTCTTCAGGTTTCTAGGTAGGCCTTCTAGTTCCTTCTTTTGTTCATTTTTTTCTGGTTTTTGGGTTTTGTCTTGTTCTGGCTTGTGTTTTAGTTTTTTGCATTTTCTGCTTCTAGTTCGCCACCCATTGGTGGGTTGGCTATGCCAGAGGGTTGTCCACCCTCTATGCACCAATAGTTTAATGTACATTTTGTATATTGTTTTAGGGTAGCTATTGTACATGTGTTTATATTGTTTACTTTGTAAAGTGATGTATATGTCTGTATATTTTATGTATATCTATTTCAGTCCTTGGCCCTCTGTACATTTTTGCATGTATATTCTCTGTAAACCCTTGTAGGCTCATGAGTTCCTTGCACTTTGTCATGTACTTTGCTTCATGAGGCCGAGCTCATTGAGATGGAGTCACCATGGTTCAAACTTGACACCTTGCTGGTTCAAGCCATGGTGGCTTTCTCTCTCCTCTGTCTTGTCACATTTATGGCAGGTTTCATTTCCCATGAGTGGGAATTCAAACCATGTCTCATCTGGCACTTAATTCCCCCATGTCAGCCCACTTGTCACCATAAATGTCTCAACTCTGCCTACCATCCTACCACGTGCCATTACACATCGACCAAAGTATGGCCTTTTGCCAGTCACATCGGCAACGTCTAGTTGGTCTGGACTCTAGACCTCCAGCAAGACCTTGTCTTTAACTTCCTCCTATTGCCTTGTTAACACGCTCCAAAAGGCTAAATCATGTTCATTCTAGATTTCCTGGGACTCTTGATGTATGGAGTAATGCTTGTTTGACAGGTCTAGGTTGGTGAAGAATTTCTTGGAGTTGTAACTTGTCTTTTTTATATGTCCTGATGGTTTTCTGGCCTTGTAGGTTGCAGATAGATTGATCCAAGATGTCTAACAATTTTTCCCCTTTTGATAGTCTAGATTTACCTACCACCTCTACCCGGGTAGCTACAAAGTCAAAGATTGAAATAATGTTGGCAAAGCTGCCCCTAACCTCCAAATATCCAAAGGAGGGAGCTATTGCAGGGTCCAAGGTGGACTCAAAAGTCCAGGAAATAACAAATATAGATCCCAAGACATGGGCCGAATTATAGGGTCTAATCCAGACCATTTACAGGTTAAAGGCTGAAGGGGACAAGGTAGCCACTTGCTTGGCCACCTTCGACATTATAAAGGCTGCAAACTTTCCATGTTTGGTGCAGTCATCGAAATTAATAAAGCAACTAGTGGTACTATACAATGCACCTACTCACATAGTCCTACTTCTAGATCCCTGGCCACTACAATATCCCACCACAATCGTCACCTTGGATGTCCCAACCTCTGCTTCCATGTTGGGGATTCCTTAGTTCAAGGTATCCACTATTGCCACCTAAGTTGACTCACTAAAGGAATTCGGTGAAGCCAAAATCATTTCCCACCAACACCTCAATAGTCAGTGGCTGAAGTCTCCGAAGTGAGACCACAAAATAATGAAGTTGGAAATTCCCTGCGGGGATTTCAAGGAGCCCATTCAAGCGGGCATCATATTTTTATGCAGGATCTTCAGATGGCCCCATTCTTGGGAATTCTCGGTGTGGATGTATTATTTTCTATACTACATCACCATACATAACAGGACCTTCAATTGGGTGGATATCATAACCAACCACGTAGATACATAGATGAGGACCGTCGCCTAGACCTCCCAATTTTATATGAATTCATATGTGCTGTGGGCATTAGCACAACAAAGACTGGCTTTTCCAGGATTAGGCATAGTTGGAGATCTTGGAAATGGGCCATGGAAAGTCACACCATGGGATCATTATCCCTAGTTACAATGGGAACTTAGTTTCCAAAACTTCTGCTGGGTAAATGACGTGTTCATTTATAAAAATATTTTAACACTTACTCAGGATTCTAGGTACCACCTCTCACAGGAAAAAATGACTCTAGTTAGCTCCTACGGCTAGTATTTTATTCAGTTCCAGCATCACACCTACATTAGGGTGACATGATTTAATGGGAAGCCCTATCTTCTTCCATGATATTGCGGGGATAGAATTATTCTCTTAGAATTTTGTAGGAAGATGATGGATCTACATGCCTTCTTCACATTGAAGAAGGTAATCAACATCCCAATCCCTTTCTCTTGATGGAATTACACATGCATCCTTGATGTAGCCTGAGAAGCAGATAATGAACTGAAGAGCTTAGGGCTGGTAGAATTTGACCATGCTCAGAAAAATTATGATCCCCATGGAAAGATTGGCACAACACTACCTTGGGTATTTGAGCCTCACAAAGTAGATATTGAAGAGTTCTGGGAAGACTGCCAGGACATTTTTGATCTCCAGGCCCGACAAAATACAAGGATGAGAAAAGGGCTCATGAAAGCGCTAGATGTCCGAACCTTCCCAAAGGGATTCAAAGATGACAGGCCATTGGAGGATTCGGCATACAAAGGACAAGGTTTGGACAAATAGGATCTTCCTCTGTTGGACTGGGCCATCCCAGAGGATCTACTGATTGAAGAGGTAAGCCACCCCATTTTGGAGGCAATTCATTAGTAATTCACCTAGGTGTGTCCTAAAAGCACCTGAAAGAAATCAACAGTCAAGAAGACCATTCCTTCTTCAACTGGTGTCAGACCTTCTTCATCCGCTACCACCACTGAAATAAGCACGAGAAAAGGGAAAGAGAAAGAGGGTGCCCTAGTTCCCAAGGTGCCCCCCAAGTTCCTACACTTTTGATGGCCCACCTACATCAATAAATGGAGTTAGCCAAGCTAACTAGTCAACAACTAAGTGTGTATGTATCCGTTGATCTCCGCATAACTCCAATGGTATCTACTCGACTTGCAGGATCCTCCTCGTTGGCAGCTATGATGACTAGACATACTTTCACTGAGGTAGAGTCTACTAATATTTTGAATATCAAGGCTTCACTCATAAGGAAGAAGAAAACAACAGTGAACCCTGCACCAAGCATAGCCACCACCCTCGGCATGCCATTGATGCACCTGGTAGAATTGAGTTTGGACTCTCCAGAGTTAGAAGATATCTTAGATTCCTCTACCCCATACGAAAATTTTGATGACACCTTTTCGGCAGAGGAACTCCTAGAGATCCAGCAAGGTATTGGCCATGCAGTGGAAGAAATTGTAGCTCAAGACAAAGAGGAGGTCCTTGTAGAAAAAGAAATTCCCATAGAAAAGGATACATCAGAGCAAGAGGCTTAGGAAGAAATTCAAACAGAGTTTGAGCAGGAAAGAATATCAGTCCAGGGGATCGGGGATATACCAAGGCAGCCCACAAATAAGAAACCAATGGTTGGAGAACCCAGACCTGAGGGAGAAACCGTATCTCCAACCATGACACTTCAAGTGCCTTTGGTAACTCCGGGTGACCAAGTGCCCCGGAGCACTTTCGGTGAGGTAGTAACGGCGGCCGCCTTGTTAAAATTTGGCCAATGACCTCACCCACCTCCAGAAGATGCCCCGATGGAGGAAAACATCCTAGTAGATGAGGCCAATGAGGCCCAGGAAAAACAGTAACAAATGGACCAAGAGGTCTCACACAAGGAAAATGAAGAAATAGCTAATAGAAATAGGGATAAAGTCCTTGAAAGTATAGGTGAAATTGAGACCAGGGAAAAGATCTTGGATGATACTGTAGAAGATGCCAGCATGGCGGAGAACACTGAGGGTTCCAGAGAACCAGAAAAGGAAGAAAAAAAGGAGCAAGGAAAAGAGCCCAAGCATAACGTACACTCTAGGAATGTGCCACCAAATTCTGAAAGGGATCCTAATGAACAGGTCTTAGTAACAAAGCCACCCCAGCTACCCCCATGGCTGGTAGAATGCATGAAAAGAAAGAATCCAGTGGCAACCATAAGCGCTCCACTCTCATTGGCCAAAGTGATGGCTAGGAACACAAAGGCTAAGAATCCAAAGAAGGCACGGGTAGTCCATACTCTCCGGACTAACCTAGCATGTATTATAGTTGCGACCATCACAACACCCCCTCTTGATGCAGACACGGTGGCTGTAAGACCTAAAGACTACGATGTAACAGAGGTAGAATTGGGGAGGAGGGATAAGTAGGGTGAGCTGAATTTACTAAAGGATGCCACCAAGGAAATAGAGGCCAGATATATAAAGCAAGGCCAGAAGCTGCAAGAGGAAAGAGAAACAAATTCCTATCTCCTCGCACTTATGGCAGAACTGACACAGCCTTTGTCAGAAGTCCACCCTAGAACTCCTTCCTCCAAATTTCTGCTTGCACAAGTTGATGTGGATTGTCTACGCATCATGAAGAAGAAGGTGCAAGGTGTGGATGGGTGGGCAGCCGAGCAGGTGACCACAATGAGACATTTTTTGGTGGCGTTCCTCCCGAACCTTTATTAGGTTGATCTTCTTCTCAACTAGGTAAGGGGCTCAGCTATCATTTGGGAGCAAGATCTAGCGAAGTATGAAAAATGGAATGCCAGGTTAGAAAAGATCCAGAACATTGGCAAAGAAGTTGTCACAGAGTCTAGAATTTTGGGAGATGATTCAGTTGATTCCCTCTAGGCCCAGTACTCCAGACTTTTCCTCAGGGGTGAAGTGTGCAAGGAACTGGTTAAGACCCTGAAAGAGAAAGTAACAGCTACCTAGTACCCCTTGGGTCTATTTAAAGCATTTGTGATTAGGGTATCGCAAGTCAATCCCTTCACCACCAGGATGTGTACTTTGGAGGACTATGTCCTCAGTAAGTTTTGTGAGTGGATGGAGTCCCTGTATCTGCCTGCCAAAGATTTTGACCAGGGCCGGCTGTCTAGATTGTCCAAAACAATGATCTGATCACATGATGCCATCAAGATGGTTGATGAATTCCAGATAGGGGCCAAGAATGTTCAGGAAGCATTGGAGGCTGTCCAAAGTAGGTGGGACAGTGTCAAGGATGTGGATGAAGAAAGTATAGGCCAAGTATTGGAAACTTGGGAAAAATCATAAGGAACAATAAAATTCTTTGGATTCTAGAGAATGCAACCAATTCCATGAGGGTTGTATTCTTTTTTCTTTTGGAATGCAAGTTCCCAGATCCTAGAATTTTAGATCCCATTTTTGAATTCTTTAGGTGACCCGTGTCCTAGTTCCCAAGGCTGACCAGTCACTTTCAGGGCAGTTAATAAAGGTTGTCAGAAGGTGGGTAACCGCAACAAGGAACGTTGGCTCAACAAGAGGTTTTCTAATAGGTGGTCTTCCCAAGGTGTCATTTTAATGTTACACCTGGCACATCGGAGACAGTTCACCGCTTTCCCATTTATGAGGTATGTAGTCTCAATTCTCGGGGTGATCAGATTTCTTCTTTCTTCTCTCGGCTCTCTTCTTGAGGCTGATTCTTCCACTCCGCTTTTCTTATCTTATTCTTCTGACATGTCAGACCTTTTCTATCTTGAGGTCTTTTGTCGCACGGTGCAGGTAGTACCAGCCATCAGATAATATATTATATTGTAAAGTATAAAATAATTTAGTGTTAGGTTTAGGTCAAGTGATATGTATAAATAATAAGTCTGACCTCAATCCAAGGGTCGATGAAATTGATGATTTTGCAGTCCATAGATAATAGCAATTTGGTTTTCTCATTTCTGAGTTGCAGAGATCAATGCTCCATAGTTTTAAGCTTTCAGTAGTTAAATGCTCCCTTGGAGTTATCATTGTATCACACACCAGTGTTTGCTGGAAAGGATGTTAATGAAGAAGGAAGAGTTCTCTCTATGATGTTGTTAGAATTCTCTCTTTTGGGTTAATGGTATTTTATGCTTTGTGTTCTTAATGTCCTTTTCTCTATTGCTTAAAGTAGATTAATGACCTCCTTTCCTTTGCTACTGATAAAATATGAACTGATGGTTGTATATTTCTTCGGTATTTAGTGTAGTGTGTTAGAGCATTGTTGATGTTTTGAATGTTTAGCATAACTATAGGTAGATGAAATACTTCTAACTCTACAATATCTTTTTAAGTTTATTTGCTAAGTGAAAGCATGCTTAGAGGAAACCCCACTTACCTAAATCCCCGAAGTGGACAAGTTAAAGATAACCAGCTATCCCTCTTAAACAAAATAGTCACATCTCCCAACTAAGCCCCGCACTATCGAGACCCAAATATCATGTGCTTGGAGGCCCAAGGAATCTCATTTTCCCAGACAACCTTTACAGGCAAAGTTGGCCTATACACTGGTACCCGGTGACAACTTACCTTTATTGGCAGACCTGGTCACAAAGTCTTGTCAATAGGACCTAGGGATAAAGTAAGGGTTATTCATCCCAAGGGATAAATTAGTGGATTATTGGTCAAATTGAAGGTGGTGATGTCAAATTGAAATTATTTTGATGATATTGATAAGGTTTAGGATCAATTTTGAGGGTTCCAGAATAGTTTAAAAAATCATAAGGCATCGATGAGCTTTGACAATGCATCTGCGTAATGACGTTTGGAAATGATTGGAAAGCGCCAATAAACTTTGATGGTGTCATAGGATTGAAATTGAAATTGGGAAACATCCATGTTCTTGGACAATGTTCCCAAAATGATAATGATCAAAAATAGTATTGACAATAATGAACAACACTATTGAATTGATATTGATAGATTGATAGCGATAACACCGATGATCTTTGACAAGGTTATCAATGGCTGATTAAGGGGATACGAAGCATCGATGAACTTGGACAATGCTCCTGAAATGATGACAAGATTGATCAAATTGCAATAGGATTTTGATCGGTTTGGAAATTGGGTTAATTAGTCATCGATGATCTTGGAAAAAAGTGTTCTTTAGGAGACTATTTTTAAGATTTTGTCATTTTTATTAAAGTTTGAACACTCACACAAGACACATCATTTAGAATGGCTATTGTAAAAATGATCAAACACACCACTTCCTAAGGATAGCAAGAATAGTATCTATTGAATCCCCACTTGAACCAAATTTTAGCCACACTTACTAATAGTGAAAACCTAGAAGCTTGGAGGCATGGGCTCCTCCTTACAGTGCACTCACTTCTCAAGCACTCCAAGCTTCAAGTCCCAAGGGTCATCACTTCCCAAGGGATTGTTGTCTCGACTAATAGCCAGGAAAGTGTGGGGCATCTTAGTTGGTCTCTAATCTTCTACGCCAACAAATAGAAGGTTTTTGGATAGTACTATGACATGGTTTTTAGTAAGGGCATCCATTCAGGTGGTTATACATGTGGCAAATTAGCTCTATTATCGAGGCCTCTCAGCCTACAAAAGATACATTTTGTAGGTTTTAACGCACCACAAGGGTACTAAGGGAGATCTTCTTCCTGATATAATGCATTAAACACTCATTGATTGTGAGATTAGTCACAATGATATCTTTTGTATCCCAGTTTGGATGGGCTTGGCTTTAGCCTGTTACTGGTTGGGCATCCACTCTCACTAGCTCTACTAAAGCACTTGGGAGGTAGCCACACTAAAGGACTTGAATGGATTTCTCTTACACCCAAGGTCCACGAAGGCGAGGGGAGAGGATACGTCCATACATTTCCTTGGATTTACAAACTAAAATACACTTCAAACACATGAATGAAATGGTTCATTTTAAAGCACCAAGCTGAAGCGTTTGCTAACTACCAAAAATACACATGAAGGTTTTAGAAAACACAAGGTCTTCTACAAACGTTGTGCATTGAAATTGTTAGTAATTTTTTTTTGGATTCATTCTTCATCCCACAATTGCCAAAATACTGCACAAATCATTAGTAACACATAAAAAATGTTTATCAAGTGCAAAAATAGGGATAGGAATGAAAGATTCATGCCGGGTTCACCAAATGTAAGACCAAAAAAAGGCATAGAGCATATCTAGGAGACCAAAAACCCTAAATAATATGCTAACCTATCTAATCTATCATGAAAGCCATTAAAAAAATGAGTTCACAAATATAAAGCATAAAAATGCTAAGAACTCCCTTCAAATGATGCTACCATGTCCTCCTTTCTTCTCCATAATCAGATGTAATGTTTTCTCTTTTACAATAACACTATTGCACAAAGATTCAAAAGCCAAGTTTGTAAATGAGAATACTAGGAGAGAGTGATCTCACCATGAAAGATTGAAATGCATCCAATTTTATATAAAATGAGAGTCATTTAGGTGAGATTGCACAAAATCTATGCATAAATGCAGATTTTGGTTGCTGAGATGTTAGTAAGCATGATATGGGGGAGATAAAATAAGGAGATATTTGTTGCCTAACTTTCAGTCACCCATCATTTTTTTTGTCAATTTCAGATTTAGTCATGTCTGGTCTATTTGTGTCTAGGTCTAAGTCCTTTATAGGTAGGCTATTCTTTTTGGGTTTCCCTCTCTCTGGCCCTCTCATTTATTAGCCGGGTGGGTTGGTTCAAGTGTTTTCATAATGGGTAGCTTATATACCCCAACCTGGCAAGGATAGCATGCTCTTATTGGTGATCTTTCTCAGGTGAAATGGTGATTGGGAATCATAATTTCTAGAAATTCACAAGAAATTAGAAAAAAGATTCCTCACTTGAATGATAAAGGTACAGGGCTGGCATTGAAAT
>MU217581.1:799829-826391 GCA_018584345.1 Thuja plicata
AGGGCAGTGATAGATGATTTACACTGACCCATTTGTTGGTGACATCCTTTTGTTCTCTCACCTTGGGTGTTAAGAAGAGTCAGAGATTATAAATCTAACGGGAGGACAAACTGTTAACCAACAATATTGAAAATATTAATGAAGCACCTTAATAGGGATGTGAATCCTCAATTAAGGGATATGATAATTAGGGAGGATTAGGAATCATTAATCAAATTAATAATTTAATATTCTCAATATTCTTCAAAATCAATAATTAGATTTATGAAGTTATGAAAATCTCATAAATTGAAATTAGCCAATTAATTAATAAAAATTAGTTAATTGTTGAGACTTAGGGAAAAGGGGAATAAATAAAGTTTATTTATTTATTCAATTAGGACCTAGGGATAAAGTATGGGTTATTCATCCCAAGGGATAAATTAGTGGATTATTGGTCGAATTGAAAGTAGTGATGTCAAATTGAAATGATTTTGATGATATTGATAAGGTTTAGGATCAATTCTGAGGGTTCCAGAATAGTTTAGAAAATCATGAGGCATCGATGAGCTTTGACAATGCGCCCGCATAATGATGTTTGGAAATGATTGAAAAGAACCAATGAAATTTGATGGTGTCATAGGATTGAAATTGAAATTGGGAAACATCCATGATCTTGGACAATGTTCCTAAAATGATAATGATCAGAAATAGTATTGACAATAATGAACAACACTATTGAATTGACATTGATAGATTGATAGCGATAACACCGATGATCTTTGACAAGGTTATCAAATAGCTGATTAAGGGGATACAAAGCATCGATGAACTTGGATAATGCACCTGAAATGATGACAAGATTGATCAAATTGCAATAGGATTTTGATCATTTTGGAAATTGGGTTAATTAGTCATCGATGATCTTGGAAAATTCCCCAGAATGGTTGGAATGAGTCCAAACAATAATGCAAGTGATTAGGAATAGAATAGAATGGGTTTGAATCAATTTTAGAAGGTTTGGAATGGTTTAGGATTGAATACAATCAGTTTAGGGTTGATCGAAATTGATTAGGAAATTGATCGATTTGATAAAGAGAGAAATGTTAGTAATTGATGACATGGAGGAATGATGACATGGAGGAATGACACGATATTAGTGAATGATAAAGATCAAACACACAATATTAAGGGGTATAGGAAATGAAACATTTTTAGGTGTCTACAATCACAAATATAGGGCCTTTGTTCTTCCTCCAATATGTTTATATGATTGGCATCCAAATTGCTTTGACCCATAAGCTTTGCAAGTCCCATACCCCTAACCATTTTTGTAATATGTATATCAATATTAAACTTTTGAATTTTGTTTATCCATCTACATCGCCTTCTTGCCACCTCTTGTTGGACTAGAATATCCTTCACAAAAACACTAGGTACATAAGCAATCACAACTTATCCTACCAAATAACATCTAAAATCCTTAACAACTTTAACTAATGCATAAGCTTGTTTTTCCGTGATGTCATAATTTCATTCTACTAATTGTAGTGACTTACTGAAAAAGGAAATGGGATGTTCTAATGTAGGAGAATCTTGGGTCATTGGCAATCCTGATCAACCAAAAATAAATTTACTTCTTCTTTGCAGTTTATTTTCTAATGCTCGGGTATGCTTTACCGATGAATTTTGGTGATCTATTTACCGATAGGTTGTCTGATGCTCGGCTATGTCCTTACCGACGGTTTCTGATTTTTGGTGATCATCTCCTGAAACATTTTATCCTGATCTAGCCAACTTATACATTTAATTTATGTTGCTAAATTAATGTGGGGCCTCTCATTGGGATCTATGTGGACCTAAATCTGGGTCTTTGTTAGGGATTTGAGTGCCAACCTCTTTGGTGGACTCTTGTATATATTCTTTTGTATGTTCTCAGTTTAGGTAGCGGTCTTAGAGAAAGAAAGAAACTATTTGGATATTGAGATTGAAGGTCTGTGATCTATTATGTATGAGGACTATTCTGTAATCATTGTTTTGTATATGGCCAAAACTAGGAAGTCCTTACAACCTGGCATGTAATGATTTTGATCAATTAATATAAAGGATCTCTACTATTTCTTCTCTCATTGTGTTGTTTGTGTTTCCGCATTGTGTTGGCAAGTTGTTGGTAGTTGGGAGAGCCCTTGGCCCCATCTACCATCCCCCTCCTTGCGCCAGGTGGTATCAAAGTATTGGTGAGATCAAAGTTCCTTTTTGTAAACCCTAACCCTAGTTTGTATTGTTGTGGGGTAGCAGATTGCAATCTCACCTAGAATTATAGAGGGATTCAAGATGGTTCATGGGAGAGGAAATGTAGATCCAAGTCTAGCTGACATGCTTAGACAAATGGCTGCTAGATTGGAAGCTGTTGAGATAGCCCAATGTAGAGGAAGGCATCTTGATGATATTAGTCATGATGAAATTGAAGAGGTTCAAGGTGAAGCTACATGTGCACCTATGATGAATCAGGAAGAAGAGAGATTCCTGTGAGCCTTGAAAAGTTTGAAATTGACACCTTAGTTTAATCCTCCTAAGTATAGTGGAAAATTGGATTCTGATGAATTGATTGACTAGATAACTGAGATGGAAAAGTATTTTGAATTTGAGAATGTAGCAGAGGATAAGAAGGTGAAGATTAAAAGCAAAAAATTAAAAGGTCATGCATCCTTATGGTGGGAACATATTCAATTAGATAGGAAGAAGAATAATAAAGACAAAATCAAGGTATGGAATAAGATGGTAAAAAAATTGAAAGGCAAGTTTCTACCTTGTAATTACCAGATTAACCTAATCTAGAGAGTGCAAAGCTTGAAGCAGAAAGAAAAATTAGTGAAAGACTATACTGAGGAATTCTATAGATTGGACATCAGATCTGGACACATTGAAGCTGAAGTGGAAAGAGTTGCAAGATACCTGAATGGATTGAGAATTTCCATACAAGATGAGATCATTTTGATCACAATGGAAAGCTTTAAGGAGGCATATCAATTTTCCCTAAAAGCTGAGAAAAATTTGAACATAAGATATGAACAAAGACAAAGAGGAAGAGATGGTAGATTCCCTAGAGTAAGAGGTAGATCTCATGGTGAAAATAGTAGATCCAGACCTGACAAGTCAAATTTAGACACATCTCAAGACAAAGAAAATACTTAATGGAAAGCTGGAAGTTTGTACTAAGGAAGAGGTAATTACTCCAGAGGTGGTTATAGTAGAAATGGATTCAAAGTAACTTGTTACAATTGTGGTGAAGAACATAAATCCTTTGAGTGTACACATGTAAGAAATAAGATTAGTAGTAGTAGAAATACATTGGTGCAAGAGGAGTCACCTAATGAAGCTGAGAAGGAAGGAAATCTCATGATCCAAAGAATACTATGGAGTGAGAAGGATAAGCAAGATGTAGAGTTGCAGAAATTTTTTGGAAGGTAATTGTTGATAGTGGAAGATCAGAAAATCTGGCATATGAAGAAATGGTTGCAAAGTTGCAGTTGGAGAGGATGAAACATTTGAAGCCCTATCAAATCTCATGGATCAAGGATGAACATACATTAGTGGTGAGTGAGCAATGTTTTTTGAATCTAAAAATTGGAAAGTATTATGATAAGGTGTTGTGTGATATTATGCCTATGTATTGTTGCCATATTTTGTTGGGTAGACCTTGGCAATATGATAGACATACTATACATGATGGGAGATTGCATAGATATTCTATTTGGGTTGATGGTTAGAAACAAGTTTTGTTACATTTGATTGAAGAATTTTTTGGTGAGATATGTACATCTGTGAAATTTTGTCTGATGGAAGGAAGAAAGTTTTACAAAGATTTGAAAAGAAATGATATTTGTTATTCTTTGATTCCTAACAAACCGAGTAAGAATACCGAAAGTGAAGTTCCTGTAGAAGTTGAAAAGATATTCACTGAATACAAAGAGATAATTTCAGATAATGTACTAGATAGTTTGCCACCAATGAGAGATATTAGTCATTATATGGATCTGATTCCTTGAGATAGTTTACCAAACAAAGCACCATATTGGTTAATAGTGTTGGAGAATGAAGAGCTTAACTGACAAGTTCATGAATTTTTGAATAAAGGTTTGATCCAAGAAAGTTTGAGTCCATGTACAGTACATGTTGTGTTGGCACCCAAGAAGAATGCAAAATGGTGAATGTGAACTGATTCTAGAGAAATCGACAAGATCACAATGAAGTATAGGTTTCCTATACTAAGAATGGATGACATAATGGATTGTTTGAGTGGAGCAGGATATTTTATCAAAATTGATTTAAAGAGTGGATATCATAAGATCAGAATCATAGAAGGTGATGAGTGGAAAACCACTTTTAAGACAAAGGAAGGTTTGTATGAGTGGTTAATTATGAATTTTGGTTTAACTAATGCACCAAATACATTTATGAGGTTAATGAATGAATTTTTGAAGAAATTACTAAATAAGTGTGTGATTGTATACTTGGATGATATTCTGATATTTAGTAAGACTAGGGAAGGGCATTTGATGCATATAAGGCAAGTGTTGTTGAGATTGAAAGAGGAAAATTTGCTGATAAATCTGAAGAAATGTTCCTTCATGAAAGAAGAGCTTGTGTATTTGGATTTTGTAATTTCAGTTGATGGTATGAAGATGGATCCTGAGAAGGTTGAAGCTATAATGAATTGGCCTACATCTGATAATGTGAGTGAGGTAAGATCATTTCATGGATTGGCAAGTTTTTAGAGGAGGTTTATCAGAAATTTAAGTTCTATTTGTAATGCTATGATTGAGACAATGAGAGGAGACAAAAGAGAATCCAAATGGACACATGGAGCTGATAAGAGTTTTGAAGCTTTGAAGTTTAAAGTTGTTGGATTACCTGTGTTAGCATTACCTGATTTCCATAAGGTATTTCAAGTGGAATGTGATGCAAGTGGAAGTGCAATTGGAATTGTATTAACTCAAGAAGGTAAACCTATTGCTTTCTTTAGTGAAAAGTTGAATGATGCTAAGAGGAAATATTTTTTCTATGATCAAGAGTTCTATGCTATTGTTCAAGCTATGAAGAAATGGAGACATTGTTTGAAGCCAAATGAATTTGAATTGTATACTGATCATAAGGATTTACAATATTTGGGTAGTTAGAATAATTTGAATCAGAGACATATGAAATGGGTAGAATATTTATAGAGTTTCACATTTGTGATTAAGCATAAGAGTGGAGTTTCTAACAGAGTTTTTGATGCATTGAGTAGAAGAAGATCTTTGTTGACTAAAATGAGAATTGAAGTTCTTGGTTTTGATGATATGAACCATTTGCATGAAAGTGATCCTGATTTTTCAGAGTAGTAGAGAGTGTGCAGAGCACCTAATTAAAATCAAACAAGTAAGTATGAAGACTCTTTCATCCAGGAAGATATGTTGTTCAAAGGTATTCAGTTGTGTATACCGAGAGGATCAATGAGGACTAATTTGATATAGGAGAAACATAGTAGTGGTTTAGGTGGACATTTTGGTATTGATAAAACATTGAGTTTACTGAAGGAGAGGTATTTTTGGCCTTAGTTGTATAAGGATGTTTAGAAGTTTGTAAAAAGTTGTGAATTTTTTCAAGTTACAGAAGGGGTAAGTTAGAACACCTATTTGTATACACCGATTAATGTTCTTGAGAAACCTTCAAGTGATATCAGCATGGATTTTGTTCTTGGTTTACCGAGGACAGTAAGAGGTAATGATTGTATACTTGTTTTTGTTGATAGATTTTCTAAAATGACACATTTCATACCATGTAAGAAAACATCAGATGTAGTACATATAGCTGATCTTTTCTTTAAGGAAATTGTCAGATTGCATGGATTATCGAAGAGTATTATCTCTAACCGAGATAGTAAGTTTGTTACCTTATTTTGGAGAACACTTTGGAAGAATTTGGATACTGAGTTTAAGTTTAGTTCTACATTTCATCCATAGACTGATGGAAAAAATAGAGGTTGTAAACTGAAGTTTGGGTAATTTATTGAGATGCTTAGTTGGAGACACACTAAGAAATTGGGATTTGATGTTAGCACAAGTAGAATTTGCATACAATAGTTCAGTGAATAGAAGTACTGGAAAGACACATTTTGAGATTGTTCATGGCACACAACCTAGAGGTATATCAGACCCGAGAGACATTGCTGGAGAAGAGAAAAGAATTGTTGAAGCAGAGGAATTTGTAGAATTTAAGAAGACATTACATGAAGATGTAAAATAGAAACTATAGAAAATTAATAAAAAATAAAAATATAGTGAAGAAAGATCAACAAGATATAAAACATTTTAATTTGGTGATGCAGTTATGGTTCATTTGAAGAAAGGAATATTTCCTATTGGCACATATGGTAAATTGAAGATGAAGAAATTTGGTCCTTGGAAAATAATGAGAAGATTTGATAGTGGAAACGGTTATGAAGTTGAATTACCTAATGACATGGATATATCACCTATATTCAATATTTTAGACTTGTATTAATATCATGAACTTGATGAAGAAGTGACAGTTCCAAGTGATTATCCTAAGAAACAGATAGAAGAAGTCGAAAGGATTTTGAAACACAGAATTGACTGGAATACAAGAGGAAAGGAATACATGGAATATCTGGTAAAGTGGAAGAACAGACTGATTAAGGACTCATCTTTCATTTCTCAATAAAATTTGGATTCATTTTAGGTAAGGCTTGATACATGATTCGGGGAATCGTTCTTGTAACCCCGGGTATCTGATGAAGGAGCATCTTGGGTCATTGGCAATCTTGTTCAACCAAAAAGATATTTAATTTTTCTTTTTAGTTTATTTTTTGATTCTTGGGTATGCTTTACCGACAACTTTTGGTGATCTCTTTACCGACGGGTTGTCTAATGCTCGGGTATGTCCTTACTGAGGGTTGATGATTTTTGGTGATCATCTCCCGAGACATTTTATCTTGATCTGGCCGACTTCTATATTTAATTTCCATTTTTGAATTAATGTGTGGTCTCTCATTGGGATTTGTGTTGAACTAAATCTGGGTCTTTGTTAAGAATTTGAGTGCTAACCTCTTTGGTGGACTCTTGTATATATTCTTTTGTATGGTCTTAGTTTAGGTAGTAGTCTTAGAGAAAGAAAGCAAATATTTAGATATTGAGATCAAAGGTCTCTGATCTCTGATGTATGAGGACTATTCTGTAATCATTATTTTGTATATGGCCGAAACTAGGAATTCCTTACACCCTGGCATGTAATGATTTTGATCAATTAATATAAAGGATCTCTATTATTTCTTCTCTCACTGTGTTGTTTGTGTTTTTGCATTATCTTGGAAAGCTGGGTTGCTAGTTGGGAGAGCCCTTGGCCCCATCTGTTGGTGGCCTCCATATGCACCATTATTCATCTATTCCATCAAGATTTTAGATTTTTCAAAGTCAACACATTTGAGAAATACTCCATCATTGCTCCTCCACAATAACTATCCCTAAATTAAAGCATATTTAACAGCTTGCAATTTGACTGTTCTTTTCCTATTTTCATCTATGTGAAGGGGTAACACCATCTTCTACAAATAACCAACAATTTCCTTATACCATTTACAACAATCCATATCACAAATGTAGGGCGTTTGGTCTTCCTCCAATATGTTTATATGATTGGCATCTAAATTTCTTTGAGCCATAATCTTTGCAAGTCCCATACCCCTAACAAGTTTTTTAATATGTATATCAACATTAAACTCTTGAATTTTGTTTATCCATATACATCTCCTTCCTCACACCTCTTTTTGGACTAGAATATCCTTCACAGTAGCACTAGGTACATAAGCAATCACAACTTCTCCTACCAAATAACATCTAAATTCATTGAAAGCTTTAACTAATGCATAAGCTTGTTTTTCCATGATGTCATACTTTAATTCTGCTGATTGTAGTGACTTACTGAAAAAGGAAATGGGTTATTCAAAACCCTCTACATTCTTTCGTAGTAGCACTGCAACAATGGTGTTATATGAAGAAAAGGAGAAGATTTTCAAAGGCTTATCATAATCTGGTGTTTTAAGGACAAGAGCATCCTTGATAGCTTGTTTGATACATAAAAATCCTTTCATGCCTCTTGATTCCACTCTATGTTGGATCCTTTCTTCATCATCCTTGAGATTGGAATACTAGTTTCAACAAAGTTAGTAATAATTATCCTTAAGAAATTTACCTGTCCAAAGAAAGACTGAATGCCCTTAACATTCCTAGGCTGAGGGATATTGTCAATTGCATCTATCCTTTCAAGGTCAATCCTTACTCCATCTCTAGACATAATATACCCTAAAATATTTCCCCCTGTCACTCTAAAAACACATTTCTTTAGGTTAAAAGAAACCCCATATTCCAATGCTCTGACAAAAAGTTTCTCAAGATGAGGTCACAATGTTGTTCCTCTTTTTCTGAATAGGCAGTAAGGTCATCTTGGTACACTGCTAGAAAAATATTTATGAAATCTAAAAATGCCACTTCCATGGCTCTCTGAAATTTTGTTCTAGGATTTGTCAATCCAAAGGGCATTCTGACATACACATAAGTTCCCCATGGTGTGGTGAATGCAGTCTTGAACTACTTTGATTCCTTAATTGTAACCTCATTATAACCTAAAAATCCATCCAACATGGACATCAAGTCTGATCTAGTGACTCTTTGCAACATAGCTTCCATATTAGGCAAGCCATATTTATCCTTAAGTGAATTGATGTTCAAGTTCCTAGAGTCTACGCAAAGTCTAATATCACCATTTTTCTTTCTAACTTGTACCAAATTTGATATCCATGTTGAATGTCTTATTGGTTTTATAATTCAAACATCCCTCATTTTCTTCAATTCTTCTTGCATCTTGGCTTCTAGGGTGGGATTAATAGGTCTTAATTTTTGTCTAAAAGGTTTTTTCCCATCCCTCAAAGGAATCTCATGTTGGAAAAGGTCCTTTCTATATGCCTTTAAGTCATCATAAAACCAAGAAAAGACATATTTATACTTATTAAGAAGATTAAGCAACAACTCTCAAATTTTAGTGGATAGTTTCTTACCAATGAATACTTTCTTAATAGCTTCATCTGTCCCTAAATTTACTTCCTCCAAGTTCTTAGGCGTGTTCATAGTTCTTGTAGAATAGGACTTTTCCTTATTGTCAAAAGTTTTCTCAAGCACAACCAACCCTTTGGGAACTCTGTTTGAGTTCAATTGTAGGACCTCTTTACCAAAAACAATATCCCTAACATGTATAGTCTCTACAGACCCACTAAAGTCCATCTCTTTATTTTCTAAGTCTGATTCACAATGAAAAAATCTCAAAACATCTAAATCATCTTCAAAGACTTTCCAACTTTCAATATTTTCTAGGATAGAAGGCCTGGATTGAACTTCAATTTTAGAAATTCCTGTAAAGGTAACATATCCTAGCCGTAGAGCCATATTGGCCAACGATTTTGTCATTTTTTTCTGATTCCTATCCATCCAGTCAATACCAAAAGCATTAAAATTTTCTAATTCATCCCATACAACATTCCTATAGTTCCTTGGTCTCTGATTCTTTGAAGCATATTTAGATCTTATTTGAGAAATCACTAACTCAGAGTCTCCAATAACTCTGACTCTTTATGTTGTGTCTTGAAGCCAATCTTAGCCCAATCAACAAGGACTTATACTCTGCAATAGTATTAGTACATGTAAATAACAAGGAGACTGAGAACTTGTAGGTCTTACCACTAGGAGCTATCAACAAAACTCTTGCACCTGATCCTTCTTTTGATCTTGATTCATCAAAATACATTGTCCATAAGTAATTGTTATCTTGTTTATTATTCTTTTCTTCAATCAATAACACATGTTGATTTTCTGCTCCATCCTTCCCACCTTGGACTTGGAAAGATCCAATGTCTGTATCCAAAAAGAAACTCATGTTATTTCAACTAATTTCCCCAATCACGTAAGGAGTCCTTGTTTCTATAGATACCTTGACACTTTGACCAGTGACATAAAATGTAGAAAATGAAAGATCACATTGAATACTCCCACCCATTGAGGCACACCACTTCCTTGATAAAAGCATTCCATACTAAGGAGGGATGTCCACCACTAGAACACTCATAGTTAGCATCTTTCCAGGGCATACAACAACTCTATAAGGTAGAGCCTTAATGGTACCTATGACAGGTACTTCTCTAGATTCCATCGCTTGACATCTCCCATGAGGAGAATCAACTTGCAGTCCTAACAAATTCATGATTTATGCTATCATGACATTGTTTGATGCCCCAGAATTTATCATGTAATTCTTTAGTCTTTTACCATTTATAACCAAAGTCAAGAAAAATGGATTCACAACTCCCAAATGAGTTCTCACATGATTATTATATAAGAAAACCTAAGGGATCTTTGAGACAATCACCTCTGATTCTTTCACCTTGTTATCAAATTTATCTTTTGATTTTTCCATTTTCTCAACTTCCTCATGCTCATGTATTCTTGTGCAAGAGATGTGTTGATGGGAATTTATGATGGTCTCACCAATAGGAGGTGCGTTGTCACCGAATACTAGAGTATCATCCAACTTCTTCTGAAGAGGCGTGTGGGAGAGCTAGCTCTCCTAGCCTCCAAGCACCTAGTTATCAGGTCATGATGGTGCATGCTTAGCTTAGTTGGACAAGTGACTATTTGTTTTGAGGGTATAAATGGTTTTGAATCGTAGACCTCTAAAACTTTAGGGATAATAGGTTTCTTGCAAGCATAATTTATATCTGACACAAAAAATAACAAAAGATAGGAGAGGATTGATAAACTACAACTGATTTAATGTTTGAAGATGTTAAGTTGATGATCACCAAGACCCAGAAAGTGAATGCAAGACATTAAATTAGTTAATGTATTGTATTTTCATTGATGTCAACTTGATATAATCTATATGGTCATGTACATACTGCCTAAAGACTTCAAAGAACCAATGAATCAAAGGCTATGCTATCAGTAATGCATAAAAGTTAAGTATTCACAAAGTGACTATATACACCGACGGGGTGCACACCGACGGATAAAGTAAACCAACAAGCTCAAAGTCATAGTGTTACCCAATGATAAAAAGCAAAACATTATCGATGAAAAAATTCAAAGTTTTACCCGATGAGCAAAAGGACAGTGTAACCCGACGGACAAAATTACAGTGTTGCCCGATGGATAGAGATCTTGAAGACAACTGAAATCTCACCGATGGAGCAGTCAGTTGTCACCGATGACTAACTGAAGTATTGACCAACATAACAAAGAGCTTAGAAATGACAAAAGGCTTAGCTATCAAGAGTTAAATATAGACTTAACTAGTACTTATCATTTTTTTAATCAACAAGATAAAGCCATATATAAGTAAATGATTTAAAGATGCTTAGTCCAATTGGCAAGAATATCTCTACGAGATAAAACAAGAGTTTTTCTTTAAATCTAATTGGCAAGAATTATGGATCACGCCAAGATCAACAAAGCCAAGAAATGGTGAAATCATGTCTATATAAGAGACAAGCTAATTCAATGTGAATAAGGGGAGTGACAAGAGATTAGATGTTGAAGAGATTCTGAAGGAGAAGAAAGTCTTCATTCAGACCTGATCAATCAAGCTGAAGAAAGAGATAAATTATGCAGACACTGATAAACAATGATACAACATCATAGAGTAGAACAATGTGGAGCAAAGGTATTTAATTGATAAGATTGATTAGAAAGGTAATGCACTTACAATAGATCTGAAAATCTGCAATTCTAGTTGTATATGTAAATAGATAAATTTACTGTTTCAATTTAACCATTGAAGCATCAAGTCTCTTAGCCGAGAAAGACTTAAAAGTATTTTCTAATTGAGATACATCCCAAGGAATATCAAAAAGTTTGATCATACAAAGTATCATTGGATATGCCCAATACTTATTGATAGGCCAAGTGAGTATTTGATAAAGGATGGTAGCATTTGATGCCAGATACTAAGTGACAAACTATTCATTTAAATCCTCTAACAAGTTCACACCTAACAGTGTGTTTAGAACCTTTAACAGGGTTGGCTCTTCATCGAGCTCACTTCAGAAGAGTGAAAATTTGGGTTACCAGTCCCAGTGATTTTTCCCTTAATAGGGTTTCTACTTTCAATGTGTTTATGATTCATTACTTTATTGTTTTTCCTTTCACATAAGTAAATCTAGATTGATTAGTATACACTAGTTATTTACTGTATTTCGGTAAATAGAAAGATTGCTAATCGGTAAAAGTAAGAATAAGGTTTGAAAGAGTAATATGAGCAGTAGTTAATTGTTATTAATATTTCAAAGCAATCATCATGTAGGATTGAAGATAAATAGAGGCTTATAAATGTGTTAATAATTTTTTGGTTTGATTTAAGGATTAATTTTTGAGGCCACTAATTCACCCCCCCTCTTAGTTATTCTAACAATTGGTATTATAGTTTGTGTGCTTAAATGGAAGGTTTCAAAACCTAAGCTAAAGATCACAAGATGAACAGAAGAGATGTGTCAAAGTTGAACAAAGACAACTTTGCTTCATGGAAAAGCAGGATAAGACTCCACTTATCAACTATTGGAAATGATGTTACTCAATACTTAGATACTGAATATGTATTTCCCATAGGAGCACTCATAGTTGAACAAATGAGAGAGAATCATGAGCACAACTACATGATAATAGAGCTTGCTTCCTCACTCTCTGATGCTAAATTTGAAGATGTCAAAACATGCACAACTGCAAAGTAGATGTGGGATAAATTGAAGCTTGTACATGGTGTTGATATAAATGTTCTGAGAGCCAAGGCAGAAAGCCTTAGAGGAAAGTTTAATGAACTCAGAATGAAAGAAGGTGAAAACATCACATAGTACAACACAAGAATCAAAGAGGTATTCAATGCTATCTGAGGAGTTGGAGGTGTACTAGATGAAGAGACAGTGGTAAGTAAAATTCTAAGAACCTTACTGCCTACTTATGCTATTAGAGTATCTACCATACAAGAAATGAGAGCAGTAGAAAATAACAATGTTAGTCTAGATAGTTTGATTGGAAGATTGATTTCATTTGAGATAAATAATTTTGATAATAGTGTCTTACCAAACATAGAGTCTACATTCAAATCTTCTTTGAGAATAAGTAAATCAAGTCATAAACACATGAGAAAAGATAGTGAAAGTGAAAGTGAAGAAGAAGATCTTGATGAAATTGAAGCACTTATGGCTAGAAGAACGCAGAGAGGAAATGGTAAATACAAAGGTAAATTATCACTTGTATGTTTTAATTGTAAAGAGATTGGAAATTTTGCTGCAAGATGTCCTAATAGAAGAAAAGATGACAGAAATAATGACAGATCATTTGAAAAGAAGTTTGACAGAGGTGATAACTGAGATTACAGAAGCAACCAAAAATCAGAAAGAAGAGATACTTGAGACTACAAGGACAAAGGAAAGAAGGCCAGTTACCTAGATACTTGCAAAGGTGAAGATACTGACACTGAATCTAATGAAGACATCGACATGGTGTTTGTGACAGTAAAATATGATTCAGATGAAGATGAAGAAAGGTATGCAGAAATTACACTCATATCTAAATTTAGTAAAAATGATGTCTAGATCATAGGTAGTGCATGCACTCACCATATGACTGGTGAAATTTTTTTTTTTGAGACTTTTGAATACTATAATGGTGGTTCAGTAAGAATGGGTAATGACACACCTTGTCCAGTTGAAGGTAAAGGAACTATAATGTTGAATAACCTGATAAAATGTGAAAATGATTATTTGGTGAAAGGATTGAATTATAATCTATTGGGTGTTTGTAAACTGAATAATTTAGGTCATAGAGTAGCATTTGAAAATAAGAACGCAAAGACATTCAATGAATCAGGAAGGTTGATTAGTACTAGTGAGCAGAAAAAAGGTAACTTATTCTATCTGAATGATACTGACACCACTTGATTAATGGCTAGAAACAAAGACATATGGTTGTGGCATAAAAGATTGTGTCATGTAAACTTTGACAACATGATAAAGATAATCAAAAAGAGAAATGTAAGAGGCTTATAGATGATGACTAAGCTCGACAATATCATGTACAAAAATTGTCAAAAAGGTAAGATGACAAAGTCTAGTTTCAAAAGAAAAACCCATACATCTGATGAAACTTTAGAATTAGTCCATACTAAACTATGTGGACTCATGAGGACAAATAGTTACTATGGTGATAGATATTTCATTCTCTTTGTTGATGATTACTCTAGAATGATGACAATTATGTTTCTAAAAGATAAATCAGAAGCATTAAAGATGTTTAAATGGTACAAAGCAATGGTAGAAAAAAAAATTGGTAGGGAATTGAAATGCTTAAGATCAGATAGTGGAGGGGAATTTATTTAAGATGAATTCACTAACTTTTGCAATGAGGATGGAATCAAAAGATAGGTCTCTGCACCAAGAACACCACAACAAAATGGAATTTCTGAAAGAAGGAAGATATCCATTGTTGATTGTGCAAGGATAGTAATGATAGAGAAAGGCATCACCCAAATATTTTGGAGGGAAGCTATCGGTACTACTGTTTACACATTGAATAGAGTACAATTGAAGAAAGAAACCAAGAAGACACCCTATGATCTATGGTATGGTTACACACCCAATATAAGTTACTTCAAGATCTTTGGTAGTCAATGTTATATCTCAAAAGATGATAGAAATGGAAAGCTTGACTCCAAAAGTGATGAAGGTATCTTTTTAGGGTATTCCACCAAGAGAAAGGCTTACAAATGTCTCAATAAAGCCTTTAACAATTTTTTTGAAAGTGCAAATGTAAAGATAGATGAATTTGCAGAGAAGAATGAAAATGAGAGCACAAAAGAAACAGAGGACTACAACAGGTTTGTTTACAATGAAGAACCTAAAACTCTACCTGAAAAACAATGTATATCTCCTGAGCAACAAAATATTGCAACCAAGCATTAGGCTGCAAATACCAAAAATCAAGATATTGCTCAAGATTGAGTGTAGACACCCAAAATTGACCAGGTGTCTTAGTATCATCAAAATATGCAAATCTCAGCAAAATCTCATCAAATGCTTCAAATCTTCAAAATGGATCAAAATCAATTAAATGGACATTTATCAATTAAAGTGGATTAAATCAAATAAAATCAAAGGATTAATTAATCATGAAATCAAATAATTAAATTCAAGCCTAAAAGGATCAATCAAATTATGCAATTGATTTTAATCAATTAGTTGTATAGTTTAAATCAAAAACTAAAATGAACCTATTCCTTACATGGATAAATTAATTAAATGATTGAATTAATTAAATTCCTAATATCTTTTCAACACAAATAAAGGAGCCAATGAGAATTGAGAACATACTTGCACATGGATCACTCCTATTTTGCATCTCAACCTCTCATTTACCCTTTTAAATCTCATCCACTTATTTTGTCCCACCCTTTGAGGACAACATTTAAATGGTCCCCTTATTTGAAACCATTTGAGAGATCAAAATCAACCAAGGATTAACCCATGGTCAATTCACTCTACTCCCTACCCTTGGGGTTTTACTATAAATACAAGCATTTTTCAAGCATAAGACATCCTAGAAAATTTGAATGCAAAGCATCCTAATTATATGTAAATTCATAGCAATTTGAGCAATAGTGAGAGTATTTTGTAGTAAATTGAGAGATAATTTCAATTCATGAGAGCATTTGAATCCATTTTGTATCATCTTTGAGAAGATTGAGAGCTAGATTAGGCATTTTATCATCAATTTCTCATTCTAGGAAGGTCACTAGTAGAGATTAAGGTTGAGAGCTCTACTTGCAAAGCCTAGTTAGAGAACCATGAGATGTTATGGATTTTAAATAACAATTCTTTAGATTAATTTGTTAATTTCTTTCCATAAAATTGTGCTTAATTGTCCTAATTTCATGAAGGTGTATTAACTCACACACATGATGTACCAAGCGATGGAGATCAGGATGAAGGAAAAAATGATGATCAAGATGATAGACAAAGAATTAAACCTGTACTTGCCAGGTATGTTAGAAGGAACCATCCATAGAACCAAATCATTGGAGAGAAGAAGGCTGGTATGAGAAACAGAAGTAAGTCTCTAAACACAAGATGTCTAATTTATGATTTTGAGCCAAAATCTGTCAATGTTGCACTTGATAATGAAGAATGGATTAGTGCTATGAATGAAGAAATTGAGAAGATTGAGAAAAATAAGACATGGAAACTTGTACCAAGACCAGATGACAAGAATGTCATCGGTACCAAATGGATATTCATAAATAAGCTAAATGAGAATGGAGAAGTCACCATAATCAAAGCAAGACTAGTATGCAAGGGATATGCACAAGAAGAAGGGATTGAATATGTAGAAACCTTTGCACCCATTGCTAGGCTAGAAGGAGTGAGAATATTACTTCCTTATGATGCATTTAAAGGATTCAAGGTATACTAGATGGATGTCAAGTCTACATTCCTAAATGGAATACTTGAGGAAGAGGTATACATTGAGCAACTAGAAGGGTTTGTTGATCCAGACAAGAGGAACATGGTATGTAGACTACAAAAATCCTTGTATGGATTGAAACAAGCACCAAGAGCCTTCTATGAAAGACTTCATTCCCATCTCATAAGTATTGGATTTATAAGAACTAGTGAAAATAGTAATCTTTATTTGAAGGAAGATACTAATGCTAACATTTTGATTACTGAAATATTTGTTGATGACATCATATTTGGAGGCAATGATATGCTATGAAAATCATTTGGAAATGAAATGAGAAAAGAGTTTGAGATTTATATGTTTGGAGAGATCAAGTTCTTTCTTGGTCTATAGATCATGCAACAAGATGAAGGTATTTTAATTAGATAATCCAAATACATCAAGGAAGTGCTGAAAATATTCAAGATGGAAGATTCCAATCCAGTTGGAACACTGATGGAAATTGGATGTAAGATGAAAAAGGAGGACAAGTCACCTGAGGTAAATCAGACTTTGTACAGATCAATGATTGGAAAAAATCATGTATGTTGTACATAATAGACCAAATATTGCACATGTAGTAGGAATAGTTGCAAGATTTTTTGCTAATCCTAGAGAATCACATATGACTGCTATGAAAAGAATCCTAAGATATCTAAAGAATACCAAGGAATATGGCTTATGGTATAGAAGAGAAGGAAAATTTGAACTTAAGGTCTTTACCGACGTTGATTGAGATGGAAACATTGATGACCGAAAGAGCACAACTAGAGGATCATTCTTTATGGGTGACAGACTTGTCACATGGATTAGCAAAAAGAAAGGATGCATCTTTCAGTCTACTGTAGAAGAAAATTATGTTTCTGTTGTTATCAAGTTGACACTCATGGTGTATATGACTTATTTTGTGTTGTCATTATGACAACAAAGTCATATGAAGTTTTGACAATAAACTTTGAAGAGAAAAATTGACTAAGTACATAAAATAGAAAAGTATAGATTTATTCAGTTGATCAGAGCACCAGCGCACATGCGTATAATTGAGTCATACTATGTGCATTCATACTTGAGCTCTATGATATGTTTTTGTGTTTACCCTATACACACATGGTATGGAATGGAAGTACAGAGAAGTTACAAGAAGATTAAGTGCCACTAAAATTTTAGAAAACATAGTATGGAGCCAACCTCAGAGTTTGAATAAGCGTATAATATTTTGTTTTTGTAAAGAATCCTAAAAAGGTCATTGTAATTGAATTATAAAGACTTCTCCTAATAGGGAAAAGGAACTTTAACAAGTTCATTATACTAGTACAATAATTTGTGGGTACTAATTCCCACCGGGGTTTTCCTCTGACAAAGGTTTCCTCGTAATCATATCTTGTGTTATGTGTTGTTCTTCATTTGTTATCTAATTGATTCAAGTTTAAAGTATTTGAATTATAATTAATAGACAAACACTGAGTCACCCCCCTCTCAGCGTTTCTAACAATTGGTATCAGAGCTCTGGTCCTCTGAAATAAATTTTAACCACTTGAGGAGATCATGGATTCAACAAAAGAAAAACATCTAAAAAATAATCTTGAAGCAGCCCTTGAAGATCTTGACAGATCTGAAAAAGAAAATGAACAACTAAAACTAAAAGTTGATGGCTCCCAAATGCTTATCAAGAAATTAAGAAAATATTTGAAAGATTGCTCCACAAATGATTTGGGAAAAATGGTCAAAAATCAGAATGAAGAAAATATGTCTCTAAAGGATAAGATTGAAGATCTGAATGCAAAACTAACAGATAGCCTAACAACTATTGAAGAAAAGACCAAAGAGAGTAAAAAATTAGATAATGAAAGTATGCAAGCAAACATGAAAATCTTGGAGTTGGAAAACATTAAGAAAAATATAGAATCTGAATTAACAGAAGTAAAAGATAAGATTGATAAACTACACAGAAGTTTTGATCTAATTCAATCACAAATTTATGCACAGAATCTAAAAGGTGATACTACTGGTGTTGGATACAATTTATCTCAAAGTGAAATCAATTCAATGAAATAAATAAAGAAATCACAAGAGATATCTACAGAAGCAAATAAAAGTAAGAATCTTGCAAAGGCTAAAATAGAACCACCTAAAGATGAACTCAAGCAAGTTAACAGAACTTGTTATGCCTGTAACAAGCATGGAAATTTGGAAAGAGATTGTAAAGAGGTAAGACCTTTCAATGGCTATATTTATTCTTGTAATAAATTTGGTCACAGGGCTATTCATTGCAGGACAAGTCAAAGAAATCAGTCATAGTAAAATCAAAGAAATATGCATCCACACAATCAGAGAAATCAACCTCAGAGAAACTATCAGAACATTATATGTTAGATATGTAATTATAATGGACACAAAACCAAGAAGTGTAGCATGATAAACAATATCAATAGACCTCCAATAATTTGTCACTCATGTGGCAAAGCTGGACACATCTTAAGGTTCTGTAGATCCAGAACTCAAAAACAAGAGAAGCCTAAAGAATCTTTACTTGAAGAATCTGGTGAAGTCAAGTTTGTACAAGCTACAGAAGATTCAGGTAAAATATGGGTTGAAGTAAAGAAAGATAATGATGAGAACAAGGTAGTAGATGCATCCATAGTGGACGCACCTTCTACTTCTGGTTAGATGACCCTCATGGTCTTAGGGGGGCTATTCTAGCTCAGAACCCCTATGTGGCTGGTGTACTCACCTTTGAGTATGCACCTATAGATTCATGTATTTGGTGATAAATTTAGGAAGTATGCATGGACGCATAGCTTGACCAGTGACATAAGCAAAGATTGAAATTCTCAGTGTAAACCGCTCTATGGCAACAAGCATTAAATGTTGTAACTTTTATATAAGTTAGTAAAGAGATCTCTCATCTTATCTTTTGCATTTGAGATTGAGCATTCAGAGAGTATAGGAGATCTTAGCATCAAAGCATCAACAGATAACCTTTGGTTGGTTAGCAAGGCGAATAGAAGTTGGAACAGAACCCTAATCGACATGCCATTTCATAATTTATGGAAACCCTACTTAAGCAAGTATCAAGTAAGTTATGGCTACTCCTATAGTGTTTGAAATATCTGAGAAGAAGATATATGTCTATAAGAAGCATCCATTTAAGTCTATACTAGATGATGTAGAAGGAGCATTCTCCAAGACTCTTCTAGGAGTTGTGCATGTAGAGGACATTTGCACATAGATCTATTGTAAGAAGGAAACTATTGGGGATTACAACATAGCAACTCTTATGGCATCAATGATGAAACCAGATTATTCATTCAAGGATGAATACGCGCATCTCACTGATAACCCTATCTTTGAGTATTCAAATGCGCATGAGTTCTATGAACCATAATGGGTCAAAATCCTACTTAGTAGAATACATGATGATCTATATTAGATTTTTGAAGTTCATGTCTACATTAATACTGATCTTATTCATGAGATGACCGGAATCCCTAAGGTTGGACCAGTTCTTCCCACTAGTAATGATGTTAAGATATCCATGACAACTTTAGATAATGACATGAAAAAAATTGAAAAAGCATTTTTCAGCACTAAAGAGATAGATAAGGTATGCACTGATAACACTTCCTTACAGCAGGATGAAGCTCCTCCTAAAGATTCAACAGATTTGAATAATGAGGAAGACAATAAATCTAATGAACCACCTATTATGAAGATCCCCGTAAAAAGTGAATGTATGGATACTAGTAGAAATTCTATATTCACTCCATCTATTCAACCATCAACTTCATTGTTGTCAAGTTTAACCCCTGACTCAGCAAGCCTAGATGCATGGGGAGAAGAAGATTTGATCAAGATTAGTGTCTTAGCCATGGAGAAAGCCAAAGAGAAACAAGTTATGAGAAACCCTCTCTTTCTAGAGTTAGTGAACATTTTGAATGAATTAGTGCCAACAGATAAGAAAGTGGATAAAATTCAGTCAGTTGATGATGTCGATAACATCTTAACAAGCTTCAAAGTAGACTTCACAAGTTTAGTAGACTCATCTACTAGAATTGTAGAAGAAAATTACAAAAAGGAAAGATTGGATGAATTGGTATAGAAATTCTCTTTAGATCTCAATTCATTAAAGATTGGTCAGAATATTATAAAATATTTGGCATCAAAAGGTGGGAAATTAATAGCAAATTGCATGGACAGAGGCAAATTCACTTCTAAGCACATCAAGAAGATTGAGGAGGTAGATATCTTGCTTGATAACATAAGGAAATCACTTGAAACATCATCCCAAGACATCAATATCTACAACAATATCTATCAAGGATAGATAGACAAGATTGAAAAAGCTAAGATGGAGATCAACAAGATAAGGATCAGGTAGACCCAACTGAGAAATACACTTGCACCCTCCTTGGTTGTTTTGAATGAGAACATCAAACAAATAGATGCAACCATTACCACATATGATCAAGGACCCTGCATGGATCTAACAAAGACAGAGAAGCTTACATATTCCTTATGTGCCCATCTTCAGACAGTTGATGCACTGAAGGCATTCTGGTAGTAAGATATCAAGAATCTTCAGATTGCTTATCTAGATGTCTACTTGGAGTAAGTACCTAGAGACTTACAATTTTGACACCTTTGTCATTAATGTCAAAGGGGGAGTAATGCATGTATATAAGGAGTATGTTATATAGCCAAAGTTATAATATATAATTTTTTTTGTTAAGTCAAAGTTTAAAGCAACGTGGCCACATTCCTATGTTGCCATTAATGACAAAGGGGGAGATTGTTGGCAAGTTGACACTCAGGGTGTATATGACTTATTTTGTGTTTTCATTATGGAAACAAAGCCATATGAAGTTTTGAAAATAAAATTTGAAGAGAAAAATTAAATAATTATAGAAAATAGAACAGTACAAAGTTATTCAGTTGATTAGAGCACTAGCGCACGTGCATACGATCGAGTCAGACTATGAGTATTCATAATTAAGCTCTATGATATGTTTTTGTGTTTACCCTATACACGCATGGTATAGAATGATAGTATGGTAAAGTTACAGGAAGATTAAGTGCCACTAACAGTTCAGAAAATAGAGTATGGAGCCAACCTCAGAGTTTGAATTAGCGTATAATATTTTGTTTTTTTAAAGACTCGTAATAGGGTCATTGTACTTGAATTGTAAAGACTGATCCTAACAAGGAAAAGGAACTTTAATAGGTTCATTATATTAGTACAATAATTTTTGGGTACTAATTCCCACCAGGGTTTTTCTCTGATTAAGGTTTCCCCTCATATCTTGTGTTATGTGTTGTGCTTCATTTTTTATCTAATTGATTCAAGTTTAAAGTTTTTGAATTATAATTAATAGACAAACACTTATTCACCCCCTTCTTAGTGTTTCTAATAGCTACTGTTGCAAACTACTCAAATATTGCATGGATCAGATAGTTACTGGAAGGTATGCATATGAAAATTCTTGAACATGTAATTATCTATTGTGATAATACCAGCATAATTAACATTTCCAAGAATCCAGTCATGCATGCTAAGACAAAGCATATTTCTATCAAGTATCATTATTTAAGAGAACAAGTTCAAGAAAACGAGGTGATACATTAGTATGTGCAATGAAAGGAAAAATTGGCTGATATCTTCACCAAGCCACTGCCAAAGGATACATTTGAGTACTTGAGAAAGAGACTAGGGGTCAGACCTGTTGGAGGTTTGTTTTAGTGTAGTCGATTGATTGTATGTTTGTCATTGATGACAACGTATAATATACAGCAGCATTCTATAAGAACTTATTAGAATAGTGTTATCCAAACTTGCGCGGTTAGATACATGTTGTAAACATGCCTTGGTTACTATATTCATACACACAGGTCTAGATATGATGTTTCAGTTAAGTTGTGTAATTCTGTTATTGGCAGTTATAGTTCTGAAAGAGTATCTATTTAGAGCCTATGTATTTAACGTGTTTCTTGAGTTGCACCTATCTTCAAGATATGTGTGTGCATATTCATGATTAGTTATGAGTTAAATATGTTTGGTTAAATGCGCCTATCATGTAACATCAGGATCGTGCTATTTGAGTAAATTTGGTGAAGCCAACTTAGTGAAGCGTCGTGTTTGTTCAGTTTGTGTTGTGCAGACTTAATATTGTTTGCATGCTTAGTAAAGCTGACAAGGATGTTATGAAGAGTTTTCTTATAGGTCCCATGATCTCATACTTTGAGTAAGATACTTATAGCAAGTCATTTGTGATACGCCAAGTGTGAATGATATGAAAAAAGATAGAAAATGTATAGAGCAGAATATCAGTTATGGTTCATTCATCAAGGGTCTATGTGAAGAAGTAGTAGAAGATTATAATACATTGGAACTAATCAAGATAGCAGGTATAATCTATAGTTCATCATCAGATATAGTGCATATCTATTTTACAGAAGGTTGTAGCCTTCACCATTGAAGCAGTGAGTCCTCACCCCTAATAGGGTTATTTGTAAAAGACTCTTAATAGGGTCAGACCCTTAATCAGGTCACTATACTTATTGCAAGGTAAAGTACAACTCCTAACAAGGTTGAAATATCTTCTAACAGGGATTACTATAAACAAGTATAGTTCATTGTGGGTACTAATTCCCACCAGGGTTTTTACCATTTGGTTTCCCTGTAACCAAATTGAATTGTTGTCTATTGTGTTATCTGAATGTGTATTTACTTTATTGTATTCTGAAGATAAGGAGAGGAAGGAATTTAATTGGCAAATAAATGATTCACCCCCCTCTCATTTATCCTTTGAGACTATTCTAACAATTGGTATCAGAGCCAAGTGCCTTGGAGAAGAAGCCTAACAGTTTAAGGTAGATCAGATGTCTTACTTCAGAAAAGAGAGCCCTAAGTTCGATGGAGAAAATTATCTGGATTGGAAAAACAAAATGATAACCCATCTATTGTGTGTTGGTTTTGATATCTTTGAGATATCCACATAAGAAGTTTTTATTCCCTTATAAAAGATCTATCAAGAGATGATTCTACTAGTAAACAGAAGGATACATTCAGAGCTAATGCAGTTGCCAAAGAAGCTTTTATAAGCGCACTATCTGATAGTGAATTTTCTGAGATCAAGAAATTAGACAAGGCATACACAATATGGAAGTAATTAGAAGACATGTTTGAAGGAGATATTCAAGAAAAGAATGCACACAGGAAGACATGGAAAAAGAAATACAATAGTCTTGAGATGTTACCTGAAGAGAACAGTAGAGCTTACAATCAAAGGATAAATGAAGCAGTCTCTAGAATCAGAAACAATGGTGGAGAAATATCAGAAGAAGATATAATGGACAAGCTGTTAACTACCTTAACATCAAACTATGAAAACAAGATAAGTATTCTAGAGGAAACCATTCAATTCTCACAAGACTTCAAGAGAGAGACTTTGATCACTAAAATCTCTACATTTGAGATATCAATATTGAAGACTAAACCTAAAAGTGAAACAACTTTCAAAGCCTCAGTCCATGGTAAGAAATCCTTACACATCTCTAGCCATAATGAGAAAGAAGAAGTTGATGAAGAACTAGAATATATCATTGCTATGATTGCTAAAAGAGAAAAGAAAGGAAAAGGAAAATATGAAGGACAACTTCCATTCAAATGTTTTCATGCAACAAGATTGGTCACTTTGCATCTAAGTGTCCCACAAGAGTCAAGAAGTATAGATCTCATTACAAACCTAAATATAAGAAGGAATGTTACCATGCTGAAGAAGGTGTAACTGATGAAGATTAAGGAGAGGATGAAATTTGATTCATTTCCCTTAGAGACATGGAAAAGTTTCTTGAGGAAATGGACATTGCAGATGAAAAGGAAGAACAAAAGTTAGCTCTAATTTCCAAAGTAGTTCTCAGAACTGATTGGATCATTGACAGTAGATGTTCTCACCATATGACAGGTGACAAAGATAGATTTGTTCATTTAGACAAATACAGAGGTGGTCTGGTTAAATTTGGAGATAACACTCCTAAACCTATCATAGGAAGAGGTTCTATCACTTTGGATGGAAAGAACAAGACATATGATGTTTTGTATGTTGATGGATTACATCATAACTTGCTAAGTGTTGGACAGCTACTTGACAAAGGTTATCATTTGGAGTTCAAAGACAAAAAGTGCATCATTAACAACAAGGATGGTGACATGATTGCATCAGGCTAAAAAACAAAAGGTAATGCTTTTCAGCTCAATTCAGATGTAAGTTTTTTTGTTGCAAGAGTGGATGACAGTTGGTTATGGCACAAGAGACTCTGTCATATCAATTTTGATAACATAGTAAAGATAAGTAATGTCAAGGTAGTCAAAGATCTTCCAAGTATAGAAAGACTAGTTGACACAATGTGTAGGGAATGTGTTATGGGAAAGCATGTAAGGAGTTCTTTCAGAAGAAAGCAAAACTTAGCTGAAAACAAATTGGACCTAGTGCATACAAATTTATGTGATCCTACCCAAACAAGATCATACTACGGAGAAAGGTATTTCATTTTGTTTCTTGACGATTTTTAAAGGATGATGTGGGTTGCATTCTTAAAAGAGAAGTCTGAAGCCTTTGATAAGTTCAAAATATTCAAAGCTAAGGCTGAGAATGAATCTGGATTAAAACCTAAATGTCTGAGATCCGATAGAGGAGGAGAGTTCACCTCTGATCAGTTTTATGAGTACTGTGAAGAACATGGAATAAAAAGATTGTTGAGTGCTCCTAGAACCCCTCAATAGAATGGGATTGCAGAAAGGAGGAACACGATTATACTTGATATAGTGCGCACTATGATGATTGAAGGAAAAGTTGCGCACACATATTGGAGAGATGTAGTAAATACAATAGTCAATACTATCAATATAACTCAATTGAGGCCAGGTGCAGATAAGACACCCTATAAACTTTGATTTGGTAATGTACCTACAGTAAAGTATTTCAGAATCTTTGGTAGCAAGTGCTACATCAAGAGAGATGATGGTGTTGGTAAGTTTGATGCTAGAAGTGATGAAGGTATTTTCCTTGGTTACTCTACAAAAAGCAAAGCATATAGATGTTTCAATTTGAGATTGAAAAAGATAATTGAAAGTACTCATGTAAAAATTGATGAGAAGTTTATGGTTCAAGAGAGCTACTATGAATATGCACCTATGATTGAAGATGAATCCAGGCCTAACAATAAAGATATTGTTATTGAAGAAATGTTTGATTGCATTGATGTCTCATGCAATGACCCTGAATCAAGTAGAGAAGAATCATAGGTTACAGAAGAAGAAGTCACACCTAAGGTTCCTAAATTCACATCTAGATACCACTCTAAAGATGATATTATTGGAGATCAGAGCAGCAGTGTTTTGACTAGATCAAAAGTAAAAAGTCTAACAATGGATGAAGAGGTATGTTTACTTTCATAGATTGAACATTTAAGTGTTGAAGATGCTTGTAATGATTCTGATTGGAAGAATGCAATGAAAGAAGAATTAGATCAGATAATTAAGAATGAGACATGGGAATTGGTTCCTAGACTAAATTACAAAAATGTGATTGGAACAAAGTGGATCTTCAGAAAAAAGATGAATGAAGAAGGTACAGTAGTAAGAAACAAAGCAAGATTGGTATGTAAAGGATATGTGCAGAGAGAAGGAATAAACTAAACTGATACATTTCCCCATGTGAGCAGACTGGAAGCCATTAAATTTTTCTTGGCCTATGCAACATTCAAGGACTATAAATTTTATCAAATGGATGTAAAGTCATCTTTTTTGAATGGTGACTTGAAGGAAGAAGTCTACATAGAACAACCTGAAGGATTTAATTTTTTAGATAAACCAGACATGGTATGTAGATTGAAGAAAGCACTCTATGGTCTTAAACAGGCCCCAAGAGCTTGGTATGAGAGACTTGATGGTTATCTTACCAAGATTGGATTCAAGAAAGGTGCAGCAGAT
>MU217581.1:826592-855007 GCA_018584345.1 Thuja plicata
GACAGATAAAGGTATATTCATTAATCAGTCAAAATATGTGAAGGAAATATTGAAGACCTTCAAGATGGAAGACTGTAAGCCAGTATGCACTCCTATGATAATAGGAAGCAAGCTTTCAAAAGATGATAATTCCACAGTAGTTTATAAAACATTATACAAATCTATAATTGGAAAACTCATTTATCTAACTCAATATAGACCTAACATATCTAATGCAGTTGGCATTGTTGGAATATTTGCAGCTGAACCAAAGCAGAATGACCTAATGGAAATCAAGAGAATATTCAGATATCTAAAGGGAACTATAGACTATGGTTTATGGTATCCTAAATCAGAGAATGTACAACTTCATGTGTATACAGATGTAGATTGGGTAGGTTGTATTGATGATAGGAAGATTACTTCAGGAGGAGTAGTATTTCTTGGAGATAAGTTGCTTTCTTGGATAAGCAAGAAGAAGAACTATATTTCTCAGTCAACAGCAGAAGCTGAATATGTTGCAGCAGCACTGAATTGTTCAACCATGGTTTGGATCAAGTAGATGGTTAAAGACTTTGGTATTCATGTTGATTATCCTATTTTTATTCACTGTGATAACACTAGCACTATTAACATGTCTAAGAATGTTGTGATGCACGCAAAGACAAAACACATAGAGATCAAGTACCATTTTTTAAGAGAAAAGGTTGTAGAATAAGAAGTGAAATTGGACTATGTGAGCACCAAAGAATAGTTGGTAGATATTTTCAAAAAACCTTTATCAAAAGATACTTTTGAGTAGCTCAGAGAGAATTTGGGAGTAATTCCCTCTCCTAAGTCTGATTAGAGAATACAAGAACATTAGTCCTTTGTGATTGATAAATGGTTGACTACTCTACTTCTGGAGTAGTACCTATGCCTAATGGTTTATGACACCCTTTTCCATTGATGTCAAAGGGGGAGTATGTACTAAGGGGAGCATATACTCTGGGGGAGTATATATATGGAACAAAAACATAGTCAAAGGAACTGTAATAGTGTAGAGAAATATTTGATGAGGATATTGAGAAGATTGTAAAAGAAAGAGGACAGCATGAATAGAGGATGTTTTAAAAATCATATGTTGCCATCAATGTCAAAGGGGGAGATTGTTGGAGATTTGTTTCTATGCTCTTGATTGATTGCATGTTTTTCATTGATGACAACATATAATATACAACAACATTCTCTAAGAACTTATCAGAACAATTCTATCCAACCTTACACAGTTAGATACATGTTGTAAACATGCCTTGGTTACTATATTCATACACACAGGTTTAGATATGATGTTTCAGTTAAGTTGTGTAATTCTGTTATTGGTAGTTACAGTTCTAGAAGAGTATTTGTTAAGATCCTATGTATTTAACATGTTTCTTGAGTTTCACCTATCTTCAAGATATGTGTGTGTATATTCATGATTAGTTATGAGTTAACTATTTTTGGTTAAACACGCCTATCATGTAATATCAGGATCGTGCTGTTTGAGTAAATTTGGTGAAGCCAACTTAGTGAAGCATCACATCTGTTTAGTTTGTGTTGCACGAACTTAATATTGTTTGTGTTCTTAGTAAAGTTGACAAGGATGTTATGAAGAGTTGTCTTACAGGTCGCATGATCTCATACTTTGAGTAAGATACTTATAGCAAGTCATTTATGATACACCAAGTGTGAATGATACGAAAGACACAGAAAATGTACAGAGAAGAATATCAGTTGTGGTTCATTCATCAAGGGTCTATGTGAAGAAGTAGTAGAAGATTATAATACATTGGAACTGATCAAGACAATAGGTCTACTCTATATTTCATCATCAGATATAGTGCATATCTATTCTACAGAAGGTTGTAGACTTCACCATTGAAGCAGTGAGCTTTTGGACAATGAGTCCTCACCCCTAACAAGGTTATTTGTAAAATACTCTTAACAGGGTCAAACCCTTAATCAAGTCACTATACTTATTGCATGGTAAAGTACAACTCCTAACAGGGTTGAAATATCTTCTAATAGGGATTAAGTTATAAACAAGTATAGTTCATTGTGGGTACTAATTCCCACCAGATTTTTTACCATTTGGTTTCCCCATAACCAAATTGAAGTGTTGTCTATTGTGTTATATGAATGTGTATTTAATTTATTGTATTTTGAAGTTAAGGAGAGGAAGGAATCTAATTGGAAGATAAATGATTCACCCCCCCTCTCAGTTATCCTTTGGGACTATTCTAACAAGATCCTTGTCTACTGGTCAATAAGATGACTAGAAGGTTGCATCAGCCTACATATTATCAGAATATCATTCATGTTGATGCAAGCAAAGAGATCGAATTCAAAGATACATATGTACATAGCAAGGTATTTATCTACTCCAAGCACCATAGTTTTTATATTGTTGATGGATTGGGAAATTCAAGGACTATATTATGGATAGAAAGGATTGTTTGGAATTACTGTCAAATATTTGTTTGGGATGATTCTCAAAGGGAGAGATTATATCCATTATCACATTATCCAAAGGGAAAGATGTAACCAGAAAGGGAGAGTACATACAAAGGGAGAGATTTCCGACAAGAGAGAAAGAGACATACAAAGAAAAGAGAAGTCAAAGGGAGAGAGTTTGATACAAGAAGAGAGCACATCACGTTAGAAGCAGAAAGATTCTACATCTTGTTAGGATTGAATAATAATGAGAGGGGGGTGAATCAGTATTATAAGAGTTAATTATATTCTTTAACCACTTGAACATTAACCATATAATTGCAATAAAGGAAAGAACATAAAAAAATAACACATAACTCATAACACCATGATTTATTTATGAGGAAACCCTAGCCAAGGGAAAACCCTGGTGGGGATGATACCCACAAGAATGCACTAAAGTATAATGTCCCTGTAAGGAGACCTAGCCCTATTAGGAGCTAAATATTACATAGTACATTTCCTTATTAGAGGAATAACAACCCTGTTAAAGGTTCATAACACTCTGTTAGGGGCCAATGAGCTTACAGCTCTTACAATGTAATTATGTTACAAGAGGTTCTCAGTCATGAACAAAAAAAAGCATCACATATGCTTTAATAGTTCCTTTATAGCTCATCCATTCACACATCTTCTCTTCAATTCACTCTTCCACATTTTCCACACATACATTCACAATTTTTACAAAAAAGATCTTACATATATATATCTTTTGACTTTACAAAGTCGGCTCTTAGAATGAATATTACAAACAGTACTTAGTCGGCCTTCAATACACAATACATTTAATATAGTAAATATCAAATGCATAGTCGACACTCTTGCATAATCAAATTATAGACTATAAATAACAAAAATAAAACTTCAATTCCCTGGAGTCCAAGTCACACTCCCTTATTCTTCGTTGTTGTCCAACTGCTTTGTGTCCCTGTTCTCTGTTGTCTGTCTGTCTTAAAATCCTTATAAATTATCATACACTTAACCAAATCCAAATAGATCTTAGGTGTATGTCAGACATACTTCATACTGTCTTCCACTAAGCTCACATGCATTAATTCATCTATCTCTATCTTTGATATAATAAACAATATTGTACCTCTATTCCTGTACTTAGTCAATTTTGGAAATACCAAAACTTAACTTCAAAACAATTGATCTTCAGCCTAGATGTGTTTCCATAAATGAAAACCAAAAAGTGAATCACAGTACCCAAACTAATCACTTTCCAACAATCTCTCCCTTTGGCATTGATGGCAATACTTAACAACAAAAAAAAACAAAAAAATTAAGTGTTCCAAAAACAGTCTCTCTTCTCTTCTTCCTTCATTTTGTTCTCTCTTCTCTTCTTTCTCCATTTTTTGTTCTTTCTTCTCTTCTCTCCTTTTGAAAACAATGACAAAGGTGCATAAATAAGTATCACTTCTTTCTCACTAGCTTTAGAATGTCTTGGAAGGAATCTTCCAAAATCTTCACTTCAATGCTCCATGTCTTAAACAAAATATGACTTATATGAATCTATCCATTCAATGCAAAAGATGTAGTTTCAGAATTCTTCAAGTCTATGGGTAGGCCTTTAGCCAATAAATCTGTAGTATTTTCTAGATCTTTTAGATGTGCCTCAAGTATTGATAGCTTCGGAGTAATGAAGTTCCTCAGTAAATTAAATCTATTTAGTACTCTCTCCCTCTCATTCTCCAATACACTGATCTTAGCCAATATCTTTGTCACTTCTGTGTCTAACTTTGTAGTGGACTCTGAATATGTTTCACAACCATCCATTAACCTATTCAAATTTTCCCTTTCCTTGGAAATAATATCTTCAACATCTTGAATGTGTCTGATAGGATTCATGCTGTACCCAAATAACTTTCTCCCATGTGAAATGTAGTTCTTTGCATTTACCAAATAAGTTTTCACAACTCCTAAGTCCCATGAGATCGACCTACATACCTTTATCAACTTCTTCTCTTCATATGTTTTCTCTACTTTCTCCTCTGTAGTCTTCATCAAATTTTCAAAGTGGCCATCAAACACATCAAGTGTGATTTTCGAGTTCTCAATATCATCTTTGTTCTGGAATACTAAGGGTACTGGAAGAAATTTATTCACAGTATCAATAGCTCTTCAAATCACGTTTTTTTCCTTATCTCTTTTCTATACTGATTTCTCATTTTCTTTGTTCAGTGTGGTGAATGCCGGTTTCACTAGTTCATCTTCATCCATATTATCTACATTTACATTACTACTTGCCAACAATGAGCTAGATGGAAAAGTTACCTCTTCCTTCAGATCTTCTTTTTGCTCAGTCTTCTATCCTTCATCCTCTTTTTTCTCATCTTCCTTATTCTCCTCTTCCTTCTCTGGTTCATCAACAATAGAAGTGTCAATGGTTCCTTCAAAGGGATCTTTCTCATCTTGTGAGGGGTCTAGTGTTACTGCCACACCATAAACATAGAAATTTGCAGTAGTGTCTCTTTTACTCTCTTAATCATTAGTCTTTGTGTTCTTTGAGCTATCATCCATACCCAATTATGTAGGTAAATCTATTTTAGGAGGTTGGGGCTTGACAAAAGTAGTTCTCAACAGTATCTTCTCAAGTACCTTATGAGTTTCATTTGTTACTTCATCATATTTACTTTCCATTATCTTTAGTAATCTGGCCTTTGTCCTCAACAGGGGTTTTAATTCTTTGACTATCATATCTATCTCTTGTATAGATAACATGGGTAGCATGTCATCAATCTCTTTGTTTCTAATATGATCATCTTCAACTTGTGCCAAATTTTTTTTTCTTTCCAATTTTGTATATAAATCTGAGGGTATGCTTCCTTCAACTTCCAAAAGTGTCTTTTTGAAACTAAGCATGTGATCTATCACAATGTCTTCAATCTTCATTTTATCTAATTCTTCATATCTTTCATAATATTTGTCAATTGAAACCAATTTTTTTTGTTCTATTGCTCTTTTCTTCAACATTTTAATGTCAGGTTTCCATGACTTCTTCTTCTCAGTTTTCTTCTCTTCTTCAACTGCATTCTTCTCTTTTGTCTTCATGCTGGATCTAGATACTCTAGGATTAAATTCATTCACTTGTTCTACCTACTACTATGGTGGAGGTGTGTTATCAACCATAATTACTTCAGGGGTGGAAGGGGTATTTGAGCTTCCACTAGCTACTCCAAGGGATCTATCTACCATCTTCTTCTTCATATCTTTCAGTTATTCCTCAGATAGACCAGCCTTTACTCCACAGTCATGAATAAGATTAGTGATCTTTCTCTTCCTTTGTCCTCTATTGTATTCTTCTTTTACATTCTGTGAATTTTCTTCATATGTTCCCCATGTCTCTTCTGATGTATCAACTTCTGATGCAAGAATATGTTCCACTTGCATGGTGAGTACTTCCAAACTCACTTCATATCCCATAGGGTAACACCATTTCTTTCTAGGGGTCACTACCTCAAAACATACACAGTCTGTTTCAACCATAAAACAACTTGTGTCCTTGTACTTCTCAAAAATGTCCTCATGAAGTCTATATCTACTCTTCATTTGTCTTTGTAGAATTTTAATCATTGCAAATATTTCTCCATCTACCCAAGTAGTGTTCTATCTTCTGTAACTCTGTGAGATTAGTATACCAGCAGGAACTCTAGTTTTCCAGCCACTAGGGTGCAGAATAGGAAACTTATGTTCAATGTGAATGAACATGTGTACCAATAATGATCCAAATCTGAAAGTCTTCATTCTGTCCTTCTTCACAAGTTTTACATTCTCAAGAAATTGTTGTGCCAATACCTCGCATAATAACTCCAGCAGATGCTGAGTTAGGTCTGCTACTGTAGAAAAATTTGTAACCAAGTATCATTGCAATCAACCTTACATCTTGTTGGAAAATATCATTTACTGTCATTGCCCTTCTGTCCCACTTTGAGTGTGTTAGGGTTTTGACTTCCTTCTTGACATGTTTCTCCACAACAAGTATAATTCTAGTGTTTTCCAAACTAGTAATCTCATGAATTAGGTCACTGCATATCTTCACAGGTTGGATACCAATCCATATGAATTGGTCATGAACCCTACTCATAAGTATTTTAAACCATTTATTTTCATCAAAGTCGCACAATTCCATAATATTCATTATACTTAATTGACTGACACATTTCTATTCTTCCTTCATGGCTCCGTTCTCAGTCATATCTTCCATTTCAGTGATTATATCATCCTCTCCTAATCTGTCATACTTACAATGTATATAAGCACTGATATCATCTACATGCAATACACCATGAGGGGTCTGTGAAAATGCTCCTTCTAGATCCTCTTCACACAACTTAATAGGATGTTTCTTGAATTTGTATCTAGGATGATCAACAACATCAAAAATCATAGGTGCATCCATAGCTTAGATAATTTAGAATACCTTTCACACGCGAAAATCCAAGTTTATGCTTCGATTGATCACACATGGTAGGTATAGAAATGTCTAAATAATTTTTCTCTCTGATCTCCTCAACTCGCTCCTTGTCAAATGATAGAAAGATAGATCATAACACAGTGATTTATACATGTCAGGTTATAACTTTTCTTTTTCACTCCAAACTATCTGGTCGGCTGCTAAGTCTCGCGATCAAAATATGCAAGTCGGATGATGATGCGCTTTTAGATATATAATCCACAATGTCGGCTCAAAAAATTCCCAAGCTCGCATGAGCTCAATACATGATTTTTGAGGTAGGATAAATTATGATGTGTTGCATTTAATGCTCCCCTAAGGCCATTATCGGTCAATTAGGTCGATTATGTCTTGCTACCTTTAGGTGAAGATCCAATAGCATCTACTGACTCTCCTTGAACTGATGTCTCACTAGTTTCTTAAATCTTCCTTATCTTACCACTGTTGCTATCTTCTAATTTCTTAAAACAATTTTAAAAATCACTCTTCACATCTACAATACTCTTTCCATTATCATTCTTCTGAGGTTTCATAGGAGGTGGTGTTTTTCTGTTATCTACTCCATTATACCTACAAAACTTTTCTATATGTGCTAGATTATTTCATTTGTAACATATAGGAGGTCTTCTTTCTTGATAAACTTGTAACTTATAGTACTTCACAATGTGCCCAATGTTGTTACATTTGTAGCATGTAGGTTTCATTGTAGGTTCTCTTCCATTGTCTTGTCTATCACCAGATTTTCTACATTCTGTCTTTTGTGCCCATATCCATTACAGTTAAAACAATAACCAGAAAAGGTTCTAAAAGAGGCATTACCTTTGCAATATTTCTTCATGTGTTCAAATCTGTTGCAACCAAAGCATCTACCTCTAAAAGGTCTGATCTACTATGTAGGTTCTTCAATAGATGGTTTCTCAGCATTAATCTTCTCAACAAATTTCTCTTCCTAATTCTTTGAACATTCAGCTTCATTGAAGCCAATACCAGTCATGTCACCTATAGGTTTCTTCTTGTCTAATTGTTCATCAATCAAATCACTACTGGTGTGAAGTTTCTCAATATGTTTCTTTGCTTTAGAAAGTTCATCTTTTACAATTTGATTGTGTTTCTCCAATTGTAAGTATTTGTTCTTGTAGCTGTCAGCTTCATCTTTCATCTAATTCAATGCATTGTTCAAGTTTTCTTTAGCTTTCTTCTTAGTATCCTCATGTACCTATATTTCTGTAGCCATATTCTTGTTCTCAAGCTTCAGAGTCTCAATCTCTTCTTTTAGTAGCTTCACCTGATCTGAATTGTCCTCATCTGAGTCTTCTTTTATCTGAACCACAAGATCTTCTCTCTGAATTCTAGAAATTTCAAGTTGTTCTTTCAGTTTCTTTATGAATTTCTCATCTCTTCAGATGTTAAACTTCAATTCACCATTTTTTGCTTTAGCATTATCAAGGTCTTCAAGTGCAGCTTCAAAGTTCTCCTGTAAACTATTCAAATCCATTATGATCTCCCTTAAGCTGTTAGGCTTTCTCTCCAAGGGCCAAAAGCTCTGATACCAATTGTTAGGATTGAATAATACTGAGAGGGGAGCTGAATCAGTATTATTATAGTTAATTAAATTATTTAACCACTTGAACATTAACCATATAATTGTAGTAAAGGAAAGAACATAAAAAAATAACACATAACACCATAATTTGTTTATGAGGAAACCCTAGCCAAGGGAAAACCCTGGTGGGGATGATACCCACAAACATACACTAAAGTATAATGTACCTGTAAGGAGACCTAGCCCTATTAGGAGCTAAATATTACATAGTACATTTCCCTGTTAGAGGAATAAAAACCCTGTTAAAGGTTCACAACACCCTATTAGGGGTCATTGAGCTTACAACTCTTACAATGTAATTCTGTTACAAGAGGTTCTCAGTCATGAACAAAAAAAAGCATCATATATACTTTGATAGTTCCTTTATAGCTCTACCATTCTCTGCTCTGCCATTTTCATGTCTTCTCTTCACTTCACTCTTCTACATGTGCCACACATACATTCATAATTTTTACAAAAAATATCTTACATATATATCTTTTGACTTTACAAAGTCGGCTCTCAGAATGAATATTACAAATAGTACTTAGTCAGCCTTTAATACACAATACATTTTATATAGAAAATATAAAATACATATTCAGCTCTCTTGCATAATCAAAGTATAGACTTTAAATAACAAAAATACAACTTCAATTCCCTGGAGTCCAAGTCATACTCACTTATTCTTTATTGCTATCCAACTGCTCTGTGTCACTATTCTCTGTTGTCTGTCTGTCTTCAAATCCTTATAACTTATCATACACTTAACTAAATCCAAATCAATCTTAGGTGTATGTCACACATAATTCATACTATCTTCCACTAAGCTCACATGCCTTAATTCATTGATCTCTATCTTTGATATCAAAAACAATATTGTACCTTTGTTCCTGTACTTAGTCAATTTTGGACATACATAAACTTAACTTCAAAACCATTGATATTCAACCTAGATGTGTTTCCATAAATGAAAACAAAAAATTGAATCACATTACCCAAATTGATCACTTGCCAATACATCTATCCAGTGAAGGGATTGAATCCAGAAAGAGAGCTGCAAGAATCAAATCTAAGCTATGTGAGTTTACCAAGGACTAGATATTTGTATCGGTTATAGTACATAAGATTAGTAGTTTGATGAACTTCAAATGTTATATTTCATATTTTATTAATATAGTGTGATAACATAGTGTATTTTCATCAATGCCGAAGGGAGAGATTGATGAACTACAATTGATTGAATTTTTAAAGATGTTAAGATGATGATCACCAAGACACAGAAAGTTAATGCAAGAAATTAAATCAGTTAATGTGTTGTATTTTTATTGATGTCAACTTGATATAATCTATATGGTCATGTACATACTGCCTAAATAATTCAAAGAACCAATGAATTAAAGGCTATGCTATTAGTAATGCATAAAAGTTAAGTATTCACAAAGTGACTATATACACCGACGGGGTGCACACCGACAGATAGAGTAAACAAAAGAGAGAGAAGTCATAGTGTTAACTGACGAGAAAAAGCACAACATTAATGATGAGCAAATTCATAGTGTTACCTGATGATAAAAAGCACAGTGTAACCCGATGGATAGAATTATAGTGTTTCCCGACAGACGGAGATCCTGAAGACAACTAAAGTCTCACTGAAAGAACAGTCAGTTGTCACCGATGACTAACTGAAGTATTGCCTGACAGAACAAAGAGTTCAGAAATGACAAAAGGATTAACTTTCAAGAGCTAAATATATACTTAACTAGTACTTATCATTGTTTTAAACAACAAGATAAAGCCATCGATAAGTAAAGGATTTAAAGTTTCCTAGTCCAGTTGGCAAGAACATCTCAACGAGATAAAACAAGATTTTTTCTTTAAATCTAATTGGGAAGAATTGTGGATCACGCCAAGATATAGAAAGCCAAGAAATGGTGAAATCATGTCTATATAAGAGACAAGCTAATTTAATTTGAATAAGGGGAGTGACAAGAGAATAGATGTTGGAGAGATTTTGAAGGAGAAGAAAGTCTTCATTCAGACCTAATCAATCAAGTTGAGGAAAGAGCTAAATTCTGTAGCCACCGATGAACAATGATAAAACATCACAGGGTAGAATAGTGTGGATCAAAGGTATTGAATTGATAACATTGATCAGAAAGGTAATGCACTTACAATAGATCTGAGAATCTGCAATTCTAGTTGTATATGTGAACAGATCAATCTATTGTTTCAATTTAACCATTGAAGCATCAAGTCTCTTAGCAAAGCTGGACTTAAAATTCTTTTCTAATTGAGTTACATCCCAAGGAGTATCAAAAAGTTTGATCACACAAAGTAGCATTGGATATGCCCGATACCTATTGAAAGGCCAAGTGAGTGTTTGATCAAGGATGGTAGCATTAGATGCGAGATAATAAGTAACAAACTATTCATTTAAGGGCACTAAGTGAGCAGATACTAAGTGAGATACTAAGGTCAAACCTAACAATGTGTTTGTAAGCTTTAACATCGTTGGCTCTTCACCGAGCTCACTTCAAAAGAGTGAAAATTTAGGTTACCATTCCCAGTGGTCTTATCCTTAATAGGGTTTCCACATTAAAAATCCATGTGTTAATGTGTTCATGAGTCATTAATTTATTGTTTTGCATTTCAAATAAGTAAATATGGATTGATCAGTATACACTAGTTATTTATGTATTTTGGTAAATAGAAAGACTACTAATCAGTAAAAGTAAGAATAAGGTTTGAAATATTAATCCGAGCAGTAGTTATTTGTTATTAATATTTCAAGGCAATCATATTGTAGGACTGAAGATAACTAGAGGCTTATAAATGTGGTAATAAGTTTTTGGGTCAATTTAAGGATTAATTTTTGAGGCCACTGATTCACCCCCCCCCCCCCCNATTCCCCCCCCCCCCCCCCAGTTATTCTAACAAGGGTTAGTGTCGATCTCTAACTATATCCATGATATAAATTCCCTTAACATCAATAAAGTTCTAGGTAAAATAAACAAGGGATACTGGATATACATATAACCTTCAATCACACATATATCAGTAGCAAAGTAAACTATTTCATTGAATCATTAAATAATTGGAACAAAGGATTTAAGAAAGCATACAACATGAGAAACAATTTTCTAACTTCGGGATTAGAAACAACAAAGAGCTTAGAACTGAATGATATTCCTAATTATTTCATTAGCTTCAAATCCAACATCACTTGTAGTTACACTAGTGGCTCGAAGGGAGCATTAATCTACATTGAACTATTAAAAGACACAATTTTCTATAAGACTGAAAGCTTGTATTTCTAGTGGAAAGATAAATAATCAATTTTCCCACCCTTAGAATGGTGTCAGACTTTGTATTTACAGAAAATTATAACTACCTAAGGGAATATCCCTATGCTAGCTATTTACATTATATTACAATATTTATAGCCGGTACTATCTGCACTTTCAGAATTTCCTGATATAATACAATCATTTGAGAAGAGAAGAGAAGAGAAGAGAAGAAAGAAAGAAATAAGTCCTAAGAAAATACCATTGGAAAGAGCATCCTTGTACTTGTAGATGTGATGCAACTTCCCAAGTGACCTAGGCCATACGCCCTATTTAATGTTCTTCTATAATTTGGTGACTTGGGTGAGTTGGGGTACACCATATAGTAAATTCTAGAATAGAGCCTCAGGTTCTAGGAGGCATCTGCAGTGAACCTATGGATCAATAGTGACTAGTCATGCCAGGTAGGAAAGCTATGGACCTGGAAACATACTATGGATAGTGATCAGTTGGGTCGAAATAGATGTCAACACTTATCACCATAATGAATACAAAATAGGGAACCCAGGGTACAGGATCTGGGAGCTTACACTCAAAGAATAAAGAATGAGATTGTATGTGAATTCTATTGAAGGATCCCTAGATTCTAGAATATTTTACTGTCCTTTGAATTTTTTGTATGCCTCCAAAATCGGGACGATACCATCTTCCTCTACATCCTTCAAGAAAACCTAATGATCCAAAAATCCCTCAAAATGGAGGCTGATATCTTCATCCTTATCTTTTAACTCCGCAACTATCATGGCTACATTGTGGGATTTAAGAAACATTTGGGAAATTTCCACTATGGTGGCACCACTAACATTTCCCCCAGGCTGGAATTGAGCCTCAACCACTTCTTCAAATTTACCAATTACAGAATTGATGAGAGTATAAGTCCCAGTGCTGAGAGGATCAACCGATGTAATTTCTTGGATAAGGGTAGCATAATGGTCCAAAGGAGTCTAAACTATTTGCAGCTGTTCCTAACACTTGTACCAGTTGCTTTCCAATTTTGAATTTGAATGCAAGTCTGGAGTACTCAGTCTAAAGGAACCCATATGATTCATCCCCTAGGATACCAATGTTCATTAACTTGTCTTCCCCAAGATTCAGAATCTTTGACCAGGTATCCTTCCAATCTTTGTATTTCTTGATCTCTCCCTGCCACTAGGGAATGGTGGCCTCTATCTGCTTTGCTAAATTATTTACCTAGGAAAATTATGGGAGAGACTCAGACAGAAACTTCTTATTACCCCCACCTGATGAGCAATCCACTCATCTACCGCTAATGCCTTCTTCTTCATAACTTTCAAAGTATCAATATCACTCTGTGGTAGCATTATCCTGGGAACTAAGGGTCTGGGTGTTTCAAAATTGAGGGGTGCACTAATTTTGTTAGGAGTCCCAAAATATTGGCATTGGCTACTTTCAAATCCTGAATCTTATGAGACTATTTCTCATACCAGGTCCGAATAGCCTAACCCACTTCGTTCAGGAGGTCTAGTTCCCCCTGCTGATTTATTTTACCTAGAGACACCTCTATGATTACATATTCTTTGGTAGCTACCTCAGAATCCTCTTCTCCTACTGGAGGGGTGGTGACTATCACCACAACAATTCCATCTAGGGCCCTTCTAGTGTTGTGAAGGGTACAAGCCTTCTTGGGCTTCTTAGGAATTTGGCCCTCAGCAAACATCTCTACAAGTGATAGGGGAGCCATAATAGTAGTTGGGGCTTTTTCTTTCCAGGCTTCCACTATCCACTGCGGTGGGGCAGCTGGCCTGACTATCATTATCCCTGAGCCTAAAGTGTCCCTGGGGTTCAATTCAAATTCCCACCTGAGCATATTATCCATTGTACAAATGGGGTCCTTGCCTATGTGTTCTTTATTTCCCTCTTTGTCACCCTCCAGAATGGTACTCATAGGTGGACTGGGTGGCGGAGGAGGCTAAGGTAACTCATTGATATCTACCTTCTAAAACAATGGCCGCAACTTTGTCGACCACTATATTCATTGGTATTAGAAAACCTTGATTACCGGTTGAGCCCAAGAGGATGGTGTCAGATGTTACGGTTGTTCCCAAAGGTTTGGTTCCCTCTTCAGCCGACGCTAGCTCTACAACTAGGCCATTCCCTTGTTCTTGTGGAATTTATTTTTCACCTTTGGCTTCATCAAGCCAGGGCTCACCTTCTTCTTGGGCCACCATCTCTTCTGGCCCTGTTGACACAAGTATCAGAACTTCAACTTCTTGTTTCTCTCTCTTCTATGGCACAATCAACTATACCATGTAGCTCTTTTGAGATCAGCCAGTGGGAAGAAGTCATCAATGCTGATCTGTGCTATCTCTAGGGGCCTTGGTAGATGATCCTCTTTTTCAAAGGAGGAGAAGGAAGAAAGTACCTTGACCTTAGGTACATATTTAGGCTTCAGGCCCAAATTATTTCTCTATGGGGACCAACTTTCCTTTTGTTTCTTTCTCATTTTGAGTAGAACTTCGGGCTCTGTAGTCGTCACCATTCTGCTGATTTATAATTCACATGCTGCACTTAACAAAATAGCCAAGGATGGAGAACCTCTTGGCGGGGGAAAGGAACCTACTCAGGTAGCTCCAAGACCAAAAGTCAAAATGGAGTTTTCTGTGTCCATTAATTTTTGGGAGTGCTCCAACTTCTCACCCAACTGCTCCATCAGGGGGTCCAAAATGGGGTCCAAGACTTGAGGTGGGGTGCCAAATTTCTTCTTTCTGTGGGATTTGGATTTCTCTAGGGCCCAGGAACCGGAGGCTCCCAAACAATGCTTGTCCAAATATACACTCTTCGAGAAGACCTTCTTAAAATATGAGTGGCTGCACTCAATTACAGATCTTGAGATGACCTCAATATCCAAAATTTATGGTGTATCCCAATCCACCAAAGGGATGTCCATCTTATCTATACCTGTATCTTTATACTATGGGTCTTATGAGGGCCCAGTGTCTGAAAAATTTTTGTGGAAATGTTCAGAGCTCAAGCTGTTCCATAATTCCTTTTGTCACACTAGTGTAGTGTCACCTTCGAACATCATAATCATCTTGGTAGTAGGCCCAAAAATATTTTTTGTTGAAGATAGGGGTTTACCCTCTTTTTCATCAACCTTGCCAGTCACCCAAGGGGATCATAATCCTTGCAGCTCATTTTTGACTCCCTGGGCCATAGCTAGGGAGAAAGAGTATTCCCTACAAATGAAAAGGAATGTTGGGGTGGTAAATTTCTTGGCAAAAGCCAAGGCATGAGCCTCCAAAATCTACTTGCAGAACTCTAACAAAACTACTCTATCCCCAGAATGTATGGGTAACAAGAAGGATTCTCTGGAGAAGCTAGACACCCAAGTATAAGTGTGTTGGGAGAACTAGATGAAGTATCACTCCCATGCACCAACCAGGCCCACGACCTTCTGAGATAATCTATATCCCTAATCAGCAAAAATCACCTTGATCTCGTGAAAGATGAAGGCGTTGTCGACTCTACAAAAATGTGGGAAACTTTGATGCCACTAAATCTGGGGGAAGTGGTCCCATGGGGAGGCCTAACCAGGTCCTTTCCCAGGAAGACCAACCATTGTTAAACCTTAGATCCCCTGGTACTATCAAGAAAGTCACCAAAGGACGTAGGAATTCATGTAGAACTTCTGCCCTATGTCGACCCTCCTCATCTGGCTATCTACATGTTTGAAAATGATATCATTCAAGTTGAAGTGTGCCTTATTGGTGGTCATACCAAATAATAAATAGTACATCTAGGGGGAGAATTCTCAGGCATGTGGCTCCCCAAAGATCCTGCATAAGAAGATAATTCCTGCCTGGATGGGCTCATTAAAGTTGGAGTGAGGAATTTTTGTTCGCTTCTTCTTATAGTCCTGGCATGAACTTTTCATCCAATGTGTGTTGAGGTGGCATCAGGCCATGTCTTCCATGTCCTCATACTACTGGAGGGCCTTGACCTTGGTGAGAGAAACAAATCCTATGAAATGCATAATATGCCACCCTCTGGCAGTGGCATCATGATCCAATGTGATAATGGACACTCAAAATATAACAAGAGTAGGGGAAACCAACACATTATCCATACTTCCTTGGTGATAACCCCTAGCTAGGAGAAAAATTAGCTCCAACGCTTGTACTGAGTATGGAAAACCAGCTACTTGAATGATTCTTGATGACACTAAGCTTACTGAGATGGAGTCATTGGAGCGTCAAATTTGATAGATCGTTTGAATAAGGCCCTGCAATTCAGCCTAGGCACTAAGATCTATGTTAGCAATCTCTTTAAGTGTAGAATTAATCTGGGACCCATGAATTTTCCCATTATTATTATATTTTTGGGTTAGCAGGAGCTTTTCCAATGTCTATTCTATCTTGTTCTTTTTACTGGTGTCTATAGAGACACTTAGGAGTTCTGGAGTCCCAGGAGGTGAAGACCCTGAAGCCATTTCTTGCTTACTTCAACCTGTACATGAAAACCAGACAATCGTCAGTACATAAACATGGATTCCAGAGGTATAATCGTTAGGGCATCCTAGATGAGATCATATGTCCAAGATTTAATACAATTTTTAACACATGAAATATTTATCGCTTAGTGAGGATCCAAAATGATAGTTTTAAAAAGGGGTCACGTGAGGTGGAAAAGGCCAGGTTAATTAACACACTTGACATTAACTTGAAAAGATAGCAATTGATAGTGATAAATAGGTTTCCCTGCTACTATACTTTGACATGTGCATGCCCACTCAGCTGAGTAATGACATAAACAAATAGTTGTTCTAGTGCGAGTGGCATGAATTCCATTTGGGACAAGTTTTAAATATTTGTTTGTGGGAACTAATTTTTCCATTAAGTCAGAAAGGATGGAAGAGGGAGAAAATATTAATGGCCTACTGACAAGCTGGCCCCCACAATTGATATACCTACCTCCTCTTCGTCCAAGGAAACACCAACCAAGGTGGTGAACCTGGTTATTGGACGAACATGGTCTGAGACCTCATAAAGAATTGGGACAACAATGGGTCCTCAGGGAATACTTCCTAATACACCTAGCTAGACAAAACTCTCAGAAACACCATGTCTCTAAGTGGAGAAATAGAAAACAGAGCACTACAGAATCACAAAATTTATAGATGAAGCTAAACCTACAACAAGCTAACAGAGCTCACATACTCAAATCTACATCTCTCGCAAACCCAAATTTAAAGAAAACGACTACAAAATCTTCAAAATTTACAAGCTACTTACAACATAGACAAAATATACAAGATATACAACCAAAAATGCTTGCATTTACAAAATTCCTAAGCAGAAAGTGGGTGATATTTACAAAAATCTATAGTCCAAGAGGGTAGACACCTTTCCTTTCAAGCCAGATGGCCACAAATGGAAGAAGATGCACTAGACTCAAGGATAGCATCATGCCGGAAAATAGACGCAACCTAGGAGTGACAAAATAGATGAACGACGACCAAGAACAAACATGGAAAACACAAACCAGCCAACAAAAAGCCAACAGAAAACACGAAGAGAAAAACAAAAACACAGAAAAAACAAAATGAAAGAGAAGGAAAACAAAGAAAAAAAAAAAAAGGGAAACCCCAAGGGCCTACTTGAACCTCAAAATGCTAAAAGGGAGGAACTAAAAATGCTTCAATCTGTCACCTAAACACTCCACCAGACTCAATGAACACACCTCTACACCTTGTAGCCCAAACGTTTCTACTCAGAAAATGAATTGCTTTTCTCTCCAAAAAATTTGCTAGAAGGTAACTTGTTTGTGATAAGTGTAAAAAGACAAGGTAAAACACCTTAAATAATGCCTAAGAATGTGCATTAATTAATGAAATTAATTTTGAGAAACACATTGGGGACCAGGATCTGGACCCAAAAACACCTAATGATCATCCTCTTTCCAAAGGAAAAGATAATGATCACCAGGGACAAAAGATCTGGGATCACCCACTTGGAAACAACACTCTAGGACATAGATCCTAGAAGAAACAATGAACACAAAAGGGAGGAAAATAGTGGATGGAACCAAAAGAGTCTAGAAGAAATAACAAACCAAGCCAAAAAAAAAAGGAAAGAAAGGGGAAAACCAAAAAGGAAAAGAAAAAAGGGGACCCGACATTTTGTGCACAAAATGCAGGGAGGGGTATGTAGGGCATAACAAATGGAAAATTGTTGGGATAGATTCCTCATGCATTTGAGAACTCCATAAATCTGGTTGAATCAATGGGGACCTTTTCATCTATAGAGAAGCGGCATCACGCCATGACTCTAGAATAGAGGAAACTTGCTGAGATTTAGATATTGATATTTTCCACTATATGTGTCTTGGGCTTCAGATGAAGGGATGAAGATGGAACTTGGCTGGAGAAAAGATAGAGAAACCACACTAACATAGCAAAGCTGGCATCATACGAGTGTTTCATGTTTCACCAAAATATGGATCTTCCGCCCCCAACTCCTTTTTATTTGTGAATGGGAGGCAGTACTACTTTCACCAGGGTCCTCAAGCTTAGCTTGTTACCATGGTGATACTTCTTTCACCTCATCATCCTTTTGATTATTGAGTGGAGCAAGAAAATCCATCCCAAGGAGTTTTTCAAGTTATTTCTTCCGCTTAGGCACCCTTCATAGAGAGCGCAGTCGATCTATCTTTCTCTGAGCCCCTTTTTGTTCTTAGTATTTTAAATAACTCCCCTTTTTTGAAATGATAGTTGATCTTTGTTATTCCAAGGAGAAACATCAATATCTAGCTCAAAGAAGAGTCTCTGATGCCCAAAATCCCATGTGAGGAACTTCCCAAGATGAGGATAAGGCCAGACTTCATTTACCATCTAGTTTCAGAACACTAAAATGCACGAGGAGAATCTCTCAACTTGTGCGACTGTTATGTGAAGCATACCAATACAATGGAGGAGGGAAAAAAACTAGGGATAAGAAAAAGAAAAGAAACCCGAAAAAAAGGACAGACAAGACACCAAAGAACTAGGGAAAAAATCCCCCAAAACTATTTACAAGGGAGGGTGTGCCGGAGCAACACACTTGCATGCTACTTACAAGAGGTATATACATATGGTACATCTCTCGCGTGGGAGTTCATTCCTTCACCTTATTCAAATTAATGTTTAAGAAACTACCCATTGATAGGCAGTGGGATGGCTTTTCTAGTTAAGGAGCTAAGGCAGTATGTGTTGGCTCCACAAATTTTGGAAATTTGATAAGGCCTGAGCCAAATATTTTGGAACTTCGTATGTTTTCCATTCTTCTCTCAGGGCTTGTCCCACAAAAGGACCAGGTTTGAGATTAGAAAAGCCTTAACTTTGGCTCCTTTGTCAAACCATCATTTGACTATAGCTTGGTTCTTTGCAAAATGTTCCAGTGCGTGATCCCTTTCCTCTTCCAACCGTACCAACTTAAGGAGATGCATGATAGAAGTAACCCAAAGGTGTGCTTCATAATACACTAGATAGGACCTTGCTTTTCCTAATCCAATTTAGGATCCTAAATCCACTCTAGGACCTCACAAGTCTATAGACACTGAACCTATGACTACTCCTAACTCTTCCCTAAGAGTTACAACTATTGTGTTTCACGTTGATAGGACCTCCATCACTAGTTTTTTCTCAATGCTTCTCCTTGGCCTTGAAGAATTCCAATGCTAAACTCTTCAAAACAACTCCACACATACTACAAGGGCCTTGTACACTCTTTGGATGATAATTTTGCATCCATACAATTCAAATCCCAAAGGTTTTCAATCCTTACTTGGTCGAGTTTCAAAATTGCACCCAAATTGTCCTATTAGGCCTAAAACACCAATTAGCCCTATCCAGAGGGTTTTTCAATATTTTCTTTGAAAAATTCCACACAACCCCTAAAAAAAATTTAGGATCTAGATACCCTTTTGGGAAACCTAAAATATTTCTAAGGGCTAGGGTTCCCAACCTATCCATACACCTCTGTTCTGAAATGTAGGGCTATTAGGCCTATTTTGGCTCTTCACAAGCACTTCTCTATTTTCTATGAAAAAATCAATCCAAATAGATTGGGTGGGTTCTAAACTTGGTACTATGGTTCTATGAGAATATACTGACATTGAGATCACACTTGGTTCAGTACTCCCATACCAACCCTTGTCTCTACACTCTTCTTTTTCCCTGCCATACCTCTAACAGGACTATCCTAGCTTGCCTAGGGCATGACTTTAAAAATTGAAAACAAACTCTTCTAACCTCCTACCTGCATATGTACAATGTAAAAAGGCTCCCCTAACACATTCATTCAACATTTTGTTTTTTGATAGTTGAATTTCATGGGGGAGTCATGAAATAAAAAACTACCTAAACTTGATCAGCAGACTACCTAGTCAGCAAACAATTTACTACACCTATCAAATATACTCTAATATATTTTCACTCTAAATTAAAAACTCTTAGATATGTCTCTACCACATGAATCAACACTTAGGTAAATCAATTCAATCCATTAAAACACCAAGATCTTGCAAACACACTGACTGTACTCTATTTTCAAAAACACTTATTCTATTGCTCTCCAAAACTTGCATACAATCTCTCCTCACTCGAGAAATGAGTCACATACATCCTTAAGATTATTCTTCCATGTTTCTAGTATTTTTCCATTAATTTCCCACTCCTACAATGAGGGGAATCCAAATTTGTCGAGTTTCATACAACATTTGCAAAAAGTTACAAATGTTGTCATGACAACTTTTGAGCAACTTTTAGCATCTTTGCATTTATGCTTCCATCCTATCTTTTAGGGCCTCTAAACCATATTTTTTGATGAACCAACCTGATAAAAGCCTAGAAAATCATCTTTCCTACTATGCTAGTGTCTAGGAAACATTTAGACCATATTTCCCATTAATACCAAACCTAAGCAATAAAGTAACCTAACTATACTAGGTTGGATTAGACACTAACTATCTATCCACCTAGTAACACACTTTTCATGACCTCCTAAGATCCAAAATAAACACACATACTGACTTGGCTAATGTCATTTACGAGCCAAAAAATCTAGGGTTTAGAGGATAGCCTAGGTGCTCTTCCACCATCCTCCCCAAGTGAATTTTTTCAATCCATCCTAGGATTGAGTAAGTCAGGATTGATGCCCAAATTTTTGAATTCTGAATCCTTTATCCATGTTGCATCTGTGTCCACTTGTCCTTTCCACTTCACTAAGTGTTCTTTGTAATTCTTCTTCCTTGTTTTCTTGTAGATTTTGGATTCCATTATGTATTCTGCCTTCTTGACTAGTGTAGATGGAAAATGGAGTTATTCTACCTCTTGGATGACCTCAGTCAAAATCTGATATGGTTTAGGGATTGGTCCCTTGTATAGAACCAAGTCTAAAATGTTAAAGATAGGTAATAAGCCACTATTCTCTGGTAACTCCACCTTGTAACCATTTTCTCCATACTTGGCCAGTATCGTATAGGGGCCAATCCTTCTCATCTATAACTTGTGGGGGAATCATTTCTATAGTCTAGCCTTCTTAAGATGTACCATTACTAGATCTTCAACCTTTAATTGAACATCCCTTTTTACTTCATCAACTTTACTCTTGATCTTATCAGTGTTGTCAATCAGTGTCTTCCTGACTGTTTCATGAACTTCTTGCATAGCATATGCAAAGTCCTCAACATATCCACTTCCTTTCACTCTATCCTTTAGTTCTCTAAGCTCATAAATGCCTATAGGATGTAGACCATATACAATTTCAAAAGGACTCTTGCCAGTAGTCCTATTCATAGTATCATTATAATCATATTCATCTTGACCTATGAGTTGGTCCCATGTCTAACCATACTCCTTTGTTAAGCATCTTAGGAGATTTCCAAGGCTCCTATTATCTACCTCTGTTTGACCATTAGTCTGAGGATGGTATGTAGATCCAAAGGATAAGTTGGTGCCCAAATTTTTTCATAGAGTCTTCCAAAAGTGACTCTAAAACATGGTTTCTCTATCCAACACAATGCTCAAAGGCAATACATGTATTCTAACAACCTCTTTAAAGAAAAGAGAATCTATTTGACTGGAATCATTGGTTGTTTTGTAGTGGACAAAGTGAGTCATTTTTCTAAACATGTCTACTATCATATAGACACTATCCACTCCCTGTCTTGACTTTGGCAATCCAACCACAAAGTCCATGCTCAAACATTCCCATGGTCTAGTTGGGATAGGAAGTGGTTGGTATAGGCCAACATTAGTGGATGTTCTTTTCGTCTTCTAATGCACAATGAAAATCTCAACATATTTCCTAATATCCACATTCATCTTTGGCCAAAAGTAAAATATTTGAACAAGTTCTTGTGTCTTACTGACCCCAAAATGGCCACTCAATGCACCATTATGTTTCTCCTGAATCAAATTCTCCCTTATAGACCCTCTAGGGATACATAGCTGATTCCCTTTAAATAGGAGATTACTTTACAAAGTATATTCAGAATATTTGATATGAAAATGGTTATAATATTCTTGACATACCTTATAAATGTCTACAAAGTCTTCATCATCACCATATAGATCTTTGAATTTGTCTGTTCCCATGCTTTGTAGTTGGATCTCTTGGGCAGTAAGAGCTCTTCTACTCAAGGCATCTGTAACCTTGTTCTACAATCCCTTCTTGTGTTTGATGTTGAATGTGTATGCTTACAGGTATTCAACCCACTTCATATGGTTATGACTCAATTTGTCTTGTGAGTTCAAGAAAGTCAAGGCTTGATTTTCTGTATAGACTATGAACTCCTTTGGAAGCAAGTAATGCCTCCATTTTTTTAGTGACTGGACCTGAGCATACATCTCTAGGTCATAAAAAGAATATTTCTTCTTAGCTTCACTTAGTTTCTTAGAGTGGAAGGCCACTGGTATTCCCTCTTGGCTTAAGACAACACCAATTGCCACATTGTTGGCATCACACTCCATTGTAAACAACTTTTCAAAACATGGAAAGACCAAAATTGGTTAGGTTTCAATATTCTTTTTCAGTAGCTCAAAACCATGGTTACCTTGTTCATTCCAAACAAACTTAGTGTTCATGCGTCCTTTAATAGTTTCCAACATAGGAGCACATATTGCACTAAATTATTTAATAAATTTTCTATAGTACTATGCTAGGCCATGAAAGCTTCTTACCTTAGTGCTTGTTCTTGAGGTAGGCTAGTTGATGATGGCCTTAACTTTCCTAGGATCCATCTTGAGGTTGCCCTGAGATAGTAAAAAACCAAGGTACACCAATTCTATCTTGATGAACTCACACTTTTCTAAGTTGATCATCAACTTCTCCTCCTGCAGTTTCTTAAAAACCAGTTCAAGGTGTTTGAGGTGCTCTTCCCTTGTCTTACTGTAGATGAGTATATCATCTAAGAAGACCACTATAAAATTTCCATTTTACTCTTTAGGTACCTCCTTCATCAACCTCATGAATTTTTATGGGGCATTTGACAACCCAAATGGCATGAAAAGCCACTCATACAGTCCTTCTATAGTCTTGAAGGTTATTTTCCACTCATCCCCTTCATTTAATCTGATTTGATGGTAGCCACTCTTTAGATCTATCTTTGTAAAGTACCTTCCTCCTCCTAGATAGTCCATTAGGTCTTCTATCCTAGTGATAGAGAACCTATACCTAATGGTGATCCTATTGATTGCTCTGGAGTCTGTACATAATCTCCAAGTTCCTCAATTTTTAGGGGCTAGGAATATGGGTACGACACAAGGGCTAATGCTCTTTCATATAAGGCCTTGTTCTAAGAGCTCTTGGATTTGTCTAGAAATATATTCATTCTATTGGGGAGTCATTTTACAAGCTTCCTTATTGGGTAGGGTAGCTCCTAGTATTAGGTGTATCTAATGGCTATAGACCTCTTAGGGGGTAGGGTTTATGGTTTTCCATCACTCACTATTCCTTCATCCTTCACTAACATCTCTTGGACTTCTTTTGGCAGCTATGTCCTCTTCTCTATTTTGTCTGCAAATTTCTTTGGCTTCAACACCAAGGCAAATCCAACTCCCTCTCCTTCATCTAAGGTCTCTAAGAACTCTTTTTCACCCACCATGAGAACATTGGGATCAATGGACTTCAATTTTGCATCCTCCAATAGTGACTAGATTTTGTATGTCCCATTTTCATTCTTCAAGGAGTATGAATTTTTCACTCCATCATAAATGGCCCTCCTATAAAATTTCCATGGTCTACCTAGGATCAAGTGAGATGTGTACATAGGTAATACATCACATAAAACTTTATCCTTGTATCTCCCAATTGAAAATTCTACCCAAGATTCCTCATTAACTAGGACATGTTGTCCTTTGTTTAGCCAAGTGACCTTATAGGGACTAGTGTGGGGTATCCTTGTCATTTTCAGCATATTGACTACCTCCTCTGACATTATATTTTCAATTGACCGTGAGTCTATGATGACTCTACATACTTTGCCCATCATATTACACTTTACTCTAAATAATGATCTCCTTTGAATGAGTTCTTCCTTCACTGGCTCTTTGATTAGAGTTCTTCTCATCATGAGATTCTCTCCATCCTCTAATTCTAATGGTACTTAAGGGTTCTTGTTTCCTCTTATCTCATCATGAACATAGTTCACTCTTTTTTCACCTCCTTGAGAGGTACTTTCCTTCTCTAGACACTTATATGCCGGATGTCCTAACTGATTACAATGATAGCACTTCATATTGGAAAAATAGTTGCCTCTCCCTTGACTACTGCTTCTTCCTCTATTGTTAGAGTTCCTTCCTCTACATGAACTCCCTCTATTGAAGTTTCCTTCATGCTATTCAGTGAGATTAGTCTCTTCTTGTGCCTTAAATTCAAAGTTTCTTCCACCATAACCACTTATTTGTCCTCTAGTGTCTCTTCCTCTACCCCTTCCTCTTAAAGTATTGGAGTCTTGTTTCTTCTTCAACTTCTCTTCCACCTTGATAGCAATTTGGCGGTATTTCTCAACTGTATCTGGAGCCAAAAGACTCATCTCATATTGAATGGTCCATTTAAGTCCATTAAGATATCTTGCTACTTTCACTTTCTCATCCTCTACTACTCTTGACGTCATACAAAGTCTCTAAAACTCTTCAGTGTATAAGTTGAAATCTATTTCCTTTTTCCTTAGACCTATTCTTCTCTTGTGCAACTAGATTTCATAATCGTCAGGGATGTAAGCATCTCTTACTCTTGCTACCATAGCCTTCCATGAAGCAATGGGTATTTTTCCTTCCTTCTCCTCTCATCTTGGATGAATTTCCACCAAGTGAGAGAAGACCCTCTCTGTCTTGATTTAGAAACTTTCACCTTTTGAGCCTCTGTGATTCTATCACACTCAAAATTGTTCTCTAGTCCCTCTATCCAATCAAGGACTACCTCTGGTTCCATTTTTCCACTGAAAATGTGAACTCCTTCCAATGCTTTGCCACTCATAGACTTTAGGGATTTAAGGAATGGTTTTTCATTTAGGAAAGGGTCAGCTTTAGGGACTTCATCTTAAATGAAAATCTCTTTGCCTTTCCCTTCCATTTTGTTCTTTACTTCATTTTCTTTCACATCAACTTCATCCACTTTTTTCTCCAATTGAGCCAGCTTATCTTGGAGTAATATTTTCTCCTCCTCTTGTTCATCTACCTTCTTTTCTAATTCAGAATTAGTCACCATTGTTGACTCTCCAATGGATTCCTCTGGTTGTAACATTAACCACAACCCTGATCAAAAGAGGCTCTTATACCACTATGATAGAAGTAACCCCAAGGTGTGATTCACAATACACTAGACATGACCTTGCTTGTCCTAGTCCACTTTAGGATCCTAACTCCACTCTAGGACCTCACAACTCTATAGAAACTGAGCCTATGAATACTCCTAACTCTTCCCTAAGAGTTACAATTATTGTGTTTCATCTTGATAGGACCTCCATCACTATTTTTGTCTTAATGCTTCTCCTTGGCCTTGAAGAATTCCAATGCTAAACTCTTCAAAAATCCTCTACACATGCTACAAGGGCCTTTTACACACTTTTTTATGATAATTCTTCATCCATACAATTTAAATCCCATAGGTCTTCAATCCCTACTTGGTCGAGTTTCAAAATTGCACCCAAATTGTCCTATTAGGCCTAAAACACCAATTAGCCCTATCCAGAGGGGTTTTCAAAATTTTCTCTAAAAACTTCCACACAAACCCTAAAAAAAATCTAGGATCCACATGCCCTTTTGGGAAACCTAAAATATTTCTAAGGTCTAGGGTTCCCAACCTATCTGTACACCTCTGTCCTAAAATGTAGGGCTATTAGGGCTATTTTGGCTCTTCACAAGCACTTCTCTTATTTCTATGCAAAAATCAATCCAAATGGATTGGATGGGTTCTAAAATAGACACTATGGGTCTATGAGAATCTAATGACACTAATACCACACTTGGTTCAGTACTCCCATACCAACCCTTGTCTCTGCACTCTTCTTTTTCTCTGCCATACCCCTAACCAGACTGCCCTAACTTGCTTAGGGCATGGCTTTAAAAGTTGAAAACTAACTCTTCTGACCTCCTATCTATATATGTACACTATACAAAGGCTCCCCTAACACATTCATTCAACCTTTTGCATTTCCCATGGTTTAATTTCACGCGGGAGCCATGAAACCAAAAACTACCTAAACTGGACCAGCAGACTACCTAGTTAGCAAAAAATTTCCTACACCTATCAAATCTACTCTAATCTACTTGCAATCTGAATGAAAAACTCTTAGATATGTCTCTAACACATGAATCAACACTTAGATCGATCAATTCAATCCATTAAAACACCAAGATCTTGTAAACACACTAACTGTACTCTATTTTCGAAAATACTTATTCTATTGCTCTCCAAAACTTGCATACAATCTCTCTTCCCTTGGGAAATGAGTTACATACATCCTTAAGATGATTATTCCATGATTATGGGATTTTTCCATTAATTTACCACTACTACAATGAGGGGAATCCAAATTTTTCAAGTTGCATGCAACATTTGGAAAAAGTTGTAAATGTTGTCATAACAACTTTTGAGCAACTTTTAGCATCTTTGCATTTATGCTTCCATCCTATCTTTGAGGACCTCTAACCCATATGGTTCAATGAACCAACCTCATAAAATCCTAGAAAAGAATCTTTCCTACTATGCTAGGGTCTAGGACACATTTAGACCATATTTCCCATTAAGACCAAACCTAAGCAATAAAGTAACCTAACTATACTAGGTTGGATTAGACACTAACTATCTATCCACCTAGTAACACACTTTGCATGACCTCCTAAGGTCCAAAATAAAAATACATACTAACTTTGCTAATGTCAGTTACAAGCCAAAACATATAGGGTTTATAGGATATCCTAGGTGCTCCTGCACCAATGCACCTCAATGATGTTATCTTGATTATTAAAATCTTGCATGAACTATAAGACTGGGATTTGTAGGTTCATAAGGAACACTAGATTTAGTCCATACACTAGATGAAATGGGGAAGTCCCCAGAGCAGCCTTGATTCAGATGTAATCTGCCCACAAGGCAAACCTCAGTTTCTGATGCCAATCTGGGGGATTCCTTTCATGTAGGTGTTTGACTATCTCTAAAAGGATATTGTTGGTTGATTCTACTGTCCCATTTCCCTGTGGGTAGTAATTACTAGAAAAATTGAGGGTGACACCCCTATCATAGGCCAACTCTAGTAATTGAGTAGAGGAAAACACAAGGCCATTATCATACACTAGGGAAAATGGCATTCCAAACCTAATGATGATGTTCTCTTTGATAAAATAGATCACTACATCCATAGTGTTGTTCTTAAATGGTATAAACTCAGTCCACCAGGTGAAATAATTAGTGGTAGTTAAAATGTACCGGTAGTTCATTGATGAGTTGGGATTTATCTCTCCTATAAAATCAAACACCCACTGGGATAAAGGTCTTGCCTCAAATACTGGTTGGAGAGGCATTGCTAGATTCTGCTCTCTTGAAGCGACAGCTTGGTAGGTGTGACATTTCCTTACGTGCCCGTAGACATCTCTAAATATGTGGGGCCAATAGTACTAGCCCAAAGGATTTGATGGGCACTAACATCGGTCGACCCATGTCCAGTTCCAAAATGACCATGGAATTCTTCTATCATTTTTGTGGCTTGTTCTCGGTCAAGACACTAGAGGTAGACTCCTTCATGGTTCCTTAAAAATAGGGTCCCATTTTTTTTTAATCATGAAATGTTCTTGTAGACACCCAAAACTAGGTAGGTGTCCTAGAATCTGTTAGGGATTTTTCTTGCATGAACTGTACTGCTTGAGATGTCTACTTGAATCTTGTTACCTCTAAAACCTGATAAATAGTTCATAGACAAGAAAAGCCTAATTGCTAAGGACTTAAACAATATCCTTCTTCGTTTTTGAGCTCCACAGATGCTCAGGCAGGTTTTACCTTATAAGATGACTGATAACACAGTATTTGTTAATGTGGACACT
>MU217581.1:861053-879708 GCA_018584345.1 Thuja plicata
TTTCAAAAATGCATCGTTTAACATTAGGCCTTAGGGTTTTTTGCAGGGTTTTAACAAGATTTTGACATGGAATAGGCATGAAAACCTGCAAACTTTTAGAGAACAAGGCAAGGAACAGGGCAAAACAACAAAACACTAAATACAACCAACAGAATCATTCAAATCTGCAAATCTTAGCCAAATGCTTCAAAATGCTTCAAAATGGATCAAAATCAATTCAAATGGACATTTATCAATCAAAGTGGACAAAATCAATTTAAAATCAAAGGATTAATTAATAATGAAAACAAATAATCAAATATCAGCCTAAAAGGGATCAATCAAATTATATAATTGATTTTAATCAATTAATTGTATAGTTTTAAATAAAAAATCAAATTGAACCTATTCCCCTACCTGGCTAATTTAATTAATTGATTGAATTAAATAGTCCTATTATCTTTCAACATGAATTTGAGCAACCAATGGGAATTGAGAACACAAAAGGACATGGATCACTCCTAAATTTGAATCTCAATCACTCAATTTCATAATTAAATCTCAATCACTCAAATTTGTCCCTTTGTCCCAACCTATCAGACAACCATTTAAATTGTCCCCCCATTTGAAACCATCTCAAAGCCTTTCACCTAACCAAGGCTTAATCATGGTCAATTCACTCTACCCCCTACCCTTGGGACTTTACTATAAATACAATCATTTTTCAAACATAAAGATATCCTAGAAAATTTGAATGCATAGCATCATTACTATAGGCAATTTGAGAGCAATTTGAGCAATAGTGAGAGCAGTTAGTAGTAAATTGAGAGATTTTATCATTCATGAAAGCATTTGAATCCATTTTGTATCATCTTTGAGAAGATTGAGAGCTAGATCATGCATTTTATTATCAATTTCTCATTCTAGGAAGGTCACTAGTAGAGATTAAGGCTGAGAGATCTACTTGCAAAGCCTAGTTAGAGAGCCATGGAATGTTATGGATGTTAAATGCGATTCTTTAGATTAAATTATTTATTTATTTCCATAGAATTTTATCTAATTGTCCTAATTTCATGAAGGTGTATTAACTCACACACAAATGGCACCCACCATGGGGCTTTAGGCCTCATTTTCCATTGTTTTATCAAATTTTGTGTGTTTTTGGCTTCATTTTTGTGTCTATTTGTAGAAAACGGGTGAAATGACACGTATGAGCAATCAGATGATGCCTGTGAGTAGTTAAATGACGCGTGAAAATTATTTTCTATTTTTGTCTTAATTTAGTTTTCGCGTATGATACAAAGTGTGACGCGTAAGTCGGTAAAGCGTCGCCTACAAGCTGCAAAGTGCCACCTGTGAACTATCAACTGCCACATGTGATCTGCTCTGTGATGGATTTTAAACATTCTATGATGCCTGCAAAGTTTACTTTAGCGCCTGTTCATTCTTAAATGCCACGTATTAAAGTTTTAATTTTTCTTTGAATATTTTAAATACCGCTTATTAACAGATAAATGTCGCATATTAGCTGCTAAATTCCACTTAGTGCTTTCTATTTTATTTTGTTGTCAAATACTTAAATTCTAATTTCTAATTCTCTGTCTGTGTGTTTCCCATAGATGAGCAAACACAGGAAAGTACAAAAACTAGAATTTTGGGTTACAAAGCCTAGCAAAGAGGTAAGAGCACAAATTAAACATGATAATCAAATTCATTCTTCCAATATTTTAGAAAATTTAAAGGAAGAAGAGCATTTATATGATCATTACATAAAAGTGTTTTTTGCTTACAAAAATAAATTCCCTACTCTTTAATTTGATTTTCTTGTTTTTGAGTTCTTTAAGTTGATTCTTGAAAATTTGATCAAAAGGAACTTAGGAGCATGTTGTCAAATTCATTTTAAGTTTTTCTTCGCTTTGGTGGTTGTGTTGAATAACTTGTTGGAGGAGCCAGAGTGGGAACGATTGCCACTAGGTGAGTAGCAAAAAGCAAAAATCAATCAAAAATGTGCCTAGCCTTTGCTAGCTTCGAAAATGAGGTACTTATCTTAACAATCTTGCATTGATTATATTGTGGCATTTCATTTGAATCTATTTTAATAGGGAAAAACCCTATTACTATCCAAACTGAACAAACATTAGGCATATGCTCTCCAATTTTTGAAGTGGATCAAAAAGCCAAACGTGTGAGTTCAATTTGGTAGAAAGAAAGGGAAGAAATTAACCAAACATTTCCATTATAAGAACCTCCTTGTCAAGGGGTTGAAAAAGAAAAAAAGTGTGTTTGAAGTGCTTGGAATGAAGGAAGACAATAGTAATATTCTCTTCACTCTTTGAGTGAATAAAACTCCCAAACTTGTTGGACTAAGTTCATTTTCTGCGTTCCATGTATGCTAGATTAAAATAGAGCTTTAGAGGGCCTTCCTCCCAAGATTTCCTTTATGAAGGTGGTGAGAGGGAATGACCCAAAGTGGGAGACAATCACTTTTTCCATGATATCATCCAACCCACTATAAATAAATGCACTTTACCTTAATCAGAAAGTGACTAAGTTGTGTACAAGTCATCCTCACTTCCTCGAGTAGTCCTTCGGGATTGTGCAAAATCATACGTTTGTGCATGTGGGAAGCCCACAAGGGGGTAAAGGAACTTGACATGATTTAGAATGGAGGTGTTCATTAAAACTTGGTTAAAATAGTAAGCCTACCTTTTAGAGCCATTTTTAAAAACCAAATTTGACTCTAGGTAGTTTTCTTGGAAGATTTTCTTGTGTTATACTTTTGAAAATGACTAAGAACATACACTTTTAGTGTTGTTTTAGGGACATGATGAAAATTTGATGTGTGTGTTGATTTTGTATTTAATTTTCAAGAAAGAATCTTCTCTAACAGATCTGATCAAAGACATTAAACTTTTAAAACCTTAAAAAATTGAAAATTCAACTTTGATCTATTAAATGTCGCGTATGAACAATTAAGTGACACCTATAGACAATTCTGTGAAGCCTGAAAAATTGAAACGTCACCTGACATCTGTTAAAAACTATGTAAGTCACTAGAAAGTGTCACCTAGAAACATTTCAATAATGCCTATCAACAGGCAAATGTCACATACTAATAGTAGAGTGTCACGTACAATAATTCTAGTTAACATGTACTAGCATTAAAGTCATGCTTACACACAAGAAAGTGACACCTAGAAATAAAGAAGGTCAAACATGGGGCATTTCCTAAGGGTTTGGAAAGATTTTGAAATCATATTTAGATACCCTTTTCAGAGTTATTTCTGTCTAGTGCCACAAATAGATCAGATTCCTGAAAAACATTGATAATGATGAGTCTATTTGAGAAATGAATCAATCCTATGATGGAGAATAATTATCAAAATCTCCATAGGACTCAATATGAGGAGTAACCAAAGAACAAATTTTAGAAGCATCTCAATATCCCATATTTATGGAAACAATGTGCTTAATTTTGAAGAAGGACAAAGAAGCATATTATGCTCAATCAGGAGCTAAGCTTCCTCATAATTATGAAACATCAAAATTAAAGAAGGATGAGAAAAAAAAAAGGATACATCATCTAACAAGCCATCATTAAGATCAATCTATCCTTTTATTTATGATGATGGGCCATCGGTATCTTCATCTTCTTCACGAAAAGAAGTATTTAAGCGCAACAAACATATCTTGGATCAAAGGAAATTTCATGACTACTCTATTTGTGATCAAGATAATAAAGAGAATGAAGAGCAAGGTACCACTCTCAAGAAAGATCTAATGCACAAACCTCTATCTAGCAAGGTTTCTCCCATGGCCTTTACTCCTTTCATCCTTTGTCCATCTCACAAAGCTTCACAACTATCCAAATTCCTCCACCAACGAGTGAGCCTAATGATGATACTTTCCACATTGACTATGTCTACCCTCAAGGGCTACCTCTAAAAGAAACCCAAGCTAACTTACATATTTCTGCAAATTGTTTCCATGCTTCAAAGATGTTGGACCCCAAAGCTTCATGTGCTTCAATGCCTATTGAAAAGTATTCTCCATCATTCTTCCAAACATTCCCCATGCATATCCAAGCATCTACCTTGTCCTTAGAAGTGGCTCCATGTCAAGAGGATAATCCAAAGAGAGAAGAAACAAGTATCAATAAAGATCAAGATCAAGATGCTATATAATCCCCTCCCATATTTGATGAAGGTCCCATATCCATAGAAGCTTGTGATGATCCCCTTGCACCCTTTCATGTCTTCCAAGTTGATATCCTCCCATTTCATGAAAAAAGTGTCCTTCCAAGCTCTATACCTACTCCATTTCCCAAGCAATATCAAGATATCCCTTCCATAATTTCCAATGAACATATTGAAAATCAAGAGAAAAGCACCCTCTCTACACCATCCAAAGATCCTTGTCAAGATCAGAGTATCCCATCAAATCCTTGTCATGATCCTCCATATTCACCTCAAGAAATCATCATTCCTCCAAATTCCTTGCATGAAAATAAATCCCTTCAAATCTTGGTTGACCCTATCAAAGTTTCTCCTATGAAATCTACTCATGAGCCTATTGGTATAAAGATAAATCTTAAAGATGAGAGCCTTGGCAATATAACTCATGCCAAAGATATTGATATCCCTTTCACACCTTATCTTCCTCCATTCAAACACAACCCTATGCCTTCACCATCATCCAAATCCATTTTGGGTTCCTATGTCCCAAAGTTAAAGTCTTCATCCCTTCCATCCATATTAGGTCCATATATTCCTCCATCGATCATTCCTACCATCCCTAGCTCTCCATTCACTTACCCTACCATATATAAATATCAACAAAGGAATACATACTTGAAGAATTTCCAAACACCAATACATATGAACCCTCCATATTATTACCATTCACCCAAAATTCCTAAGTATTTTGGAAGAAATTTGTATGTGCAACATAAAAATCAGAAATTCAAGAATCCACATGTGTATAAAAATCACAATGTTCCATCTAATCGACATGTGAATGAAAAGAAAAAAGAAATATCCAAAAGGCCGCAAAGGTCCACCAAACAAAAAGAAAATCAAAGAAAATGTGGGTTCCAAAATCCCTCATTGAAGAAATCCATTCTAAAGAATCACAAAAGAAATAAAAATCAAAGACTATGATGATTCCCAAGTCACTTTTGAAAGACTTTGACATAAAAGAAAAATCAAAATTTACATTTAAGCTTCCAAAGGCTTCCATTCCATCTCCTTACAAACATTTTCCACTTTCCAAGTCTACCTTGGGTTCCTACATCCCAAAATCCACTATCTTAGCTACATCCTCACCTCTTTCATCCATTGTTCCTCCATCATTCAACCACCCTTCAAAGTGTCTGTCAAAGTTGATCTTGCCAACATTTCCATCCACAACATACCTTCTTCTTATCCTCACATTCATTATCCAACACATACTTTCCATATTTCCATCCCTCTTAGCCAATCTATGGCATAAAACCTTCCCCACCATCTATCCTTATCCTTCATATGTGTCCTTTATCATCACCTTATCAATATCTTTGAGGATCCTAACCATATTCATGGTTTATTATAGCATATCTTTTGGAAGAGCATTCTCCAAAGATCCAGATGTTGGGGAAATTTTGAAAAAAAAAGAAGTAAAGAGAAATAAATCTGTCCTATGGTGAAAACCACTTCTTGTGGCACCTTGGGAAAGTACCATGATGAAAACCTAGAAAACAGGCGTCGTGCGTAATTCCTCCTCTTTTAGTCTACACTTGGGGGCAAGTTTCATCCATGCTATTCTCCATATTCTACCATTTATCTCACTTGCATCCATATTCCCTCTTTTACCTTTTGTCTTGACAAGGTTGAACACATCCATGAGCATTAAGTATCTTGACACCATTATCCTTTCCATCATCTTATTTACTTGTTACATCCGTGCTACCCTATCATCATCTTTCTTCTCCCAAATCCACGTTCATTATTCCTAAGCAGTCTTTCCATAATACCAAACCATCCCCTCATAGCCTCCATCACCCCTTTATCTTGATTGTGTTATCCTATCCACATCTTACCCAAATTGATCCATTGGTCTTGATTAGAAATGAATGACGTAAAGTACAAAATTTGTTATCAAAAACCCCTTGACATGTCTACTCTTTTGGATCACATGCTTTCATGACAATAGATCCATATCCCACATTCTATCTACAAATGCATCTTTGGCTTCCATTGCTTATCCAAAAACATGTTTTGCATTGCTATATCCTTTTTCCTTAGCTTGGGTAATCTTGAAGAGATGGTTCTATGGGTCACATTCATATTCTTCATCCATCAATGACCTTTCCATTTCTAATCCACTAGCTTGCAGATCCATCTGTCATGTCCTATACCTTTCTATACATAAGGGGAAAACCAATTTGATCTTGTTTGAGAGATGGTAAAATCTAAAAATAAAAAATATCTAAAAACAAATTCAAAAATCTCTTAAAAATTAAAAAATCAAAAATCTCAAAAAAATAAAATCAAAAGTTCTTAAAAATTCAAAATCCAAAAATCTTTTCATAAAGTCTTTGAGCTGAATTGTTAAAACCTTTGTCACATACTAGGTTTCATTTGCCCAATCTTTACACATGGTTTCACTTATCACTTGGGGGAAAATCATTGGTTTTTGGTACAAACAGATTCAGAAGTGCTACATCTTGGTCACATGACAGAAGCAGATTTTCAGAATTTTAGAGGAAAGATATTTTGGAACCTTTGATGGATATCATTGTTCAACCCAAACAGTTTGATCCTATAACTTGATCCTTGAACTTCATTGACTTATTTTATTAGGATTAAAATTGACAACGTCTAAATGATCAGAATGTTTGGAATTCCTATTGAAAATATGGATACATTGCAAAACGTTGAAATTTTTTATGCTTTTCAGTGATCTTTTCAAGTCATGTTCTTTTTAGCTAATCGATGATGTTTCGACTAGATTGGTGATGATGGAGATATGATGTTTTTATTAACTTTTGTGTGACTATTTTGAGGAAGATCCACTAACTTTTGTGAATTTGTCTAATGACATGGTAATCAAAGAACCATCGAGGACCTTCATATAGGAAGGAGGATCAGCCTTTGTTTGTTTACGCAAAAGGATACCTTGGCTATTTAGATCTTCAATATCTTCATACCAAAACCCACTTGCAACATTGAATCTGATGAAATCGGTATTCATAATCCCATAGTTGGTCATTCAACTAGTGAAGGATGTACTAATTTTCTAAAGAGGTTACCAAATGAGATTAAATTCATATTCATATTCTTATGGTCGCAGTGGCACTAGTAAGGATTGTATCAATGCCTAGTTCCGCAATGCTCAATGATGAAAATATATCTCTTTTGCAGTTCTTTTGCAAAAATCTAGTGACCATTAGTTGTAGTGCATTGCATATTCATGATAGATTAATTGCATGTTTATGGAATTTTCCTTAATCAAGGGGGTGGAAGCTAATCATGATTATATCATCAAAGTCCATAACCAAATTACATCATCAAATGGCTGATTTATCAAATGACCAATGTTACATCAATGATATCATCACTATGCATTTGCTTGCCTAGGGGAAACCTCACCATCTGATCAAATAGGGGAAACCTAATTTTTTTGATCACCTATACCTATATCTTCACCTGATTCATCTTAAATGACCCTATCTATAAGCCTCCCGACATTAGTTTTCCCATATCCAATCAAATCCAATCTAATCGAATATCAATCAGTCGAATCATCCAATTGATCATTTCAAGTCAATCATTTATCCTATCATGTATTTTCTCATCTTGAGTGCATCAAATTTCTTGACTTTAGATCTTGAGGAAGGAAAATCAATCCATTTGTTCATCTCTCTAGATCTTGAGAGTGAATTATCAATTTATCCAATCAATCCATCAACCTATCCTATCCAATTGACATCAATACAACATCAACCAAGTGATTCTGATTGACATCAAGTGATATGCAAACATCATAAACATATCTAAAACATCAACAAAATTTTCTCAACCATAGATATTGTCATCTTCTCTCATAACTAGGGCATTTTCAAATTGATTTTATCAGGAAATGAATCTTAATTTCCCAGACTCAGTCAAATCATCCAAATCATTCAGATTCATTTCCCTAGGGGGCATCATATATGGATTATATCAGTATCGAGGATTCATATTGAGTTTTATTTTCAATTACAGGGCAATTTCCTATCAATCCGATCTGCATCAAACATCAATCAAAATCTGGGGCATTGAAAATTCAAACTTTTATCAGTGGGGTATTCTGTATCAATAAAATCAGGGTTTCAAATCAAATCAGTTTATCCATCAGGTTATTAATCAATCATTAGTGATCAGGACATGCAATTTTCTTTGAATCAATGTGCTTCGCACATCAATTCAAAGAGGGGCATTTGTACACACCCAAAACTGGGCAGGTGTCCTAGGATCATCCAAATCTACAAATCTCAGGCAAATACTTCAAAATGCTTCAAAATGGATCAAAATCAATTCAAATGGACATTTATCAATCAAAGTGGACAAAATCAAAGGATTAATTAATAATGACATCAAATAATCAAATATCATCCTAAAAGGGATCAATCAAATTATATAATTGATTTTAATCAATTAATTGTATAGTTTTAAATCAAAAATCAAATTAAACCTATTCTCCTACATGGCTAATTTAATTAATTTATTGAATTAAATAATCCTATTATATTTCAACATGAATTTGAGAAACCAATGGGAATTGAGAACACAAAAGCACATAGATCACTCCTAAATTTGAATCTCAATCTCTCATTTTTAGAATTGAATCTCAATCACTCAAATTTGTCCCTTTGTCCCAACCTTTGAGACAACCATTTAATTGTCCCCCCATTTGAAACCATCTCAAAGGCTTTCACCTAACCAAATCTTCATCATGGTCAATTGACTCTACCCCCTACCCTTGGGATTTTACTATAAATACAAGCATTTTTCAAGCATAAAGATATCCTAGAAAATTTGAATGCATAGCATCATCACTATAGGCATTTTGAGAGAAATTTGAGCAATAGTGAGAGAATTTAGTAGTAAATTGAGAGATTTTATCATTCATGAAAGCATTTGAATCCATTTTGTATCATCTTTGAGAATATTGAGAGCTAGATCATGCATTTTATTATCAATTTCTCATTCTAGGAAGGTCACTAGTAGAGATTAAGGCTGAGAGCTCTACTTGCAAAGCCTAGTTAGAGAACCATGGAATGTTATGGATGTTAAATGCAATTATTTAGATGAAGGTGTATTATCTCACACAGAGTTCTCTTTTTAGCTGGAGAGCCTAGCGTTTACTAGGGATGAGCCCCTCTGGGAATTGGTTATTTAGTAGAAGATGTACCAAGTCCACATACCAGGGGTTTTGAGTGATGGATTGTATGGTGTAGGTGTGGCATTTGATATGCGAGTAGGCTTCAGCCATAGCTTTACATAGCCCTTGTCCTCAGACAAGTTTCATAGGTTGCATCTCTAGATCATACTCTTGGAGGATAGCCATCCACTTCCCCCAATGCTCAGCCAGTTCACTTTGAAGTAATAAAGATTTGACGGCCTAGTCGGGGAGGATGGCATGCGCTTTTCGATGGAGGATGTAGTATCAGAATTTCTTAACCGCTCGGATGAGGGAAAATGCTTGTTTTTCTAGAGGTGAATATAGCACCTCTACATTCTTAAAGCGGGAGCTCATAAAAGCAATGCGTCATTCTTCCCCTTCTACTTTTTGGGTTAATACAACTGCAGCGGAGTGGGCAGAGGAAAAATAGTATATATGAAATGGTAGGGAATAATCTGGGCTAGCAAGAACAAGGGCCTCCATGATAGCTTTCTTGATTTGGGCAAAAGCCTATTTTGCCTCCGGGCTCCACTCAATTTTTATATCCCTTTTCATCATATTGTTTAGAGGTTTTACAACCTTGGAAAAATTAGTGATAAAATGCTAGATAAAATTGATCTTCCTGAAGAAAGACCTCATCTACTTCTTACTACCCAACATTTGTAGCTTTAGGAGTGCTTCAAATCACTCAGGGTCGATAGATATACCCTTGTCTAAGATGACATGTCCTAAAAATTTCCCCTATGTTACCCTGAATATGTATTTCTTTGGGTTGAGGGATATACTGAACCAGCGGCACCTTTCGCAAATCTTAGCAAGATAGGTCAGGTGATCATCTCTCTCTTGAGAGAGAACACATTTAAATCATCCATGCAGATGATTATACATTATTTAACCAAGCCTTTGAAGGATATGTCCATGGATTTATGGAATGTGTCCCTAATGTTAATCCACCGAAAGGCATTCTTCTATAGGAAAATGTTCCCCACTTGGTGGTGAATTCCGTTTTGGCTCTATCTTCAAATTTAACCATAACCCAATTGTATCCAGAGTATCCATCTAGAAAGGACATCATCTAGGATCCATTAACAATTTGTAACACTTCATCCAACGAGGAGAGGGGGTGGTTATCCTTCATTGAGGCTTTGTTCAATTTCTGAAAGTCAACACACAGTTGGATTTCCCCATTCTTCTTTTGGACTGGTACTAGATTGGCCACCCACATGGTATGTTAGATTGGAAAGATTATTCGAGTGGCCAATAGCTTCTGGACCTCGTGATGGATAAGAGGCTAAATTAGGGGATTGACTGGTCTTTGCTTTTGTCAGAATGACTTAGTGTCTAGTTTCAGTTGGATGGTGTGTGTCATGATAGAAGTATCATAAGTCTTGAGATCTTCCTATCCTCAGCCAATTACATTAGTATATTCTCAGAGGAATGCGAGAATATTCTCTTTCTCTTTGGGAGAGCAAGAGGTGCCTGTTAGGGTTTTTTCTTGCAAGGCCTCTAAAATACTTGAATACTTGAATAAATCTATGACTCCCAATGCCTTTGAAACTCTGACTCAAGCAAGAGAAAACACTAATTGATGAGGTATTTTGATAACACTGGGAATACCTATTATCACCTCCTTCTTTTTTGAGATCCACTGACTTGGGCAGGTTTTACCTATGATTGATTACTAACTTGATAGTATCTTTAGAGTGGATTTTACTTATGTGTTGAGTGCTTTGTTCCTATATAGATACATAGATGACAATGCAAATAACTATGATTACTCTAAGGAAAAGCTTAACAATCCAAATCATTATCTTGATGATGACAGACAACAACATAATAAGGAATTTCATCTTTCTTTCCTTGTACAATTCTTATGAATTTAGGAGGAATAACCTATTTGATTTTCTCTTTAATAAATCAACAAAATCCAACCGTAAACTCTGTGAGTACAATTTATTTTAAATATATGCTCTGAAGGTAATTGATTTTGAATAGTTTTAAATATTTTAGATGATGATGGATCACCAAACAAGTTCTAGACTAGTGCCTATCCTTGGGCTATGGAGTCAAGAAAATAAGAATACTGTAGGATGCCTTAAAACCTACATACAACTGAGGTAAAGTGCCTTAAAAATTACCCTGTCACTCCTACAATGTTATATCAAATCCTCAATTACTACTATACTCTCTGAAACTATTCACAAAGTTTAATTCTCCCCTTAGAAGAAACTTACAAATAACTAGATAGCTACCTTATAGCCAATATGTTTAACATGCCTTACAAATTAAACATAAAAGAGTACACACAATAAGTAAAGAGACAATAACAATATAGAATAAAGTTGTACTGTATTTTATTCATAAATTTATGCTTCAGTACATATTAAGGCCAAGAGATTAAAGAACACAGACTGAAATCTAGAAGTCTGGCTTGCCAATATATTTCATCTCTCTTCAAAATATTAAAATTTGATCTATATATAGGTTCTAACCATCTTGGAATCCTTAAGAAAAGGATGCAAAAAGCTTCAGATGGTTGTAAACCTAACCCTAAAACTTAGAAAAAGACAAAAAACAAGAATGCACTTTTGTACTTTGTCTTCATGTGATCTTCACCATCTTTGGTTGTAAATCTTGAGGATAGTCCCTGATTTGACTTTTGGTGATGACTAACTTGCTTGTTTTCTAAAAAATCTAAACTAGATGTTCTCACATTCCTTTATGCTTCATCAATGATATCCAAATCTATTGTCACTAGCCTCTTCTTTTTGGGCTTTGTCAGGTTGTCCCACGCAGTCACATCCTCTTATTTTGGCCATTCAAAATTCTAGATATTCTCCAATTGGGTCTTCTGCCTCTCCCATCTAGCATTTGTTATGCTCTTAACATCAGATATGAATTTAATACAATCTAAATCTACTTTAAATGCCTCATCTACAAGTGCATTGAATCTTTCCATATCCAATTCTCCCTTATCTGATATATAAATGTCTTTATTTGAGAGTACATTATCAAAATCTAATAACCATAACCCCAATGGTTTTATTTTATCATCCTCTGTCCTAATAGGTGGCACAAATCTATTATATCCTGGCCCAAACATTTTTAACTTAGCATCAACTTGGTTGGTCTTTCCTTTGAAGAAAGATAGAGTAGCACCAATTTGTTCTATCTTAGTACCAACCAAGGTTACTATTTTTGGTATGTCTGATCTCAATGGTTATACTGAGGCTAGTCTTTCAAAAAGTGAAGTCCTTCTAGACCAAGTAGCATAATAGGGGTTCAAAATTGTCAAAAGACTTTCCACCTCAGCCTATATACCTGGTATTCTACCATATGTCCCATATACTACATCCATATTATTCTTAATAGTATTGATTCTATGCTACAAAACTGACATGAATGCTCCCAAAATCATACCATTATGTTCAATGGCTCCCAGCTCTGTTTCAATTAATGTATCCCCTATATCTTCAGTCTAGATTTCAACATCCACTACCTCTTTGGGATCAACAGGGGTGGGCTATAGAATTTCCATTAGCTACTTGGTAAGCTCATTTATAAGCATATCCTTCTCCTTAATTTTTATCAGTGCAAGCTCTCTATCTTTTGAAATATCACTAGTATCACTAGTAATCTTCTGTAGTTTCTCTGAGAGTTGAACTATTTTAGCTTCATTAAGCTGAGCAACATTGGTTAGAAGTTGGGATACCTCAAGATCCCCTATATTTTAGAGGGTCCAAATAATTTTACTTCCCTCCATCTTCTATTGAATATTCAGAAGGGCTATTTTCTGATCCTTCGGAGCTAAGCTCCATATTACAAGCGCTTGGGATTTAGGGTTATACCCAAGTCCTCTAACCATGTTTGCAACCTAGGTCTCTAATGACAATTTCATATCAGGATGTCTCCTTATTTGGTCAATAATGAATGCTGAAGATAAGTCCCAACCTTCAACAAGTAGTATCTCACTGGCCTTTACTAGCTGTCTTTCTTTTTCAGTAGTAATCTCTTCTGATTCAGGATCATAATCATGTAATGTTTGAAGAGCTTCTTGGGTGACTGGATCACCACCTTCTAATTGCAACTACTTTTTAACTTGTTGTTGTTTATTCCATATTAGAAATTCTTTGAATTCCTTTGTTTTGAGGAAGTTGTCATCCTTGAGGAATTCCTCTTGATGAATCAATCTTTCATCAGTACATGATCTCAGAGGCAATTCCTCATCTTCCTCTATATCCTTTTGTAGCCTTTTTCCAGCCTTATCTATTTTCTGAGTAAATGATCATAGGGTCTATCCCCTGTTATCAATGCTCCAATTCTCTCTATTCTTTTCCTTTGGGAAGGTTCACCTATTTCCACTCTTTTCCTCTTAGGTGGAGGCTCATTTGTGACCTCCTTTTCACGAACCTCTGTCAGGTCAATGATGTTCTCCTCTTCCACCATACATCGTAGGGGAACTGCTTGATACTCTGTATGAGCAACTGGTGAGGGACAGCCTTAATCACTATCATCATCATGCTCAGACTCAAAATGTTCTTTATGGCCCTTCTCAGGAACTACAAATTCTTCTTCTAATTGATTACATAGAAGAGTATGATTTTCAATCATTGCCTCTAGCCTTTTCAAATAAGGCAAATTGGGAAAGAAGCCTCCAAATTTAAGTCCTTTTCTCTTCACCTACCTTTCCAGGTCCATAAGTTCATTGAACTTAATTTCTCTTTTGTTTATTTCCTCATCTTCCATGATATTTCTTATCACTTCCTCCTCCATACATTCTTCATGTATTCTGGTGTAAGGGACAGTGGGTGTAGGCAATTTTCTTGCATTAATGATGAATCCCTCTATATCCACATGCCTATGGAAGGCAAAACTCATCCTGTAGTAATTCATCTAGGCATTTATTGGGTCTATATCCTTCTTCCCAATAGTGAAATTGTAGATTCTGAGCTACCTGGGGGTAAAAGTACCCTTCCTATGTGGAACCAAGTGCTCATTGTCAACCAGAATCAGTTGTCTATAAATTCCATTGTTGCTATCCTTGGTGGCACATAAAATGGAAAAATATGTGGGGGTTGAGGGCAACCATAAGCCCTCATTATTGTAAAGTTCTTATCAAAATAGAAATCACCCCAATTATGATCTCATGACCATTTTTCCAAATATTGACAAGGCCTCAATAGCTCGATCACCTTAACAGGCAATCTGGTTTTCTCTACACCCAAACAGTTAAGAACTAGATATATTATCCAATTCTCAAAAGCACAGAACTCCTGCTCCCTGGAAGTATTATTTCATATTTTGAGCCAAAATTGAATAGGGTTATCTTGACCATGATGAAATCTTTGTGGCTGCAAGTTATGACAATTCATATTTGGAAAATTATGATACAAGATCAAATGCATAAGTATTGAATAAAGTAAAAAACTTGGGTGATCCTTCTTCCTTTAGATATCAACAGATCCCTGATGCATTTGATCAATGATGTATTGAATGTAGTCATAGTTGGAAATGGTATGGAAACTCTGCATATCCAATACCATCATTAAAATGTCTGAGGTAATTCAGTCAACTCCAGCATCTTTTCCCATCACTCTACATAGTGCATAAGCTATATATTTGACATAAAAATTCATGTCCTTATAAAAATATGGGGTTGTACTGGCCATTGGATGTATGTATGCTTTCATCTTCTTAGGGACGTGGAAATCCTTGATATCCTTGGCCGCAATTCCCGCTTCCCTAACATATCTATTTTCCAATCTCTGAAGGCTTATCTCAGTAGTCATGGGGTAGTAGACATTAAAAGCTTTCATAAATGTATTACGGCTTAGGGTAAGTAGGGGCTTGCCATCATCCCTTTTAATAATTTTGAATAAGGGATCATACCTAATGGCCAACTCTGGTATGAAATCAACATCAATAAACACATCTGGGATAATTAACCTAGCTAACCCACAAGTCCAAGGGTTTGAGATAGGCATGGGTTCATCACTATTCTTAAAAAATTAATTGAACAATGAGTACCATGAAGACGCAAGTGTCTTTGCATCTCTAATATATGCCATGTTATCTATTAAGGTGTCAGCACTTACCTTTATATTCCGGTTTGATCTTGGCAATAAAGTAAGAAATTCATCTAAATAATTTTTCTTCCCCTTTGAATCGTCCTCAACATCATCATTTTTTCAACTAGTAGAATCCATGCTTTGCGCTCGACTCATTTTGCCTTGTTCTGTTATCAACTTTTGGTACAAATATTGAAACAAATCTATCAGCAAACCCTTGGTATCAATTTGTAAACCCTTTGCAACTCTGAATTCAATCACCAAACACACTACAGCTTCCTCTCTCTATTGAATCTTGAACTACTGAGTCACCCTTTGAATTCTCTGTTTCTAGAAATCTTGCTTACTCGGAAAGTACTTAAAAATTTACAAACTTGTTGCTTCTGAGAAAATGAAAACATGGTAAAATGAAACGATAATAAGGAAGCATACTTATAATCAATAATTCAATGCATATGTCTCCTCAAACTGGTAAACTAGCATTCAGTCACTTCCGCAATTAGTTTCACATACTGTGCCATCAATTTCTGGTTCTAGCAGTGCCATTCAAACTATCAGACAATCAATTTCTAATGAGTGATTTCGCATAAAAACCTTATAAAATTCAAAGTGTAATTGAAATCAAATCTGATTGGCCATATTTACTCAGGCTATGACTACTTTTCCATCTATTATAATCTTTAAAATCTAATTAGTTAACAACTGTCCATGGTGGTGTCGCTGAAAAGTCATTTTTTAACTTTGGTGAACTTCCAGCGACCTAGCGGCTGAGTAGTCTCTTTTTCGTATGATAATCTTGATAACTGTAGTTCCCTTAGGAGACTTGGTGACAACATTGTTTTCAAACTGATTTCTAACCTCTAGTTTATTAAGAGACTTGGCGATTGAGTAATCTCCAGGTCACTTGATAATTTCTGAACTATGGTTTCAATCATGAGACTTCCCGACTACCGCTGGATGCAATATTTGATCAATGGTTGTCGCTAAGTCTCTTATTATTTTTCTTAACTTACTTTTAATCATGAGACTTAGCGACAACACTTAAAATATTAACTCAAAAACATTAACCCAGAACCATGAGTTATATCAGGAGACAACGCGACCATATAGTCTCAAATTCCCTTTACAAAATCTTTAACTGTGATTAAATCTTGAGATAACACGACTGCCATCAGATCCTGTCTTAGAATCAAAAGTGGTCGTGAAGTCTCCTTACTATTTTGGCATATTCCAACTAATCTAGAGACTATGTGACAAAGCCTTTTTGCCAAGTCTCGTGATAATAAAGAATATTCACTTTCTATTACGAGACTCAGCGACTAGAAAATAAAGCACATGCATATAAATTTAACTTAAGTGCCAAAAAGGTAACAAGAAATAGGACCTGTTTCAGAAAATTAGGGCTTATTCACATTTTTGCCTACGAAATACTAGGGTTTAAGGTTTTTTGACATTCTTAATATGATTTTGAGGCAACAAGTTCTGCTAATAGCAGAATATCATCATTTTTAATCATGAACTTAACTTTGAGGATACAGGGAATGACCGACAATTCAATTTTTTTTTAGGGCAAACATCAAACAGGAAACACCACTAACAGTGGCTCTATCAGGGATTGACTAAACACAGTTTATGGCAAAAAATCTCTAAATCTCTGGTTGCAGACCACTACAAAAATGAGGGGAATGCCAACTAACCTATTACAAAAGGGAAACACACAACTGAAGGAAATTATTTACAATATGAGACATACTTATCTGTGCATGAACTTTGACTCTTTAATTGAAAAAAATCTTGAGAAATTGTCCATGCATAGGCAACTCAAAATCTTCTCCACTCATATTCTTTAATAGATAAGAATCATTTCCATATCTTTGTGAGATAACAAAAGGTCCAAGCCATAAAGACTCAAATTTTTTGTGTTTTCCCTTATCTTCTTCTCTTGTATTCCACTGAAGAACTAGGTCACCTGGTTGGAATTTTCTTTTAGTAGCCCTTCTGTCAAACAGGTATTGCATCTTCTATTGCAACTTAATGTTTTTTTTTGGCTATTTCTTCTTGTCTCGTCCAACTCTACCAACTGGATCATTCTATTTTGCATAGTGTCAGGAACATCTAACTGTTCTTCTTGTATAAACTGATATACTGGTAACAAATTATTGATAGGCATTCTTGACTGTAAACCATATACCAGCTCAAATGGAGACTTTCCTATTGCTCTCTTCACTATTATTCTGTCAGCCCAAAGTGCTAGCTTTAATTTAGTATGCCATGCCCTTTTATTCTTTTCAAGAGTCTTTTTAAATATTTTCAAAATATTTTTATTACTAGATTCAGCTTGTCTATTTTCCTGTGGGTGATATGGGGATGAATATGATATATAAATCCCATATTTATCACAGAAATCTATTATTTCTTCTGATCTAAAACTCATGGCATTATCCATTACTAATTTAGAAGGTACACCAAATCTAGTCATAATATTTTCCATTAGAAATTCAGTGACTACGCTTCTTGTTGCCTTTTTTGTAGGAATGGCTTCAATCCATTTGGTAAAATAATCTATGGCTACCAGTATCCAACTGTCCCCCACTAGATTTCTCTTGAAATTCACCAATGAAAACAATTCCCCACATAGTAAAAGGGGCTTCAGTACTCACTGGGTTTAACAATAGAGCTCCTGAAAATTTAAGCTTATTTGAGAACCTTTGACAAGGCTCACACTTTTTGACATACTCATAGGTATCTTTGAATAAACTAGGCCAATAGTACCCAGCCCTTAAAATCTTGTGGGTAGTAGTCTTGGCAGGAAAATGACCTCCACATTCTTCTGCATGCATTTCACTTAAAACCTTTTCATCTTGGTATTTATCTAGACATAACAACAATACACCATTTTTATCTTTCCAATACAAGTCTCCTTGAATCAAAGTCTATCTTTGGGTTTGCAACTTCAGATTTCTTTTTTGATTTTCTATCATATGATTAGGACACTTGGCATTTTTAAGGAAAAACACAATATCAATATAAAATCATTGTCTTTCTATACTTGTAACATTTTGATCATGTGTCTCTGTATGATTTACTTGTACTAAATCCAAGTTTTCTTCTGTCATGAGTTTTGCCAAACCTTGGCCTCTTATTAACTTTGTAATATGGATTTCAAGATTGAATTCTTGTATTCT
>MU217581.1:893052-904748 GCA_018584345.1 Thuja plicata
TCAACTGATTTCTTCTTAGTCTTGGAGGTAGACTCAGTAGACTTCGAAGAAGATTTACCCTTGGAAGGGTTAGCTAGAGGTTTTGAATCATTTTTCTGTGTAGGTTTGGAGGAAGACTCATTGCCTACGAAATATTTCTTCGGTTTGCCTTTTTGTTTTGGTTTCCCCTGTAAAGACTGAGCAACCAATGCTTGGCTAGAAGAGCCAGAAGCATCCATCTGTTGGATCTTTGCCTGTTCCCGTGTCAACCGATCACAGAATGTCTCAAAAGAAGGCATGGTGTGCCTAGCACCCAAAGCATCCATGGTGGAGTAGAAAGTGGAAGAGAAGATCTGATACTATCCTCGTAACTTTGAGAGTATCAAGAAGATACACTCATCATCTGTCTTAGTTCTCCCACATCCCTGCAAAACTGAGCGCAGAGACTTAAACTTCATCAAGAAGTCCTCAATGGTGGGAAAGCTGGTAGGTGTCAAAGTAGTCAACTTTGCATCAAGCTGAAGTGCCCAAAACTCATTTACAGTGCCAAACAAATCTGAAAACTTTCCCTAAATGGCCCTAGGAGTGGTCAAACCATCCAAGTGAAAGAGGAGACTGTCGGAGATGTTCAGTGCAATCAAGCCCATGGCTTCATCCATCTTATTCCTATGCTGTAGAATCTCAAAAGGATGTTGTAGGATAGGTTGTTGTTCATCTAGGCATGACCATAAGCCATGTGACATGAGTAGGCTGGTCATGTGTGCTTTCCAAGTGTGGTAATTATGCGGTGTCAGCCGGGCCACAAAGGGGTCTGACATTGAGAGAAGAAAAAGATGGAAGTAGAAGGGTCAATTTCTGAGAGTAAATGATAGAAAGAAAAAGCATCCTCCCATAAAGTATGATTCTAACCCCCGTACAGCAAATAATCAACTATTGAAAGAACAAAGAAAACTAGAGAAGAACCTGAACACTAGATGCAGAGTAAAAGGGAAAACAAAGCCTCTACTTCAACACTAAAAATAGGAGCTCAAATGGCCAAATCAAAAAACAAAACTAGCATCATTGCATTCATCTCGGAAACACCTTTCCGATGATATTTCATTTTTCAAAAACAGACACCGTATGCTCAAGTTGTAGTCAAAAAACCACAAGTACCTCCAAAAACACCCTCTCTGGAAAAACACAGTCCTACGATAAAATTCGATGGCCGTATGGCCGTAATAGGATGTCAGGTGGCGCGCCGGTGGTCCATGGGTGGTGCCACCGGTAGAGGCGGTGACCTGGCAGGGAGGCGGCGGTGGGTGGGCCAGGCGCGGGCGGTGGGTGGGCGGGGAGGAGGCGGCGGCAAGCCCCAGCGGCGCAGCGGTGGTGCGTGGGTGTCGCACTACCCAGGAGCTGCACGTGGGTGGCGTAGTGGTGGCATGCACTGGCAGTGCCCCGCCTGCGCTTAAAAAAGCATTTTTTTAATTTTTTTTTTGAGTATTTGCCTCAATTTTTGAGCCGTACGACCCTAGAAGGCCAAAAAATTTTGCCTGTGGTCACAAAGGCCAAAATGGTCAAAATTTCTATGTTTTTTGACTCTCCTCAGCCTTCTGAACGTAATGGCAAAGTCCATTTTTGCTCAAATGACTCCAGAAAATGTTGCCTCCTTCAAAGTGACAGAAAAAACCCCAGAGAAGCTGTAGCTGTCGCCTTCGAATCGTGGCTTCAAAAATCTTCAACCTAGGCAGTGACAAGGTGGCTTTGATACCATGTAGGATTTGAGAAACACAAATCCATAGAACACCAAGAACACCTTCATGCAAAATACCTAAAGCTAAAATGAAACTTGTGAGAGAGAAGCTAGGGTTTGGAAAATCTCAGCGGAGTGAGAGCAAATTGTTATTTCCCAAAAGAATGAATTACAATAATTACAAAAAGTGGCTTATAAGGTGAGAAACCCTAAAGCCAGAGAAAGCTAGGTTTGTGCATTTAATAATTAATAAACCTATTAATTATTATGCCCCTACAAATGACAAGCTTAAGTGAATAGAATAATAGTGTACTTTAATAATTAAACCAAATAGATTTAATTATAAAGACAAATGTACTATTACTCTAACAAGAAAGAGCACAAGTGGTGGAGAATTCTTTCTTGGAAAGAGGTTAGTCTCCTAGACTAGTAAGAAATGAAATTGCATTTCTCAATCTAGAGTAGAGGCAAAGTATGTTGCTGTAACTGTTAATAGTTCAAATATCATATGGTTCAAATAGTTGTTTTTAGGTATGAAGGAACAAATCAAAGAACCATTTATTATCTTTTGTTACAATACTAGTGCTATTAACATTTCAAAGAACCTAGTGATGCATACAAAGACCAAACATATTGCAATAAAGTATCATTTCTTGAGAAAATTGGTTCAAAACAAAGAAGTAAGGTTGGAATATGTGAATACTAAAGAACAAATTGCAGACATGTTCACCAAGCCTTTACCTAAGGATTCATTCTTGTATCTCAAAGGAAATCTATGGGTGATTCACCTAATTGAGGCTCACTAAAGAATAGTTTAGTGTTGCATCAACTGAGCTACAGAAAATATCAAACATGTTGATGCAGATTGTCACAGCTCATTGCATATAAATCAGTACATTTAGGTACATTACAACTTAATTGGATATGTTAGTAGGTGTCTTTGGCATTGGTTGTCAAAGATGGAGAGATAAGTGTATGTCATAATGATTACTGATGGAGAGATTGATGACAGAGGGAGAACTTTATCAGAGACAGAGATTGACGGAAGAGGGAGAATTTTGTATTTCAATTATCATTTACAAAATTTTTTTTGGATGTGAAAAAGAATGAAGCTAAGGAAATTAATAAAATTTGACTCATTTACTATTACTCTAAAATTATTTTTATTATGACATGTTGTGTTACCATCAATGCAAAAGAGGGAGATTGTTGATGACAATTATTCAATTGTGTATTGTCATTGATGTTACACATGTATATACACTTATGTAGTGATGTTACACAAATGTCTGCTTCCAAATCGAGAATAGTTAGTGTATTACAAGTGAATCTCAGTGTTTTCTGACCTCAGTCAGGTATTGAAGAAATACAGTTCTTACCGACTCCACTCGGGCATTATAGTGAAGGTTGGGCATTGAAGAATTTTAGCATTGACTGAGTTAAATAGTTAGTGTTAGCCAACTAACAGATGATTACATTTTATGTTTAATTGGTTATATGAAGCTGATAGATTTGAGTTTTATTGTTTAGTTGAAAGGTTATAGAGGCTGATTTGACATGGTTTATCATAGTTATATTAGGTCATGTTTGGGTTGTAAATTAGAAATTGAATTAGTGGATTAAAATATGATATGAAGAGCAGAGGTGAAATCAGATGGGATTCTAATTGAGGATAGATCATCCAGATAGAGATGCAATAGAATACTTGATCAGTGAGGATCTAGTTTACAACTAGAGAAAGATCTGAATCAGCAAAGATAGTTGCATGTAAAATCAGGTCAATCCATTGTTAAGTTTTCTAACAATTGTAGCAGTGATTCAAATCTCTTAACATAGTAGACTTAATAGTCTTTTGTAAATCCTCTCACAAGGTGAAATTTCTATATTGAAGTGTTTGAAGACCTATAAAAGGCCACTCCTTATAGGGTGATTAAATCCTCTAATAGGGTCACGCCTAACAGTTTGTTATTGTAACCTTTAATAGGGTTGGCTCCTAACAGGGCTCACTTTAGAAGAGTGAAAAATAGTAACTAGTTGCAATTGGTGGTTTTTCCCATATTGGGTTTCCATGTTAAATCTTGGTGTCATATGTGTTCATGCAATTTACTTTATGCTTTATGTTTCTACATATAATATCTAAAAGGATAATTACTTTAAATATCTTAAGATTGATTGGTTCTCCAAGTTATAGGAGAATATCTTAATTGACCGAGTGACATTGATATATTATTTAAGACATCTAAGGGACTTGAAATGTTTTTTTAGTAACTAATTCACCCCTCCCCTCTTAGTTACTCATATCATTTCCAACACTTTCCTTTACAGGTCCACGAACCCTTTCTGATAGAGTTGCATGTATTTGTAGGTGTGGGTCCTTTGGGAGGGGTTGGATTAACATTCGCCGAAGGGTCTGGTGGAAGATTCGCAACCCGTGGTGGATTTGATGTCATAAGGGGAACCTTTTTTGATAGGCTCCAGGTGGTTTAGGGAGTCTTGGGAATGGTAAAAGCATTAGCTTTGAATGCTAGGATGGAGTTGTCAAAGAAACATGTAATTCAGGTTCTTTCTTATCTTCTTCGGTATCACCAAAAAATATGGTCGCATAGGCAAAAGAAAAAATATGTGGTTCAATTGAGGGTTCCAGAGGAGGGGTGTCAATGTTTTGTTTCCTATAGGACTAGGATATCAAGATGATCTTCTCTAGCATGGTGCATTTTACCTTCATATGCAAACTAGTGTCATGCAGCTGACACTAGGATGTCAAGGGGTGGAATTCAGTGAGTTGCACAGAATGGCTAGGTTTGGAGCCTCCTTGGGTGTTGGGATAACTAGGGGGAATTCCCCCATTATTTGGTGTATTGTTTCATTGCTTCTTGGGTTGAGCATTGTTGTTTCTACTATTGTTATAATGGTTTCGGGGTCTGGAGTTATTGGAACTCTGTTGTCCCGAAAAGATATTCCCTCTTTGGGAGGGTTTTGTTTTGTGGGATGTGGGTGGTCCCATCTTCAGTTGTCCCATGTCAGTGGTGAGTAATGAAAATAATTTTCAAAGGGATTCAACTTCAGCAGAAAGCTAGGTAGTGGTGTCATAATGTAGTGATTAGAATCGTGGGGTAGGTGTAGAGGCACTTGCCACTACTAGAGGAAAGCCTCTAGAGGAAGGCATCTAGAAGAAAGGTACTCCAGGTAGTGGGGGTACTGTGGTTTTCTACTATGCCCAAGGAGCGTAATCCAGGTTTGGGGGATTTTGATAAGGAGTGGGATAGACATACCAGGGTGCTGGATTCATCGCAGCGGCACCTAGTGCTGGATTGGGATCATATCCTCCTCGGTAGGTTGTTCCCCTAGGAAGCATGTTATCAGGTAAGACCTGACTAATATCGCTCGGAGCTTTACTCAATTTTTGGGATAGCTTGAGGGCAAGGTTATAAAACTTAGCTAGGCTATCCCTATCACTAGCATTAGTGGTTCTCCAAAGAAGAGTAGTGACAAATGGGTCCAAGGTGTTAAGGTACATTTGCATAATCACATCTGTAGATGGGATGAAGGGTCTTGTACACCTCTTTAAGGCTCTTTGAAACTGATGGTTAAAGGTCACCAAGGGTTCATTGGGATCCTTTTAAATAGTAATAGACTAACTATGAGACTAAGTGAGGTCCATGTGGACTTGGAACACCATTAGAAAGGAAACCTCCATGTCTTGCCAACTATTGATAGAGTTGGCGGGAAAGTTCAAGTACCAGTTCAACTCACTTTCTCTGAGAGACACTAGGAACATTCTACTAACCACATCCTCATGTTGGGTGTGGTGTTGATTCATGTCATCTTTATAGGCTAGTAGATGTTCTTCAAAGGTTTGAGGGCCTATATGTTCATACTGGCAATAGATCTTGTCTAGATGTGGAGGAAGATCATTGAAAGCATTGGGGAACAATCCCATGGGAGACCTAGTGTTATTGAAATAGGAAGCCATTGGAATGTTAAGTTTGACCCTGAGATTGGTTTCTGGGATGGGCTGGTTAACCAAAATATTTTGGGGGCTACAAACCCTCCAAGCTGGGGATGGAAAGGATTTTACTTCTGGTAGGTCTTCTTCGCTCGGATAGGAGGTCCAATTTATGCAAACTCTCCTAGGTTAGGGGTTGATCGCAATATTCTTTCGAATCATAGGGCTTAAAATGACCCTAGTCTATGGAAGGTTTGATGAACTACTACTTGGGGAACCCTCAAGAGGTGTGGTATCAAAGTTTTTAGTCAAGAATGATCGCATGCCCTCCTTATAGCACCAGTTTTTGTTGACGAGACTTTGTGACGACCTTGCCAATGGGAGATGAGTTGTCACCAAATACTAGAGTATCGACTAACTTTGTTTGAAGAGGCGTGCAAGAGAGAAAGCTCTCCTAGCCTCCAAGTACCTAGTTACTGGGTCACGATTGTGCAGGCTTAGCTTAGTTGAAAAAGTGGCTATTTTTTTTGAGGGGATAGCTGGTTTTGACTTGTAGACCTTTGAAACTTCAGGGATAATAGGTTTCATGCAAGCATAATTTATGTCCAATAGAAAAAATAGCAAAAGATAGGACAAGGTTAGTGTAGATCTCTAACTATATCCATGATATATTTTCCCTTAACATCAACAAAGTTCCAGGAAAAATAAAAAATGGATACTAGATATACATATAACCTTCAATCACACATATATCTGTAGCAAAGTAAAGTATTTCATTGAATCATTAAAGAACTAGAAAAAATGACATAAGAAAGTGTACAACATGCAAAATGATTCACTAAATACAGGATTAGAAACAATATAGAGCTAAGAGCTGAATGGTATTCCTCATTCTTTCAATAGCTTCAAATCCAACACTATTGGTAGTTACACTAGTGGCTCCAAGGGAGCATTAATCTACTCTGAACTATTAAACAACAAGATTTGCTAAAAGAATCAAAGCTTGTATCTCTAGTGGACAACAAAATCATCAATATGCCCACCCTTAGAATGGTGTTAGAATTTGTATTTATACAAAATTATAACTACCTAAGGAACTATCCCTACACTACCTATTTACATTATATTATAATATTTGCAACCGGTACTACCTGCACTGTCAGAATTTCCTAATATAATACAATCATTTGAGAAGAGAAGAGAAGAAAGAAAGAAGTCTTGTGAAAACTACCTTTAGAAAGAGTATCCTTGTACTTGGAGATGTGATGGAGCTTCCCAAGTGACCTTGGCTATACACCCTCTTTAATGTTCTTTTGTACTTTAGTGACTTGGGTGATTCAGGGTACACAAGATAGTAAATGCTAGAAAAATTCCTTAGGATCTAGGAGGTGTCTGTAGTGAACATATAGATCAATAGTGACTAGTCATACTAGGTAGGATAGATAAGGGCCTAGAAACATACCATGGATAGTGATTGGTCGGCTCAAAAGAGCTGTCAACACTTATCACCATAAAGAATACGAAACTGGGAACCCGGGGTCTAGGATTCAGGAGCTTACGCTCAAATAATAAAGAATGAGAGTGTATGGGACCTCTGGTGAAGGATCCCTGGAGTCCAGGATATCTTACTAGCCTTTGAATTTTTGTATGCCTCTAGAATCTAGAGGATGCCATCTTTGTCTACATCCTTCAAGCAATCCCAACAATCCACAGATCCCTCAAAATGGAGGCTAACATCTTCAGCCTTATCTTTTAACTCCGTAGCTATCTTGGCTGCATCATGGGATTTAGGAAAATTTTTGGAAAGTTCCACCATGTTAGCACCACTAACATTTCACCCAGGGAAGAATTGAGTCTCCACCACTTCTTCAAATTTACCAATTCCAAAAGTGATGGGAGTGTAAGCCTTGGTGTTGAAAGGATCAGCCGATGTAATTTCTTGGATGAGGGAAGCATACTTGTCCAAAGGAGTCCAAACTATCTGCAGCTATTCTTCCAACACTCATACCCATTTCTTGCCAGTTTTGACTTTGAATGCAAGTCTAGAGTATTGACTCTCGAGGAACCCATAAGATTCATCCATAGGATACCTGTGTTCATTAACTCAGCTTTCCTGAGATTCAGAATCTCCGACGAGGTATCCTTCCAATCTTTTTATTTCTCAATCTCTCCCTTCCACTATGGAATGGTGGCCTCTATCTTCTTTGCTAAATCATTTACCCAAAAAAAGTCTTGGGAGAGGCTTGGACAAGAAACTTCTTATTACCCCCACCTGATGAGCTATCCACACATCTATGGCTAACACTTTCTTCTTCATAACTTTCAGAGTATCAACATCACTCTATGGTAGTGGTGTCCTGATAACTAAGGGTCTGGGTGTTTCAAAAGTGAGGGGGTGCACTAATTCTGTCAAGAGTCTTGAATGATTGGTGTTGGCAGATTTCAACTCCTGAATCTTATGAGACTATTTCTCATATCGGGCCTGAATAGACTAACCCATTTTGTTTAGGAGGTCTAGTTCCCCATGCTGAGTTATTTTACCCAGAGACACCTTTGTGATTACATATTCTTTGGAAGCCATCTCATAAACCTCTTTTACTATTGGAGGGGTGGCGAATATTGCCACAATGTTACCATCTAGGGCCCTTCTAGTGTTGTGAAGGGTATGAGCCTTCTTGGACTTCTTAGAAACTTGGCCCTCGGATAACATCTCTACAAGTGATAATGGAGCCATGATAGTAATTAGGTATTTTCTTTTCCAGGCTTCCACTAGCCACTGCGACAGGGAAGCTGGACCACCAATCATTATCTATGACCTTGAAGTGTCCCCGAGGTTTAATTAAAGTTTCCCCTCAGGTGTATTGTCTATTGTACCAATGGAGTCCTTGCTTGTGTGTTCTTTATCTCCCTCTCTGTTGCCATCCAGAATGGTGCTCATAGGTGGAATGGGTGGTAGAGGAGGCCGAGGTAATTCATTGAGATCTACATGCTAAAAAATGGCCAAAACTTTGTTGGCTACTGTATCTAGTGGTATCAAAAAACCTTGATCACCGGTTGAGCTGAAGAGCACAGTGTCAGAGGTTATGCTTGTTCCTGAAGGTCTGGTTCCCTCTTCAGGTGACGCTTTCTCTATAATCAGGTTGTTCCCTTGTTCTTGTGGCATTTATTTTTCACCTTTAGCTTCATCAAGATAGGGCTCACCTTCCTCTTGGGCTGCCATGTCTTCTAACCCTATTGATTCAAGTATGGGAACTTCAACTTATTGTTCCACTGTCTCTTCCATAGCACACTCAACCATACCATGTAGCTCTTCAAGATCATGTAGTGGGATGAATTCATCGATGTTGATCTATCCTATCTCTGGGGGACTCATTGGATGATCCTCTTTTTTAGAGGAGGAGGAGGAAGAAAGTAGCTCGACCCCAAGTACATCTTTGGGCTTCAGGCCTAGATTTTTTCTCTACGGGGACCGAATTGCCTTTTTTTTTCTTTCTCCTTTTTAGTGGCACTTTGGGATCTACATCCGCCACTATTCTGAAAATTTCTTATTCACATATTGCACTTAAAAAAATAGCCAAGGATAGAGAACCTCTTGGTGGGGGATAGGAGCCTACCGGGGTAGCTCCAATACCAAAAGTCACTCTAGAGTTTGTTGCATCCACTAATTTTTGGGAGTGCTCCAACTTCTCACCCAGCTATAACATTAGGGGGGCCAAAATGGGGTCTAAGACCTAAGGTGGGGAGCCAACTTTCTTCTTTTTGTGGGCGTTGGATTACTTCAGGGCCCGGAAACCTAAGGATCCCAAACAATGCTTGTCCGACCGCACACTCTTTGAGAATACCTTCTTTAAATATGAGTGGATGTGCTCAATTACTACTCTCAAGATGACCGCAATATCTAAAAATTTCATTTGTATCCAATCCACTAGGGGGAGGTCCATCTTATCTATACCTTTATCTTTATACTCAGGGTCCTTTGAGGGATCAATGTCTGAAATTTCTATGGGAATGTCTGGAGCTCAAGTTGTTCCATCATTCCTTTTATTAACCTAGTGTAGTTTCACCTCTGGACATAATAATCATCTTGGAAATTGGCCCAAAAATATTCTATCTATCGAACATGGGGGTTTAGCCCCTTAGGCATCAACCTTGCCAGTTGCCCAAGGGGATCATAATCCTTGTGGCAGAAAAATTATTTTGCTAATTTAAAACTACTTAGCTCATTTTTGACTCCTCGGGCCGCAACTAGGGAGCAAGAGTATTGCCTGCAAATGAAAGGGAATGTTGAGGTGGTAATTTTCTTAGTGGCAGCCAAGGCGTGAGCATCCAAAATTGGCCTGTAGAACTCTAACAAATCTACCCTATCCCCACAATGTCTGGGTAAGAGGAAGGGTTCTCCAGAGAAGACGGACACCCGAATGTAAGTGTGCTAGGAGAACTAGATGAAGTATCACCCCCACACACCAACCAGGCCCATGATATGCTGAGATAATCTATATCTTTGATCACTAGTCATCACCTTGATCCCATGAAAGCCAAAGGCGTCTTTGAATCTACAATAATGTGGGAAACTCTGATCCCACTAAATCTCAGGGAAGTAGTCCCATGGGGAGACCTGACCAGGTCCTTCCTTGAGAACATAAACCATTGTTAAACCTCAAATCCCCTAGCACTACTAGGCAAGTGGCCAAAGGACATAGGAAGTCATGTATAAATTCTGCTCTATGTCGACCCTCCTCATCTAGTTGTCTACATGTTTGACAATGATATCAGTCCAATTGAAGTGTACCTTGTTGGTGGTCATACCATATAAGAAATAATACATCTAGGGGGAGAATTCTAGGGCATGTGGCTCCCTAAAGATCCTACATAAGAACATAATTCCTACCTAGATGGGCTCCTTGAAGTTGGAGCAAGGAATTTCTATATGCATCTTCTTGTAGTCCTAGCATGAAATTTTCATGCAATGTGTGTTGAGGTGGCACCAAGCCATGTCTGCCACATCCTCATACTATTGGAGGGCATCAAACTTGGTGAGAGAAATAGCTCCCATGAACTACGTAATATGCCACAGTCTAGTAGTAGTGTCATGGTCTAAAGTGATGATGGACACTAGGAATCTGAGAGGAGTAGGGGAATCTAGTAGAGAAGCCATATTGCCTTGGTGATAACCCCTAGCTAGGAGAAAAATTACCTATGGCACTTGTATTGAGCATGGTGTTAGTGTTTTTTCTTGCTATGTCTCTGAAAGATACTTGAAATCTTACTTAAACAACTCTATGACCCCTAATGCCTTTTGACACTATGACTCAAGCAAGGGAAAAAACACTAATTGATGAGGTTCTTGATAACACTGGGGATATCTATTACCACCTCATTCTTTTTTGAGATCCACTAACTCAGGCAGGTTTTACCTGTGACTGATTACTGTCTTAACAGTATCTTTAGAGTGGATTGAACCTTGTGCGCTGAATGCTCTATTTTAGATGGATATATATATATATATATATATATATATATATATATAAATACATATAACTATGATTATTCTAAGAAAAAGACTGGCAATCCAAATCAATATCTTAATGATGGCAGACAACAACATAATCAAGAAATACATTCTTCTTTCCTTTTATAACTCTTATGAATCTAGGAGGAATAACCTATTTGATTTTCTCTTTAAGAAGTTAACAAATTTCAACTGTAACCCTTAGGAATACAATTTATTCTACACAAAATAATCTAAAATGATTGGTTTGAATAGTATTTGAAATTTTGGATAATGACAGATTATCAAATCAATTCCTAGACCAGTGCCTATCCTTTGGGCTATATAGTTAATAACTTAAAATTCACAGAAATACATAAAAACAAAATACTGTAAGATGCCTTACAACTTACATACAATTCAAATAAAATGCCTTACAAATTATCCTGTCATCTCTATGATATTGTATCAAATCCTTAACTATTGTTATGCTCCCTGAAACTACTTACAAAACTTAGTTCTTTCCTTGAAAGAAACTTGCAAGTGATTAG
>MU217585.1:10688-23838 GCA_018584345.1 Thuja plicata
ATTAAAGGAATTACAAAATAGTGACATGTCCTCTTACATGGACTAGAGGACAAATACAATATAGGATACCTTGGTTTATCCTTTTAATTACATATTTTCAACCAAGGAAAGATTAATTCTAACATTTTCTCCTCTGATATATTATCATAATCAAAGTATTTCTACATCTTGGTTATGTAGACTATCAACTCATCCAAATCCAACTTTCCACTATACTCAGAAGAATTAAACTCAGGTGTGAAATTCAAACTTGTAAATGCTCATAGGAATTTCTATTCTTCCTGATCCATCATAGGTGTAGGTGTGGCTTCTCCTTGAAATTCATCAACTTCATCATCACTAACATCCTCAAGATGTCTTCCTTGATACTAGGATGTCTCAACAGTTTCCAATCTTACATGAATATTTTGTAGCATATCAGCTAGACTTGGATCTATATTTCGTCTCCCCCAAACTATCTTGAAACCCTCTACATTTGTAGGTCAGATCGCAATCTGCTACCCTACAACAAATATCACTAGGGTTCACAAGAAGGAACCTCAAATCTCACCTTTTCTCTGATACCACTTGACACAAGGAGGGATGGATAACAAGGGCCCAAGGCACTCTCAGCTACCAAACAAGCTTGTAGACACAAATCAGAAGCAACACACACAGGATAGGAAAGAAGTAAAGCATAACTTTATATAATTTCATCAAACATCATACATGATGGGTTGTAAGGCCTTCCCAGTTATGACCATATACATTTAGATCTTTATAGAATTATCTTCATACATGCGAGGTCATAGGCCCAAGATCCAAGTATTTTACTAGCCTTTGCTACTCAGAACCACTGCCCTAAATCTAAGAACAAAAAATAAATATATACAATAGTCCACCAAAGAGGTTTGCACCAAAGATCCTAAAGATCCAACATAGGAAACATCAAAGACCCATCTTTAGCTCCACATCAATCCCAATGAGAGACCCCAACATTAATTACTCTACATAAATTAAATGGACATGTTGTCCAAAAGATCCAATATGAAAAAAACAACTAGGTGAGAAAGACTACCGAGAACAGAGACCAATCGGTGAAACCAACAAGTAGTTAAGAAAAACCACAGAGACCCCATCAATGAAGCCAAAGAAGATAATTAACTGAGCTAGAGCACTAAACCAACAAACCTTCAACCAAACAAAGAAGAGAAGTTGGCGATCACTTCACCGAGCAGTCTCCAACAAGCTACAAAACCAAAACAAACATCCTAGGTTTAGATATACCAATTGAACTTTCAAACACTTTAACCAACTCAGATCTACTCAACAATTCATTTAGTCTCTATAACATATAATCAGTAACATAAACTTGTAGTTCACTCTCCTAATGTAATCAACTTGCAAAATATAAAACTCTTAACAGTACTACACATCAAATAAAATTCACACAATTAGTTATCCTAGGTCTAGATGTACCAATTGAAATTTCAAACACTTTAGCCAACTCAGATCTACTCAACAATTCATTCAGTCTCTATAATATATAATCAGTAACATAAACTTGTAGTTCACTTTCCTAATGAAATCAACTTGTAGAATATAAAACTCTTTACAGTACTACATATCAAATAAAATTCACACAATTATTACGCCAAGATTTAATTTGGAAACCCAATATGGGAAAAACCACCAGTAACATGCTATCAATTTTCAATCTTTTGAAGTGAGCTCTATGAGGAGCCAACCCTATTAAAGGTTACAATTTACACATTGTTAAATATGACCTTGTTAAAGGATTTAATAACCCTATTAAAAGTGAGCCTTGTTAGAGGGATTAGACCATTCCATTATAATGTCACCTTGATTAAAGGATTTACAATATGACTGTTAGGTCAACTTTGTTTAAAAGGATTTTGCACTGATACAATGGTTAGAAAGTAATAGTAATGTGATCTGAAACATACAACTCAATTTGCAAATACAAATCCACTTTTTCTCAAATGCTAATTCACTGTCTGGCCTCCATTTCTATCTCAAACTTAGATTTGCTTTGAAATATTTCAAGAAATCACCAATGTGCAGTCCTGTACTATTCTTCTCAGCCTTCTCTACCTTTTTCTTAGATTTTCCAATCAATTGAATTAACCTCTACCATCCATAACCTGCAATTAGGTTAAACTTACACCTCTTCGATCAGGTAGCTAGATCTTTTGCTTCTTAATCATCACCATAGATCTTAGGGTTTGGTCAGATCCAACAAATCCTTCTAATATTTTTTTTCCATCTACCTTGTAGAATACATCCTAAAAATCATTCTTATACATAAAAATGGTTAAACATATATTAAATGCTCATTTAATTCTCCACAACAATCTTCCTTATCTTAAATATACTTCAGATATCCCAAGTAATCAACTATATCGGTTAGGATCTGTAATCTTAATCAAATTGTTGAATTAATGACACTTATTCATCACTGTGTTCTTCCACTTGGTCATCACTAGATACCTCAGTAATTTACTGATGCTCAGTAAATACTCATCTTGGTTGACACTAAATTTTCTTAGCATGTACTGACGCTCGTTCCACATTCAAATCACTTGGGACAAAGATAAGTTCCTTAATCTTCTATTCTGATCCTCGGTCAAGACTAGACTTGTAGTCATCCAAAATTCACTGGGTGTTAAAGATAAACAATATATTACCTTACCAACATGCAATCTCATCAAGTACCCATTGTAATTTCACATTACCCAACCATTTCATGAGGTCTTCTTGTTATATCCTCTTTTCAAATCTTCTTCTTCCATCAATTGATATGGAACTTTACAAGATAATAATTGTCTTACCAGTTAAGGTTTGACATCAATAGCAATATAATAATTGTTTCAATTGTAGCTTCCAATAGTGCCTTGTTTGGAAAACTAGCTCCAGGAATCAGATCCATACAATGACTAATATATCTCATCAGTGGAAAACCATCAGGTACATTATTTTAATTGATCTCCTTGTACTCGGTGAGAATTTAATCAACTTCTTCAGGAAATTTATCTTCTGTGTTCTTACTCAATTTGTTAGGAATCAAAAAATAACATATATCATTCCTTTTCAAATCCTTAACAAACTATCTACCTTTCATCAAACAAACTTTCACAGATATACAGATCTCACCAATAGATTCTTCAACCAAAGGTAACAAGATTTGCTTCTTGCCATCAACCCAAGTAGTATGTTTGTTCACTCTTCCATCATGTATAGCATGTCTATCATATTTTCAAGGTCTACCTAGTAAAATATGACAACAATCCATTAGCATAATATCACACAACACCTTATCATAATACTTTCCAATTTTTCAGATTCAGAAAACATTTTTCACTCACCAATAATGTATGCTCATCCTTGATCCAAAAAATATGATAGGGCTTGGGGTGCTTGATTCTTTCCAACTACAACTTTTTAAATGGCCATCTCCTTTGATGCCCGATTCTCCAAGCTTCCACTATCAACAATTACCTTCCAAACTTTGTCTGCAACTCTAAATCTGGTCTTGAACAAAATTTTCCTCACAGGATCTTTCTTATTATTCTCCCTCCATAATATTCGTCAGAGCATTAGGTTTCCTTCCTTCTCAGGTTCATATGGTGAGTCTTCTTGCACCAAATAATTTTTTCTACTACTAAATTTATTGCTTGCATGTGTACACTCAAAAGATCTATTTTCTTCTTCACCACAATTGTAATAAGTTCCTTGGAAGCCTCTTTTTCTATATCCACCTTGCAAGTAGTTGGATTTTCCTCAGAATGAGCTTCCACCTTTCCACTTGATCTTTCCTTTGTCTTGATGTGTGTCTTGATTTGTCTTGTCCTGATCAGATCTACTATTTTCACCATAAGGTCTACCTCTTCCTCTAGGGAATCTACCTCCTCTTCCTCTTTGCCTTTATTCATATCTTTTGTTTAATTTCTCCTCAAATTTTAGGGAAAACTGATATGCCTCTTCAATACTTTCCATCTTTACCAAGATGATGTCATCTTGTATAGAAATTCTTAACCCATTCAGATATCTTTCTATTCTTTCCACCTCATCTTTAGCATGTCCAGATCTAATGTCTAATCTATAATATTCCTCGGTGTAATCTTTTACCGAGCTATCTTTCTTCTTTAAACTTTGCATTCTCCTAACTAGTTAATCTGGTAATCAAAAGGTAGAAAATTTCCTTTCAACTTGCTTATAATCTTATCCCATACCTTGATCTTGTCTTTACTCTTCTTCTTTCAATCCAATCATAGATTCTCCCACCATAAGGATGCATGAACTTTCAACTTTATACTTGTAAACTTTACCTTTTTCTCCTTTGATATATTATCATAATCAAAGTATTTCTATATCTTGGTTACATAGTCTATCAACTCATCTGTATCCAACTTTCCTCTATACTCAGAAGGATTACACTCAGGTGCAGAGTTCAAACTTGTAAATGCTCATAGGAATCTCTATTCTTCATGATCCATCACAGGTGTAGGTGTGTCTTCTCCTTGAAATTATTCAACTTCATCATCACTAACATCCTCAAGATGTCTTCCTTGATACTAGGTTGTCTCAACAGTTTCCAATCTTACAACAATATTTCGTAGCATATTAGCTAGACTTGGATCTATATTTCCTCTCCACTAAACTATCTTGAAACCCTCTACATTTTTAGGTAAGATTACAATCTTCTACCCTACAAAAAATATATTAGGGTTCACAAGAAGGAACCTTAGATCTTACCTTTTCTCTGATACCGCTTGACATAAGGAGGGATAGATAAAAAGGGCCCAAGGCACTCCCAACTACCAAACAAGCTTGCAGACACAACTCGGAAGCAACACACAAAGGATAGGAAAGAAATAAAGCATAACTTTATATAATTTCATCAAACATCATACATGATGGGTTGTAAGGCCTTCTTGGTTATGACCATATACATTGAGATATTTACAGAATAATCTTCATACATGCAAGGTCACAGACCCAAGATCCAAGTATTCTATGAGCCATCGCTACTCAGAACCACTGCCCTAAATCTAAGAACAGAAACTAAAATTATACAATAGTCCACCAAAGAGGTTTACACCAAAGATCCTAAAGATCCAACATAGGAAACATCAAAGACTCATATTTAGCTCCACATGCTTGCCAATGAGAGACCCCAACATTAATTACTCTTCATAAATTAAATGGACATGTTGGCCAAAAGATCCAACATCAAAAAAAAAACTAGGTGAGAAAGACTACCGAGAATAGAGACCAATCGGTGAAATCACCAAGTAGTCAAGAAGAACCACTGAGACCCTATGTATGAAGCCAACAAAGATAAGTAACCGATCTTGAGTACTGAACCAACAAACCTTCAACCAAACAAACAAGAGAATTTGACGAGAACTGCACCGAGCAGTCTCCAACAAGCTACAAAACACAAACAAACATATTTTTTGTTGATACAATGATGCAGAGTGCACTGCAACAAGACCTAGATAGGCTCCCATTCCTCATAGCTACCTAAAATTATGATTCAAACACTCCAACTCCACATTTGTCTTCCTAGGGTGTATACCAACTTGTCCAAGAAACCAAATCACCCTTTATGCCAAAACTTGGCTTTCCAAGCCAAGATACCAATCTCTGCAATATACCCTTTAGGGGCACTTTCCCTAAACCAAGCCTAAGAGTAGAAATATTCACTAGAGGCTTTGATCAACAAATCTAAGTGATTTTAGGCTTTGTTTAGACCCAAAAGATATAGAATCCACTAATGGATTTAGTTCCATAGACCCAAGGATGGTCAAACACTAACTGGCCTAGAATTCCTTATAGCCTTATCCTAAGGGTTTTTAGAGAAAAAATTTCTAACACAGAAGGATCTAACTGATCTAATTTGGATTTTAGATACGCTTTATAGAGTTTTGAAACCCCCCAAAGCCTTAGCACTTCACCCTACTCCTGCACCACTAAACTCTTGCAAAGCTCACATGCCTAATTAGCTAGGTTAGGCTTGGATTACTAAGAAAGTGGTCTAAGGTGGGTTCAAAGAATGAATACAATGGCTTAGATAGCTTCCTCTACCCCAAAATGATCTAGATCCACCATTGATTTGATCCTTTCAATCCTATAGTTCACATACATGTGACAATACTTAAGAATGAGGCTAATTACATAGAGATAATTAGCCTAGAGCTTTGTCTCAAAAATCATAGAACTTGTTGGAATTATAGTGAGATAATTTGTACTAAGAGGGGAGGGGTGAATCAGTACCTCTAAAAATTTTCTTGGTTAGCCCATTAACCCTTAGTCATCAGTTTGTAATTTAACTTATCTATCTGTTCATCTTTCTTTATGCATACGAAATTATATCATACATTCTTTTTGATATGTAACAATAATAGAAACATTCATGAAATTAGATAACACATGACACAAGATATGATATTGCAAAAAACTTCTGTTAGGAAGTAAAAACTGTGGTGGGGATTGTTACCCACAAAACTTCACTATCTGCAGATAAGAAGAGCCGGTTAAGGCTTACAATTTGGTCACTTCTGATGACCTACCTTGTTAGGAGTATTACAATAGAGACCTATTAAGATCTACTTAGTTTGAAGCTTTCAACAACATTGTTAAGTGTGCACTCTGTTAAGAGATTTATAAAGGACGGTTAAATCCACCTTCTACAAAAGGGTTTTAGATGTGATGCACTTGTTAGAATGCAACTACATAGGTCTTTGATCTGATGGAATATACAATCTTCAATTGCTGATAACAAATCCTATAAAGCTCTAAAAATATTATTAATCATCCTTCCATGATTGAGTTTACCTTTATCTACTCGTCGGTAGCCTCTCTGTGTTCTTGATAACTGATGTATTCTATTTCTGATCTTTGCATGAATTCTTCCTTCTACTCAGATGCTCTTCATGGCTATCAATTACAAAGAATTCATGTGCTCACAATTGAGTATGAACATCTATTTATACTAGCTTAGGTTCAATTCTTGATTCATGCATTCGCAAGTTAAGTCTAGATTCAAGATATACAACTTGATCTTGATCTGTAGTTAGATATGCTTTAGATCTGTTAGGATGCTTTAAAGCATTTCCATAAAGCTTGCATGACCATAAAAAAAAAAAAAACAATTCTAGAAAATAGAATAACTTTGCTTTATCCGCCGTGTATAAATCAGATCCACAATTTGCGGCTTTTTTGACTGTCAATTCTGACGGTCAATGTTCTTGGTTGTCGGTGTTCCTTTCTTTGAACATGTCATTGGGTATGCTTGTCTATTCCTGTCGGGTTGTTCTGGAAACTGTGTTGCCAGTGATGCTTGTCAATTTTATACTTAGATTTTTCTCAAAAATCTTTGTTCTGTCAGGTATGCTTGCATTTCACTGGTACTTCTTGTGGTTCACCGGTGATGCTTGCTGTCTGTCGATAATGCTTTCTGTCTATGTTTTTTCTCTAAGTATACTAATGGAAAAATAATGTCATCAATCTCCCCCTTTGACATTAGTATCAAAAACATGATATGTGCAATATATTGAGGGTATTAGTATGTACACCTGTGTATACTTCTACCTTAGTCATTTGAATGACTCCCCCTATGTATATGCCGGTAAGCATAAGTATATATATATTATCCTTTATCTTTTTCTTTTTGTTACCTGATATATGTATTGTATAGATATTTTTATTGTACATAACTATATACATTGCCTTTCCTCCTTTTTTGATTCTAAGGACAAAGGTACTTACAACTTTCCAAAAAGGTGGGAATGTGAGGACTCGACTTCCTCCATCATCTTCTCCCATTTTTCCTTCAGCATTTCTAGAGCCATGTGCTCTAGTGAAATCCTTACATGGATATCATAGATGCTATCTGCTATAGACATCTCCGGGGTTGCTATCAGATTTCTTGTTTCAGAAATATGTTGCTGCAAAATTGTAAGATTTGGTAGAATGTGTGCTTGAAGTTCTATGATCTCACCTTTGAATTGTGTCTCAACATCCCATATTTCTTGACTTAGCCTATTTTCCTCAATGACTGTGTCATGATGTGCCCTTATGCTATCGGCATGAGAGGTTAGGCTTTGTGCACTCTTTATGACATTTGAGTCAATTTCTGCAAGTTTGTCACTGTTTTCTTTTCCAAATTTCTCCAGTGTGCACATCTTTTGAACTAAGGTTATTGCCTCAGTAATCATTGGCTCTAGTTCATCACTAAGTTCAAAGAGCTTGACCTTGTTCAATTCCACTTCTTGGATTATCTTATCAATTAACTTGAATTGATATTTCTTCTCTGCTTGCTCTTCCATTGCTTGGTCAGCCTCTATTCCTTGTTCTGTGATAGCGTCGGTAAGAACAACAATCTCTTCCTTAACTGAAGTATTTTCATGAATTTTTACTTTAGGAACCAGTTGTTGGAGTATCTCCTTAGCCTTTTCAAGTGCCATGTTTTCTCTGTGTTCTTTGATCATCTTCTTCTGTATGGTTTTCCTTTGACAGAGCACTCCAAACTCTTGAAGTTTGTCACTGTCCAAAGTGGTAATGTCCTAGTTTGGAACTTCAATGACCTCATCAAGTGTTACAGCCAATATGTCCTTCTTTACTATTTTATTCTTCTTCTTCTTTGGCTAGGTGGCAGATTGATGTACCACAATTTGTATGGCTTGTGATTAAGTATATTTTTTTGGTGAGTGTAGAGAGGATGAGACATCCTTTTGTACCTATTCAGTGTTCACTGGCCGGTTTGGTGAAGACATCTCCTCATGTACCTTGGGTGTTTCAACAGATGAATCTTCTTTTTGTTTCATTTCCTCATTTCTCTTTACTTCCTCACTCTTCTCTTTGTCTTCAACCTTCTTTGAGGTATCCTCTATAGTTTTCTCTGCCTCTTGGTGTTGTTCCTTTGATGTATCTTTCTACTCATTGGTGTCATCCTTCATTTCTGTGTTGGTATCCTTTGGAGTATTGGATGCACCTTGATTTTCATATGTACCCATATCCTTGGGTATATCATCATCTTTCTTGGATGATTTGTCCTGGCTGGACTGTATATCGATAGCATCTATCAATATATTCATATTTGTAGGCATATTGACAGTTGCAGTGTCAATAGCTTTGTCCTATTTATCGGTATTAACCCTCGTAGCAGTGATATCTTCATCTTTTTGCATATCTACTGCAGGGTCTTTTCCTGTAATGGTGTCGACAATGTTGTCTAACCATGAATCATCATTCATATCCATATCTAAGTTACCCTTAATTGTTAGTTCTTCTTTGGCAACTTCTTCATCCTCCAAGTTTATGTGGATGGGACTATCTAGTACTTGATCATGTTGGCTATCTTTTGACCAGTCCTCATCTATAATATCTATTTGTTTCTGGCCTGTGATCTATACTTCTTCATTCTCCAACTCAACTATTGAGTTACCTATTTTGTTGATAATTTCCTTTTCAGGACTTCTTTCTTCTGTAGGTTTTAATATCTCACTCCATATCTTATGAGTATCTGCTTCCAGCTCAATTAGTTTCTCTTGAAGAAATTTGTAGGCTCTCATTTTTGGTGAGAATTTCTTTGTATATTTCTCCATGAATTCATTTATTTCTGCCTTTGTGGAACCAGGAGGTAAAAGAGTGACCAATACTCTTTCTCTCAACTTTTTCTCCTCATGGAGTGCATATGTGAATCTAGAAGAAATCTTATCTAACAGTTCTTGTGGAACATCTTGTGAATGGTATTGCATAGGAACATAATAGTGTTTGCACATTTTTGCAATTAGTGCATCTTCTATCTTATCTTGGTCTACTGTATCCCATTGTAACCATTTCTTAATTTTTGTATGTCTAATAGATGCAACTTAAGAAATGTACTTACATACATCATCAATGTTATTAGACAATGATGTAACCTTTGCTTTTTCCTTTGCTAGTTTGACAGTGTTAGGTTCATCCATTGCTGAATCTTCTAGTTCTTCATTAGTCTGAACATACTTCCTTCTTTTGGCAGGTTCCCTAGCTGGTTGTTTAGCTTTTTGGGGTGCACCTTTCCTCTTGTACACTTTCCCTTTAACCATGGGAGAGGGAATAGCATCTGGAGCTATTTGGCTTCTAGTTGTAGCCTTTTTAGATGGAGAAGGAGGTGGTGAATCAGATTTCTCTTCCTCTGATTCTTGTTTCTCTTCTGTTTCACCGATGGGAAGCTGTTCTTTAGTGTCTTCCTCCTTAATTTTTTGTTCCTCCTTTTCGTCTTGTTCCTCCTTACCCTCTTCCTCTTCTTCTCCATCAGAAGATATATTCAGGTTCTTTGTCAAATTCTTGACCATTCTTTTAGACTGCTTGACAGCCTTCTTGAAAACAAGAGTTGATTCAATCTTTGGTTTGGCTTCCTCATATGTGTCAAATCTCAGTTGTTTTGTGTCAATGGATTCATTTAATAATGCCTGAATGCATTCTGTTGTTAATCTAGTTTTAATTTCATAATTAAGCTTTTCAAGCCATGATTTCCTAGGAACTACAACTTGAATGTAGGTGAAGTCTGTATCCACCATAAAACAAATCTCTTCTTTGTATTCCTCAATAAGACTTTCAAGAATTCTACTCCTTGCTTGTAGCATATCCTTAATTGTCTTAAAGTACTCATGCATTACGTTGTCAAAATATGTACCTAGTGATTCAATGAATTCACTAATCTGCATGGTTACCGGTCTACTTGTGTCCCATGCTACTTTTCCAATTGAAGGAAAGTACTCTTGGAAGTAGAAGAATATACACATTATGAGTGAACCAAACTTACATGTGTTTGTCCTTGAAGACCTTATGGTGCACATGTTCTCCTTAAATTGATGCAATAGGATCTCTGCTAGATCCATCTTCTTCCCCAGTTTGATGATTTTATAGGTTGTGCTCATTGTTGTGCTAGAGATACTATTCATTCTGCTAGCTTGAAATATCTTATATCCAACTACGCAAGCACCAAGCTTCATCTCTTCGTCGGTAATAGTGTTCACCTTCAGTGCTCTCTTGTTTGATTTAGCACTAGTTAACCTTTCCACTTCTGCAAGAGAAGGATGTTTGTGAGCCTGAGGTTTGTCAGTTGTTGGATAGCCTGTCACTGCGTGTATAAAATCTTTTGTTATAGCTTTTGGTTTGTTCAACCACAAAGTGTTATTATGTACTCTGCTTAGAACAATCTTAATCCATTCTGTTTTAAAAACCTTCAGGAAATGAATTAAATTTGTCAGACCTTTCACTTCTAAGTGTTTATGCTCTTCTTTGAGCTTGCCACCATCATCACAAAGTCTTATAGGTGTTGTCTAGGTCTAGATCTCCTATCTCCAAGATCTTGCAGTGTATATAGGACCTAACGTCCTCGACCAATAAAACCCTAGTTGGGATTTGGGAGAATGCTCTAGAATCATCTGGTTGAGAGGCTATCTCAGGATGTAGTTTATACTTAGGTTCAGCACAAGCCCCTCTACTAACCATCTTGAATGGTTTCTTTTTCTCATCCTTAAGTTTCTCTACCCTAGATGTCGATGCTATCATTTGTAAGATTTTAGGGCTTTTCTGTAAATCAAAACAGTGCTTATCGGTGAGTGAATGAACTTACTGAATGTCTGTGATCTCCTTCAAATCTATATGCTTAGTGAATGACTTCTGCTGGGTCACTTCTCAAACTACTCAAAATCACTCTGCTCTACTCTGCGTTGCTCAAAAATTGTGCATGCGAAAATGAGCTTACCTGTTGGGCTTTTATACTTTTTAGTGCCCTAAGTTGTCATTAATTCTTACCAACTTTGCCAGTTTATGAAGAATGCCTCCGTCGGTAAATACATTCATAAATCCTTTGGTGTCTTTGCAAAGCATCAGAGTAGCTTAGCGGTGTTGGAGACTTCACCGATGATCATCTGTGATATTGCGATAACAAATTTTGTAGATTCAGTGTATACCGATACTCGTCGGGTTACACACAACTTGTGTAATGACCGATACATTCTGGTAAGTATTGCATGTCTTTTCTATGTGTGTTCACCGATGCAGATTGTGCCCAATAACTGAAGGTTTCTTTATAGTAGATTATCAAGTAACAATATATTACATCTTTATTCATGCCTATATAACAATATGAACTATGTGTAATGGAACTGATGCATAATAAAACTTGTGATAATGCAGTTCCACACTTACTTGTGCAGTCTAGTTAGATGTAGCGATGTCACCAGATCTAGTGGATGGGGTGTCACCATTTGCATTGCTTGTACTAGCACCTTTAGTGTTTGTGGCTTTTACCCACATCTTGTTTCTCATTCTTTTGATGTCATCAATGGTATTTCCATTGGGATGTGTATTTGTGTTTGTCAGTCGGTCTTTGCAATATTTTATCACATGTCCAACTTTATGACATTGTAAACATGCCATACCTAATTGGACCATCTTCTTGACCTTCTGGTCCACTTTCTCATACAGTTGGCAGAAATATGACCATACCTTCCACATGTTGTGCAATATACCCATGTGTTATAGTCCCAAATATATGAGTTACCCTCTCTGGTTGGTTTGTAGCTTTATTCAGTTTCTTTCTGAGTCCATGCCTTGTTGTTCTTTTTCTAGCATTCCTTGTGTGTATGCCCATTCATCCTGCATGTAGGACAATATTTGTCCATGTAGGTTTTTCTCTTTGGATTTATCACTTTGGATCTACACTCATGTGCCTTGTGTCCTTTCTTTCGACATTTATAACAATTACCAATAAAAGTAGATTGTGCTTGAGAAATACCTTTCATTTTGCTTCTGCAGATGTTTGAGGTGTGGCCTAGTTTTCCATAATGATTGCATGACAGCTTCTTGGATCTCAGGGTTGTGAAAGCATTCCTCTTATCAGATTTATTAGAGGATTCTCCATTCTCATTGTACCCTAATCCTATGTAGTTGTTGGCTCTTCTTTGTCCATCAAGAAAATCATCCATCCTTTTGTTGCTATCCTCAGCCTTTTTGATTAATTTGTTGTGTTGATTCTGAACTCTGATTTCATGCTTTAATTTTTCATTTTCTTCCCTTAGTTCACCAATGGTCTGTATTCTTTCTATGAGTTCTATATTTAATCTATTTGCTTCTTGACTCATAAGAATAA
>MU217585.1:24660-40124 GCA_018584345.1 Thuja plicata
GATAAGAAGAGCCGGTTAAGGCTTACAATTTGGTCACTTCTGATGACCTACCCTGTTAGGAGTATTATAGTAGAGACCTGTTAAGATCTACTTCATTTGAAGCTTTCAACAACACTGTTAAGTGTGCTCTCTGTTAAGAGATTTACAAACGATGGTTAAATCCACATTCTACAAAAGGATTTTAGATGTGATGCACTTGTTAGAATGCAACTACATAGGTCTTTGATCTGATGGAATATGCAATCTTCAATTGCTAATAAAAGATCCTATAAAGCTCCAAAAATATTATTAAACATCCTTCCATGATTGAGTATTACCTTTATCTACTCGTCGGTAGCCTCTGTGTGTTCTTGATAACTGATGTATTCTATTTCTAATCTTTGCATGAATTCTTCATTCTTCTCCTTAGATGCTCTTCATGGCTATCAATTATAAAGAATTCATGTGCTCACAATTGAGTATGAACATCTATTTATACTAGCTTAGGTTCAATTCTTGATTCATGCATTCACAATTTAACTCTAGATTCAAGATATTCAACTTGATCTTGATCTATAGTTAGATATGCTTTAGATCCATTAGGATGCTTTAAAGCATTTACATAAAGCTTGCATGACCATAAAAAATAGAAAAACAATTCTACAAAATAGAATAAATTTGATTTATCCACCGTGTATAAGTCAGATCCACAATTTGTGGCTTTTCTGACTGTCGGTTCTGACGGTCGGTGTTCTTGGTCGTCGGTGTTCCTTTCTTTGAACATGTCATTGGGTATGCTTGTCTGGTCCTGTCGGGTTGTTCTGGAAACTATGTTTCCGGTGATGCTTGTCAATTTTATACTTAGATTTTTCTCAAAAATATTTGCTTTGTCGGGTATGCTTTCATTTCACTGGTACTGCTTGTGGTTTGTCGGTGATGCTTGCTCTCTGCCGGTAATGCTTTCTATCCATTTTTTTCTCTTAGTATACTAATGGAAAAATAATGTCATCAAGAACCAAAATTGAGTTCCTAAGCTTTTGAAAGCTTAAAGAGAATGATCCTAACTTATATTTCTCAAGTGGCTGAGAAAATCAACTGGATAAATCCCAAGTTAGGATCACATCTTTGGAGCAGACCTAGTAAACTAGGGATTCTTAGATAGTGAGTAAACAAAAATCTCTAACTCCTATGAAACTTTACAAAAACAAATGAAACCAACTGGAATGTTGTAATAACTCAAATAATCACAAAGTTCTGCAACTGGATCTACAAAATGAATCTATACCAAGCTGTAGACACTCCAAATAACTCAAAAACTCTTCTATTTCCTTCTCTGAACATCAAGCTCCTTACACAATAACCTCTAACCTTCCTAGAATGAATAAGAACATCAAATACCATCATCTTGGCATTAAATATCATCCAAGAAGTTGGTGTGGCCATTTCCATTTGATTTGTCATTCCTTGAGAAACATTTTGCAAAATTTGCTCATGCAACATTTTGCAAAAAGACAACTTTTTGGAAACATTTGTCAAAGTTTCTATTTTGATTAAAGTTCCAACACTACCAACCTCCAAGGGTGTGGGAGAGGTTTCAAAAATTCCAAGAACCTATCCTAAGGTTTCAAAACATGAACTTCTACCTAAAGACTGGTATAACCAAAAAAAGATTAACTTGGTCTAACATGGTTTTAGGAACCCATAAGGTTTATAACCTACCTTAGGGTCCTTAAATTTAAAAAATAGACCCACACATGCACACACTAGGGTGATCAAAAGGATTCAATACTTATTACAATCAAACAAACACTGAAATAGAAACTGTAGTAGGTGCCCTGCACCATACTCCCCATGGAAAAATTAACTCAAGTCTCTTGAGTTGGGATGTCTTCAAGTGGATAGACTATCTTCTGAATGTCTTAAGGGGTAATCCAGTTAGCATCTTCAATGGTTTGGCTTTTCCATTTGACTAAGTACTCATAGTAAGTGGTGCTCCTAGTTTTTTTGTTCACTCTCTTATCTAGAATGCTTTCAATCTCAGGAGGAGTTTCTTGGGGCATGTCCTTGAGTTGTTGGAGTGTAGGATGTTCTAAAGTACCCACAAGATCATCAGTACTAACAACACCTTTATAAGTATAGATATTCGCAACATTAAAAATAGGAGATAAACCAACGTGGAAAGGTAGATCAATCTTATAGGCATTATTGCCACATTTATTCACAATATTGAAAGGGCCAAGATTTTTCATCATAAGCTTTGTGTATTTCTCCTTAGGTAGTCTCTCTTTCTTGAGGTTAATCATCACCAAATCTCCTAGTTTGAACTATAAGTCTCTTCTCTTTTTGTCAGCCTGTTCTTTATACTTCTTAGTGGTATGTTGCAGTTTGGTCTGCACTTGTTCATTGATGTTCTTCATTACTTCAACAAAGTCTTCTGCTAGGGAACCTCTTTTTTCCATGTCTTTGATGTATTTGAGTTCCAATAACCCTCTAGGGTCAGTACCATATACAATATGAAATGGAGTTAAACAAGTAATACTATTCATTGAATCATTGAATGAGAAATCTGATTGTGCTATGATAGTATCCCAAGTGGCTCCATGTTTTTGGGTGAGGCATCTTAAAAGGTTTCCAAGGGACCTATTTATGACTTCTGTCTGACCATCAGACTATGGGTGATATGCAATTGATAGTGAAACATTTTTCCCTAGCTTTCTCCATAGTGTTCTCCATAAATGTCCTAAAAACTTAGGATCCCTATCTGATATGATTGACAGTGGGAGTCCATGAAGTCTTATAACTTCTCTAAAGAATAATCCTACTTTGTGAGATGCATCATGAGTTGTTTTACAAGGAATTAAGTGTGCCATCTTGGAAAATCTATCTACTACAACATAAATGCTATCAAATCTAGATTTGGTCTTTGGAAGACCTAGGAAAAAGTTGATACTTATTGAATCCCAAGGTTTTGAAGGGATGGGAAAAGGAGTGTACAAACCTGCATTGGAGGTGTTCCCTTTTGCCTATTGACAAACTGAACAACTTTCCACAAAAATCCTAACATCTGTCTGCAACTTGGACAAGTGGTAGAACCTTCTAACAAGTTCCAATGTTTTATCCACCCCAAAGTGACTAGCTAGGCTTCTAGAATGATTTTCTTTGATAATGTTCTCCCTCATGGATCCTTTTGGGACACATAATGAACTAACTTAAAAAATAAGACCATCCTGCACAATAAACTCTATAAATTAGTGTGGTATTTGTCTGTCATCTCAGTGAAAATTTGGTAAGCCTATTTGAAATCCTCATCCATGGCATACATATCCTTCATGGCATGAACTCCAACACTCTCCAATTGAATGTTTTGGATGGTTAGGTGTCTCCTACTAAGAGCATCAAGTACTTTGTTTACAATCCTTTTCTTATGCTTGATAGAAAAGGTATATGACTATAAGAATTCCATCCATTTCACATGTCTGTGATTAAGTTTCTCCTATCTATTCAGAAAGCTAAGTGCATGATTATCAGTAAAGACTACAAATTCCTTAGGCAACAAATAATGCCTCCATTTCCTAAGTGACTGAACCATTGCATACATTTCAAGATCATAAGTAGAGTATTTTTTCTTAGCTACATTGAGGCAACTAGCCTCCCTTCTTGGCTCAAGACTCCCCCAATGGCTTTATTGCTTGCATCACATTCCACTGTAAACACCTTGTGAAAATATGGTAGGACTAAGATAGGTTTCTCTGCAATATTTTTCTTCAACAACTAAAAGGAATCATTAGCTTCATTGGTCCATGAAAATATGCATTTTCTTCCACTTTTAATGGTGTTGATAATGGGAGCACATATGCCACTAAATTTTTTGATGAATTTCCTATAAAAGCTACATAAACCATGGAAACTATTTACCTCTGAAGGAGTAGTAGGAGGTGGCCAATTGAGGATGGCTTCAACTTTGTAAAGATCCATCTTGAGACTATTCTTGGAGATTAGAAAACCTAAGAACACAAGTTCTTCTTGGAGGAATACACACTTCTCTATGTTTATCTTCAACTGTTTGTCATGGAGTTTTCTCATTACCATGTCCAAATGCTTGAGGTGCTCTTCTCTGCTCCTGCTAAAGATCAAAATATCATCAAGATATATACAACAACAAATTTATTAAGAAAAGGATTCAAGACTTCATTCAATAGTCTTATAAATGTTCTTGGGGCTTTTGAGAGACCAAAAGGCATCACAAATCATTCATAGAGGCCTTCTGTGGTCTTGAATGCTATCTTCCATTCAACTCCCCCTCTAATTCTTATCTGGTGGTAACCACTCTTGAGATCTATCTTGAAGTAATAGCTTGCACCCCGTAAATAGTCCATCAAATACTCTATTCTAGGCATAGGAAACCTATATCTGATGGTTATCCTATTTATTTCCCTAGAATCCATACATATTCTCCATGTGCCTTCCTTCTTGGGTGCTAGGACAACACAAGGGCTCACACTTTTACTAATGAGACCTTTTGACAATAATTATTCAATCTGTCTTTCTATCTCTTGGTTTTGTTCAGGGGTCATCTTGTATGTTTCTTTGTTTGGAAGAGTGGCCCCTGGCGTGAAGTCTATACAGGGACTCACTTCTCTTTAAGGTGGCAAAGATTATGGTGTACTTTCAGCTATGACACCCTTATACTGGTCTAATAGTTCTTTGACCTCTTTGGGGCCTATATCCCTAGTAGGGGCCTTGACCTTTGGCTCTTTCACTGGTATCTTTTTGGGACTCACTACTAATGCATAACAAGGTGCATCTCTTTCTTTTAATACCTTCATTAATTCTTTCTCTCCTACATGAAAGACACTACTAGTAACATGTTTTTATTTCTCACAGTCAGGGAGTGGATTCATAACATACTCAACACCATCCTTAACTATAGTATATACATTAGAATTTCCATTATGCTTGGCATCTACATCAAATTGCCAAAGTCTAACTAATAACAAATGACATGCATCCATCTTTGTGATATCACATAGAACTCTGTCTGTATACTCCCCTATCTTCAAATCTACTTAAACTTGTTCATTGATGATGGTTTGTTTCTCTTTTTTCAACCAAGAAGCTTTATAAGGGAAAGGGTGAGTGATTACATGCAACTCTAACTTAGTAACAAACTCCCTATATGTAATATTATTAGTGGATCCAGAGTCAACTATAAATTTTCATACCTTTTTATTTACCTTGCATCTTGTTCTCAATAATGACTTCCTTTGAGGTGGTTCTGCAGTAGTAGGTACTCTTAGGAGTGTCCTTTGCATCATAAGACATTCTCCTTGTTCTGGATTTGCAGGCCTTGAAGCTACAAAGTGATAGGAGGACACACTTTGACTATCACCTACTTGGGTGAGTTGTACTCTTCTATCCCTCCTTTTCTACTGGTGCCCTTCTTTCCAAGGCATCTAAAGGACTGGTGTTCAATTTGTTTGCAAGTAAAACACTTCCCAGAGAAGAGATGAGGTCCTCTTCCACCAAATCTCCCTCTACTATTTGATCTCCTACCTCTGAAGTTGCCTCTATTATGGTGTTCTCCTTTTGACTCCTATTTATTAAAATCTCCTTGACTTCTTTGAAATGAACCTCCACCATTGAACCTACCTCTACCTCTAAAATTACTCCCTCTACCTCTGTTATTATGTTATCCTCCCCTCTTCTATTTTTCTTCAATTTTCACTGCCATTTGAAAGCACTTATGTACTTATTCAGGGATGAATAAATCATTTAATCTTGAATGCTATAATTTAGTCAATTTAGGTACCTTGCAAGCTTGTGTTTATTACCCTTCGGGACTTTGGCCTTCAAGGTCATTCTTTGAAATTCTTCAGTGTACCCGCTCACATCAAGGTCTTTTTGTCTTAGATTTTGCAAATTTTTATGGAGGGTGATCTCATAGTCTTCTAGTACAAACTATTTCTTGAATTCTATCAAAATCCTTTTCCATGTTGAGATAGGGTTCTTCTCTTCCTCAATCCTTTCATTTTGTAGAAAATTCCACCAACTTCATGCAGGGCTTTTCATTTTGGATTTTGCCACCTTGACCTTTTGATTTTCAAAGACATTGTCACATTCAAAGTAATTCTTCAAAGCTTCTATCCAATCCATATATTATTTAGGGTCCATTTTCCCACAAAATATGGGGATGTCTGATTTCTTATCTCTCCTTCCAACTCTCTCAAGAGATTCAATAAATTTAGCTTTCTATGCAGGTATGTTCTTTGTTTCATCCTTCTTCTTCTTCTTCTTCTTCTTCTTCTTTAGAATCTTCTTGTGAGGCCTCACCCTGACCCATCATATCTCAGTTGATACACTTATTTTGATACATTGATACACTTTCTGATTATCATGACAGAGACTCGAGATATTATTTTTATGATGATGATTATATTGTATGGATTACATTTTGATATGTATTAGACCTAGAACATGTGGTTGATTTTGATTATAAATGTTTAGATAAGTGAATTGATGAGAAGATCAGATCATGATTAGACTTGATTATTTCATGGATGTTATGTCATGGTGATTATGGAATTATTATGTTTTAAACATTTTTGTATGAAAATTGCAATTAGGAATTAATTCTGCTTATTGATTAATGTTGCTAAGTATGAATTCAAAATATATATTTCATGTGATTTTATTATCTTGGACTACTGATGCTCAAGTTTAGTGTGCAGAAAAGAGAACCATAGAATTATTTAGAGAATTAGGGCTAAACACATGTGAATTGAGTAAGCCAAGGTTTAATCCAATAAGGGGTTGAAACCTCATTGAATGTGATCTTTGTTGTAAACATAATTTGAATGTGTGTTAATAGTTTAAATTTCATGTTGTTGTTTGGACATGTCATTGTGAATGTGATGTGTATTTTTTTTTGGTGTCACTTGACACTTGTATTGTCCATGTGGATGGTGACATGTCAAATTAGGGCTTGGGCAAGAATCACCAAACCTTATAGGATGTTATATTAATCCCACTTGCATATAGATGTCTTGTAAGGATCACATCAAGTTGGAACTCGGATTTGAACTTTAGGGGTACTTTGGAGGAGTCAAAAGTGACCCTAGAGTGTATTTTTGGCCAAAATTAGTTAACCCTAAGGGGGTACCTTGGGTTAGGGCTAGTTTTTACCTTTGGGGAAAACCTAGATCACCATTATGGATCTCCAAAATGCCTACTTTTCAAAAGTGGCGAAAATGGAGATGGCCACATGCATCTAACTTGTCCCACACTCCTTACTAAACTCATAATTAAGAGGGGACACAAGAGGTAAGACCAAAGGAATAGATGTCATGTCTCATTAATTGCTAGGTCTTGAGTACACTTTTGGGGGTCTTTTTAGAGGGTTTGGAGAGACTTAGTGGGTGTTCACCCACTGTCTAATTTTAGAGACAATTAGGGTTAGAGGAAGGAAAGGAAAAGGATAAGGGATTCTTCTCAACCACATTCTTTCCATTTTTCTTGGACCAAGGTTGGTGGATTCTTGCCATGGAGAAATACTCTTGCATTTTAGATTTGTATGTTATTGTTTTATGAATATGTAAATCTTGTATGGCGTTGTATAGTCAGAAAATAGAAGCACCTCCATTTTTAGATTGGTTTAGCCTTCCAAGTGAGTGGTTTGGGGTCATGAAAAGTGCCTTGAATAGGTTCCTGATCTTGACATGACTTCCCCCTGATCTACCTTTCTGTCCACCATTTTCTGACCTAATTTATGCATTCTGGGATGCAGACCTGTGTTTCTAGGATTCAGGGACAGGGTTGACCTCGGCCCTGACCTAGGATAGGGTTGACCTTAGCCCTACCCTCGGACAGGGTTGACCTTGACCCTATCCTAGGGTCCAAATCCTGGGAACTTTTGGTTTCCCGGATGTCTGTCCTCACAAAAAGTTTCCTCCCGCTTTTGGGTTGGTTGTTTCGGGTTCCAAAGCATGGATTCCTAAATTGTATTTAACATAGGTCTTCTCCTAGGGGTAAAGGCTTTAATGGTGATTTAATTATCTTATGTAGGCCTCCTTAGAAGATTGTTCCCTAATTCCATATAAAAGGGAAGCTTTATCTCTCATTTTCTCTAAGCATTACGAAACATAATCAAGCAAAAAAAGTATTCCAAGGGTGATCAAGCATTCCTAATTGAGATCAAGCAATCAAGCAAGATTTGAAGCAAGAATTCATCCATTCAAGAATCCATTTTCATGAAGGAGATCCATTGGAGGCCATTGAAGGATTCAAGCTACAAGGTGCCCTTTTGGTGATCTCTCCATCCATCTTCTTCCAAACCCTTTTCAAGATCAAGAACCCATCCAAGCCTTGGTGTTGGAGATATATAAGAAAAAGATTGAAGACATCCAACCATTCTACATTCCATATTTTGAAGCATACTTGTGGATTCATGGATTCGAATCCGCCACAAGGACTTTACAAGCAAGGTGAATTTGAGCTTTTACTTTGTTATTTTTATGCAATTTCAATTATACATTAAGGGCCCGTTTGTTTCGTGGAATTTGTGCATGATGGAATTGCCAATTCTAGAATTGAATCCATTCTGGAATGCTGCTATTCTCAAAATTAATTTTAGAATATGGGCTTGCCCTGTTTGGTTCACCTGGAAGATGACTGAGAAGATGCAAATTCTGCGTTTGGTTCCACACAACTAGAATTGGAATTGGAATTTTGTTTTTGCACACATACACATATATACACACGCATATACACACATACATATATATACACACACATGTGTATACACACACATGTGTATACACACACACATGTGTATACACACATGTGTATACACACACACATGTGTATACACACACATGTATATACACACACACATGTATATATACACACATATGTGTGTATATACACACACATGTGCATATACACACACATGTGCATATACACACACATATATACACACATGTGTGTGTATATACACACATGTATATATACACATGTATGTATACACACACATATATATACACACATACATGTATGTATACACACACATACATGTATGTATATACACACATACACACATATACACATATATACACATACACACACATGTCTATACATACACATGTATATTCACACACATGTGTGTATATATACACACATACACACACATGTGTATACACACACATCTATGTATATACATGTGTGTATATATATACATGTGTGTATATATACATGCATGTATATATACACATGTGTATATATACACACATGTATATATACACACACATATATATACACACATGTATATATATACATCCTTATAGCAATATAATATTAACACATAAATGGGAATGAATTTTCCTTCACAAAATAATACTCTCAATTCCAATTCCAATTTTCAATTCCAGTTCCAGGTCCTTAGGGGGAATTGTAGAATGCTCAAAAAGGCCCAAAATTAGAATTCGCATAATCCTATTCCTATTTTTCATTTTGGAACCAAACACTGAATTCGACAATACCAACATGTGGGTATGCCAATTCCTAGTCAATACCTAGAAACAAACGGGGCCTAAGGTTAATTCCAAAATCGGGGTTTGACCAAGGCAAACCCCTCCCCCACAACAAACAAACCTTTCTTTTTGCAGGTACAGGTTCAGGATTGTAGATCTGAGACTAGATCTGGATACCCTTTTCAGTTTTCTTTCAGACGGTGCAAACAGGGACACTTTTGGATCTGTGCGGGATAGGGTTGGCATTTGTGGTATAGGGTCAACCTTTTTCATAAGACGACATCAGAATGGAAAAATATTTCTGGGTTTTGTTCGTCTCTACATTCTAGTTTGGGATCAAATGTCAGATTTTCTAGAAATAGTCCACAGACCTCAGAAAACAACAATCTTTGATCTGTAATTTTGTAAGGTTAGTTCTTCCTCCTATCCTTTTCAATTACAATAATCAAGCATATTTACTTAATCAATTTATAGAATTTAAGATCCCCTTTCTTGTTCTCTTTCCAAATAGTTGATTCACTTGTGCATTAACCTTTCTACTTGGGTTGATCAAATTGGATCTCCTGTTTGTGTATTTGAGGGTGAAAGAAAGGAGCATCTTATCTTCCCCTAATCACAATTACAATATACAATCAATATCAAACTCAATTAAGTGTAAGATGTGAAATAGGGTTAAGGATATCAACACACTTTAACAATTAATCAATCAATTAAAACCCCCCCTCCAATCTTTACATTTTATCCTTAACAACCCCATTTCACCATCATCACATTTTGGCTAACCCGTGATAGACAACTCTTTCTGTTTTGGTGTTAGATTTACATTGTGTATGTTAGATCTTGCATGTTCTTTCAAATTAAATTTTAATTCAATAAATCTAAATTCTTTATTAGTTCATTTTCATTATATTGGTGTATGAGCTTTACCTCATCTAGTCCTACTTATAGTATCCCGGTTAGAAGAAGCTGTAGACTTATGGGTTCCTTTGATCCTGAGTCTTCTACTCCTTTCCTTAGGATCCTAGATGATAACTTAATTACTCATGATTCCAACCATTCTATGGAGCCTAACTCTTCTCACTCATCTCATGATGAGGATGACACTTTAAGAGTTCCTCCTGAACAAGTGAAAAATCTTTCAACCGAACTTGATAAAATGGGAAATTGGCTTATCCAAGAAAACCATAATCAAGATTCCATCCAAGCTATAGAGGCTCTTAATAAAGTTCTCTATGATAATGATCAAGGTATTAATTTCTTGCGTAGTATTACTCATCTTGTGAATTTTAATGTTAAACCTTTAGTTCAAGAGGCTCAAGAGTTAGGATTCACACCTATTGTCACTAGTATAGGACCTTCTTTTATAACAACTTCTATCCCAAGTGCACCTATTCTTGTGAGTGCTCCACTGGTATCTTTACCTACCTCACAACCTTCATATCATAGTGTGCCTTTTACTTATACTAATCCTCTTCCAATTGTGGTTCCTAATGTTCCACCGGTTGTGTCTTCTATTCCTATTGCTTCTTATACTCTTCCTAGTGTTCCTAATATTGCTATGCCACCTATTTCCTCTAATGATTCCACAATTATTAGTTTGGCTCAAACTGTTTCATCTTTACAACAACTTGCATCTTTAAATCAATCCAAATTTAGTATTCCTACATGTGATATGGGTAGCCCTTTATCCCTAGACATCATTCGTGCTATTTTCCCTTAGCAAGCCGATATGCCTCATCTTGAGAATTACAATGGTAAAGGTGATCCTGTTACTCATGTTAAAACATCTCAAATCCTTTGTAGTGATTATGCTCATGACCATAGGATTTTAGCTAAATTTTTTGCTAGAACCTTTCGAGATAAGGCTTTACAATGGTATTTTTCCTTACCTCCTTATTCCATTGATTCTTTTCCTAAACTTGCCAATTCCTTCATTCAACAATTTCAAAATAACATTGGACCATAGGTGTCTTTGTTTGATTTAATGCATTGTAAACAAAATGTTAAGGAAAAATTGACTGATTTTATTGGTAGATTTAAGCATTTGTATGCTCAGATTTCTTATCCTGTTCCTGATATTGATATTCAACACTTGTTTATTACAAATTTACAAAAATATATTAGGGATAAAATTCTGCTTACTAAATTTACCTCCTTTCAACAATTGTGTGCATCACTTCACCATTATCAATTACAAGTGATTTAGTTTGAGAGAAACACTCCAATGGCTCTTGTTCCGGTTGATAAGGGTGACAATGCTCCTAATCCTCATAAGTTTCAGAAACCTAACAATTATGTCAAGAATAATAAACAGACAAATGCGGTTGCTGATCAAGTTGCAGCTACATCCAATAGTGCTTCTACATCCACTGCTTTCCATATGAATTGTATGTTTACTCCTCTCTCTGAAACTTTGCATTCTATAATTAGTAGGTTGTTAAGTGCTAGTATGATTACTTTACCTCCTATTCGACCTCTTCTTCCTACCATGATAGCTTCAAAATTCTTTGATTCTACCGCTTTTTTCCAATACCATTGCCAGAATGGCCATGACACTGAAAAATTTTACTCTCTAAAGCATAAGATTCAAGACCTGATTGATTCTAAAGCTTTATCTATTGATAATTTTGATGGTAATGGGAACAAATTTGTTTCTTCTCCTAATCAAAACCTCCAAATTTAGATGAATCCTTTACCTACACATGATACTAATAGTATAGTTCAGCCATCTTCTATAGACATTGTCTATGATTCAAAGATGAATGCTCTTAATAACATTATTAACCATGTGGAGAGTGTTGCGCCATCTAAACTTATTGTTCAAGACCCTTCACCTCCACTTCAACTTCCAATTCCACCTAAAACTCAAAAAAAAACTAAGGATAAGCAACCTAGGGAACTTTTGATTACCTTTGATGATTCCGAAATGATTAAGGCTCCCGATGGTCCCCTTTATATCTATGCTAGGATTTCTAAGATACCCACACATGGTTGTCTAGTTGATTCCACATCTTTAGTCAATGTTATTATTGAGGAAAATCTTTTCATGAAAGGATTGCAACATGATTTTTATGACTCATCTGATGCATGGATCCAAAATTGTAATGGCTTTCTTTATCCTGCACTTGGTTCTATTACCTTACCTATTGAACTTTGTGGTAAAGTTGTAGCTACTACCTTCATCATTATTCTTACTTTTGATCAATTTCAAATCAAATTTGGTTTACCTTGGATAACTGCTATGCATGCTATCGCTTCTCCCATTCATAAATGTCTTAAGTTCATTTATAATGGAGAAGTAAGAATGATTAATCATAGTTTGTTTCAACCTTCTAGGCCTAGAGATTGTGCTACTCTTGATTTTCTTTGGCCTTCATTACCTAACTCATGTCCGCCTCATCCTGATCATCTATTTTGCTCTTATTAAGCTTACAAACATTGCAAAATTGTTGAGTTAAGTATGCCTCAGACTGATTCTAACCATGGTCTTTTGCCTACTCCGACAATACCTCCATTATCCATTGCTGCTAATAAAATTGATCAAACTCCTACTCTTCCACTACAACCTATTGAAACTCCTATAGAACCTGTGAAGGAACCTATTGTCATTCCTCCTAGTTTTCAGCATGTGACAAACAAAGTTAAATGTAACAAATATGCTAATGAACGTCATAAGAAGCGTAGAGAGAATGATAGAGCCCATGCTTCTATGATGTGAAATTATTTACGTACCTTTGATCAACCTATGCCTGATGCTATTATTCATAATGTTAAGACAAATGAGTATGATGATCATATTCGCATCTTGGATCCCATTTCAATCAATCTTGATGAGGAGGACACTCTTGATGATCCTATTGATCTTAGTGACGAATATGAGACCGTTGATCTTGATAATTATTTACCTCATATGCTTTCAACTCAATTAACAACTACACCTAGTATTGAGCATTGTGATTCTCAAGAGGATCCTTGTTTGGAACTGGCTATCATTCCTACTATATTGGATATAGTCCCTCTTGCGAGTTGCCCACCTACCCTAAATAACATAAACCAAGATGGGGAGGGTTGACAACATGCTCAATTGGCTCATCCTTTATGGTAGCTTTTTGTGTGTTTGTATGTTGTAATATGCTTCCCCCATAATGTGATTTTATATGTTTGTTAGATTCTTTTATATAACCCTTGTTACTCTGGTAGGGAAAGGTGGTCAAAGAATCAACTCTATTGTGCAAATCTTCTATATGTATCTCCATGCTTCTATATGTTGTTTCATGTTATGTTGTAGATGTGCTATTGTTTGTAATTGTTTCCTTGTATAATCTTCTTGGATCTGCGACATGGTAGCACTAATTCCTTTTTGGTCTCCAGGTTGTGGTCCGAAAAGATTCCTCTTCGTAATTCTTAAGTTTCTTTCCTCCTTTGTGATTGTAGTTCTAATTTCTTTGGGGAATGATGTCAATTCATTTGCAATAATATTATATTTCTATGTACATGTTATCTTATGATCTTACTGACCCCACATTAGGTAGATCCATTTTGTGTTCTTATGTATGTTTATGTTTTATTTCCCTTGATTTGTCTTCCTTTGGGGGCATTTTGTAGTGGAAATGTAATTCATAGAGTTGCTTATGTTTCCGTTAAAACCATTGCTCCTGTTAAAGTGTTAGCAATGACTTTAATGTGGGGGCATACACTCTACTCACTTTTTGTACACACTCACATTCAAGATAGTTTTCAAAGATTTAACACTTTTTCCCTTTACAGATTAAAATAAGCTAATCCTTAAGGCATGGTCATTTTACTTTTTTTTTAGGATCTCTCAATTCCTCCAGTTTAAATTTACACAGATCTCTTGATCCCACCAGTTTTCAATTTACAATGTTTTGATCCCTTTAAGAACGGATCTCTTTGATGGGTTGACTAGTGAGTAGCCGCATTCACTAGACAGTTCAACTCCATCTTTCCAGTTACGCTTTTTGTGTGGTTCATAATGAGACATAAGTTCTCATCGGGAAAGATAATCACACCCCTTTCTCTCTCTCCTTAACTAGGTGATGTCTCTCTTATCGTAATCTTAGGGTTGGTAAAGACTTAAGTCCCTTGGGGGCTTGAGTTTTTTCTTTATCCCTTTTGATTCCAATAAGATTGTCTTTTCTTTATATGCTCCTTTACCAAGAGTTTGTGTTGAACTCATACTCTTACTAAAGTGGGGGCTAAATGTATAGTTAGAAAATGGAAGCACCTCCATTTTTAGATTGGTTTATCCTTCCGAGCGAGTGGTTTGGAGTCATGAAAAGTGCCTTGACCGGGTTCCTGATCTTGACATGACTTCCCCCCTGATTTGCATTTCTGTCCACCATTTTCTGACCTAATTTCTGCATTCTGGGATGCAGACCTGTGTTTTTGGGATTCAGGGACAGGGTCAACCTCCTAGGATAGGGTCAACCTTGGCCCTGACCTAGGATAGGGTCAACCTCAACCCTTCCCTAGGATAGGGCCGACCTCGACACTATCCCAGGGTCCAAATCCCAGGAACTTTTGGTTTCCTAGATGTCGGTCCTCACAAAAAGTTTCCTCCTGCTTCTGGGTCAGCTGTTTTGGGTTCCGAAGTGTGGATTCCAAAATTGTATTTAACATAGGTCCTCCCCTAGGGGTAAAGGATTTAATGGTGATTTAATTATCCTATGTAGGCCTCCTTAGAATATTGTGCCCTAATTCCATATAAAAGGGAATCTTTCACTCTCATTTTCTCTAAGCATTACGAACCATAATCAAGCAAACAAAAGTCTTCCAAGGGTGATCAAGCATTCCTAATTGAGATCAAGTAATCAAGAAAGATTTGAAGCAAGCATTCATCCATTCAAGCATCCATTTTCATGAAGGAGATCCATTGGAGGCCATTGAAGGATTCAAGCTACAAGGTGCCCTTTTGGTGATCTCTCCATCCATCTTCTTCCA
>MU217585.1:48502-73403 GCA_018584345.1 Thuja plicata
CTACATATTTATTTATTTTTCTGTAATTAAAATTTAAAAAAAAAAAAATATAATCTCAATGAGAAGAGTACACACACACACACATATATAAATTTAGTTTTTTTTTTTTTAAATATAATCTAAATGAGTAGAATATATATACATATATATATATACACACTTATATATATATACATATATATATACATATATATATATATTTAGTATTTAAATAAAATATAAAAAAAATATAAAAAGAAAAAAAAATTGAAAAAATATTTTATGGTGGGCAGGGCGGGTCGAAGCCCACCCCACCCGTGGTCTCTCTAAGGAGAGACGTGCGGGGGAAGGGGTAACCCTCCCCATCGGCTGTGGTGGGCACGGCCGCCATAGGCCGGCACAGCAGCGGCTGAGCTGCCGACTGTGGCGGCCGGTGGGGGTCCGGCCACCCAGCGGTGGTTCGGTACCTGCCACTGTGCGAAAATATATTTATCCGCCTCCATTTTTTTATTATATATGCGGCCACTATTTAACAGTTTCACTGTCAGCCATTGTAGTAAAAATCAAAATAAATAAAAACTAAAACGCAGACCTGCGTATTGAACGGTATATATAAATATACATATATTTATATATATGTATATACAGCAAATTAGGTATATACATATATATATATGATTATATGTATATTTTTTTGCCCTTGCATCCATTGTCCTCCATTGTAGATTCATACCTACAATAAAAAAAAAAAACCTAGGGTTGGAGGGTAGGAAAAATGAAGGTAAAAAGCAAAAAAAAAAAGGGGGTTTTAGTCAACTTCATACTCTACCCTAAAATTAGGGTTAGGGATTTTCAAATTTGGATAGCAAAGGAGGGGGAAACTTTATTCTCCCTTTTTAACTATTAAAATTTGTTACTTTATTCATTGGTCTCCTTTAAATGGGATTTTTACATCTCCCTATTTAGAGCATTATTAGTAGATTTAGTTAAGTCATTTTATGATAGGTGTTTTATTTTATGAAGAGTTAAACAAGTTAAATGGATTAATGTTGAAAAATATATTATTGAGGAGAATAATAATAATTACTGAAGGAGATGTTAGGTATTTAAACAAACTCCCTATAACATTAATATTATCCTCTTGTAGTGAATCTACGAAACAATTATTGCAACCATTTCATTAAGTTAGGATAAACGATTAAGATATAAAGGCATATCTTTCAAATCTTATATCTGTCCTGACATTAATAATGCGATAATTAATTAAATAAAATAAAATAAAATAATATAAAGTAAAGTTTGAGATATCAAGGATGATGATTTAATTGGAAATTATGGATATATTTAGAGGAAAAATCTAATTAAAGTATTTAGGTAAACATAGGGACTCTTAATGTTATTTTTATGTGGTCAATATATGTGGCCAGTATACTGACTTCTATAAAAATAATATTAACCAAGTACCATAACCTAGAGTGATTTTTAATTAACACATAACCCTTTTGCTTTTAAGCAACCCAATTTTGGGAATAACCCTGGAGACGGAGGATAAGGAGTCTCTCTCTTCCCCCACATCATCAAACTCTATTAAAGAATAATCAAGACGACATGTATATTCAGATAACCCTCAACTTGTGAACCTTTAACTTTAGAAGCGATTAGGGTTAAGGGATGTTGACACTAGTCATGATTCCCCTTCGACCCTATTGAAAATAACATTATTATATAATTTCACCATAAAAAAAAAAAGTTGTTGCATTTTTGGGCGCGTATTTTTTGGCATGACACTTGGTATCAGAGCCAGGTTTCAAACACTGGAACCTTAAACCCACTATGTTTCTTAAAACTTTAAAACATTTATTTTAACGTTTTCAAAAGACCAAACTTAGTAAGAAAATTTACGCAACAACTTTAACCATAGCCTTCAAACTTATACCACTTTCCTATATGTGTAGGATGCCTCCAGTAACATGGCAAGCTCATGCCAGTGGGAAAAACTGTAGACATGCCCCTTTGGCACGAGTTTAGTTGGAACATAATGTAGGGGGTAATGATGAGGAGCAGAGACCTCCTCCCGAACAACCCCCAAACCCCAATCAGGAAATATTGAATGCACTTTAGAATCTAGTCGGGATCATTTTAGACAGGATACCATAGGATAATCAGCACGCAGGACTCGAGGGTGCAGCGCGTGAGTGCAGTAGGAGTCCCCCACCTAGGATTGAGGAGGACCAGGCTGACCATAAGGGTGAGTCAGTACATATGCCACCTCCAGAGGTAGTTGTTCCAGCATTTGAGAGGGTACCCCGTGACATAGGGGACCACATCAGGGAACTTATTCGCCTTAATCCACCACCTTTTTCAGGAGCCACAGGTGGGAGTGAGGTTGAGGCTTTCTTGTTGAGCCTCGACAGATGTTTTGGATTGTGCCCTTATGGGAGAAATACGAGGGCATGCTTTTCTATCCACTTGTTGAGAGGATCAATAGCTATTTGGTGGAGGACAGAAGAGTTAAAGGGTAATCTGTCTATGGATACCCTTACTTGGGACACCTTTCTAGAGAGATTCAGTGATCATTACCTATCTAAGCACTATAGGCAGTGATGGATTGATGAGTTTCATGACCTTCAGCAGAGAGGGCTCACTGTCACATAGTATGAGTGCAAGTTCTTGGAACTTCTACCTTATGTTGACTATATGAGAGATGAGAAGATCAAGGTCAACAACTTTGTTAGAGGATTGAATGCATCCATATCAGGTTCAGTGCGTATGGCAGCACCTGGGAACCTTTGAGAGGCTGTGGAAAAGGCCTTGATTATTGAGGAGATTGAGGGTAGGGGATAGGATACATGAGATCGGTCACAGAATCGAAACACCACACCATAGAATTTAGGGTATCAGAAAACACATTGGAAAGGGAATAACAACAACAATCAGAACAATAACACGCATTCCTCGGGATCTTACAAATCCCCTCCATCTCAGCAGAAGTCATATCAGGGACAGAAACAGAAGGCCCCTCAAGGGAAACAGAGCTCCAAGCCCAAATAGTGGTAGTCACAGGCTCCTAGTAAGGACCAGAGGTCATAGGCATCATCGGCACCCCCATCTAGGACACAACAGTCCTTCAGGGGTGGTTATAGTGGTTCTAGTAGGATAGGGGGCTCACATTATTCTTGACCTTAGGGTACCCAATTTTATACTTGAGGGCCATGTTATTCTTGTGGTGCCATGGGGCACTTGGCTAGAGAATGCCCTTAAGGGGGTGGTCAGCGTACCACAGCATCTGAGCCCACTATTGGTGATATGGGTAGATTCCATAGAGTTTTTGCAGCGGTTGACAACCGCTAGGGAGAACATTAGGCTACTATGATTGAGACTACAGGTATGATTGGAGGTAATAGAATTACTATTCTATTTGATTCAGGTGCTATAGATTATTTTGTTTCTCCATTGGTTGTGGAGTGTTGCAGGCTAGTGGCAGCTAGATAGGAAGTTAGTTGGGAGGCAGAGTTAGCCTCAGGTTCTAGAGTACCTGTCACTTCCTTAGTTAAGGATTGCCAGATACAGATTGGTTCCATGACCACCATTTCAGATCTATGTATCACTCCTCTTGGATCCTATGGGATAGTACTTGGCATGGATTGGATTTTTTCACACAAGGCCAAGTTAGACTGCCGAAAGAAGAAGGTAGAATGTTTAGATGACAATGGTAATGCTATAGTAATCCTAGGGGTTCAGAGGGAAGTATCCATTCGTATGATTTCTACTATGCAGCTTAAGCGGTGCATGCGAAAAGGGTGCGAGTTATTTTCCATCACAATCAATGATAGGGATGATGAAGTAGAAAAGGAAACTACTCTTGATGACCATCCCATGTTATAGGAATTTGCAGATGTGTTTCCTTCAGAATTACCCGGTATGCCTCCCCATAGAGTAGTTGATTTCCATATAGACCTTGTGCCAGGAGCTGCACCAGTATCTAGGGCACCTTACAGAATGTCTCCTAATGAGCTTAATGAGCTCAAGATTCAGCTCGAGGAGATCCTTGAGAAGGGGCACATACAACCTAGTGTCTCTCCTTGGGGTACACAAGTTATCTTTATCAAAAAGAAGGATGGATCACTTAGATTGTGTATGGATTACAGACAGTTAAAAAAATTAACCATTAATAATTGATATCCACTGCTTAGGATTCATGACTTGTTCGATCAATTGTAGGGTGCCCGTGTGTTTTCCAAGATAGATCTTAGATCAAGGTAACATCAGTTGAGAATCGTGGAGAGTGATATCCAAAAGACAGCTTTTCAGACTAGATACAAACATTATGAGTTCACTGTTGTGCCTTTTGGTCTTACAAATGCCCCTGCTGTGTTCATGAGCCTCATGAATGGGGTATTCTGCACTTTCCTTGACAGATTTGTGGTTGTGTTCCTTGATGACATACTGATTTATTCTCGTAATGAGAAGGAACACGAGGATCATTTGAGACTGGTATTACAGTGCTTGAGGGATAATCAGTTGTATGGTAGCTTGTCAAAATGTGCCTTTTTCAGAATAGAGGTCTGATATTTAGGCCATGTTATCTCGAGTGATGGGATCTCAGTGGACCCATCTAAGATTTATGCCATTATGAATTGGCTAGCACCTACTTCTATGACCGAGGTCAAAAGTTTCATGGGTCTCGCAGGATATTATAGGCGGTTTGTACAGGGTTTCTCTAGAGTGGCTCATCCTATCACATCCCTTCAGCGAAAGGGAAAGAAGTTTGATTAGACAGAGAAGTGCGAGAGGGCATTTTAGGAACTCAAGAAAGCACTTACTAGTGCACCTATTTTAGCAGTGCCAGAGCCTACAACGGACTTTGTAGTCTGCACAGATGCTTCCTTGGATGGTTTGGGGGCAGTACTTATGTAGGATGGGTGAGTTATAGCATATGAGCCTAGGAAACTTAAGACTCACGAGCTCAACTACCCTACCCATGACCTTGAGCTTGTGGTAGTAGTGCATGCTTTAGTGCGATGGTGACACTTTCTCTTGGGACATTGATTTGAGCTTCATTCAGACCATCAGAGTTTGCAGTATATATTCACTCAACTGAACCTTAATGCTAGGCAGAGGAGGTGGATGGAGTTCTTATGTGAGTATGACTTTGATGTCCATTATATCAAAGGAAAGGAGAATGTGGTCGCTGATGCCTTGAGTAGGAGGTGACATGAGTTATCTTCCATGATCACTGGTACAGACTTGAGAGAGCGTATACTACACCACTTGCAGGAGGATGCCTTATATTTAGAGGTTTGTCAGTCGATCTGATCTCAGAGACCTCTAGTGGGTAGATTTTTAGAGTATTCCTTGGAGTTTGATGGAATATTATGCCATAGAGGGTGCATATATGTACCTTCTTCCAAGGATTTGCATAATATCACCATGCTAGAGGCTCATAGAGCCCCTTATGTGGCACATCCTAGAGTTAAAAAGATGCATACTGATTTGAGACAGCTCTATCATTGGCCGGGTATGAGACAACACACTGTGGAGTTAGTAGCCTGGTGTCTTGAATGCTAGAAGGTTAAGGCTGAGCATGGTCATCCGGGAGGGCTCCTTCAGCCTCACGAGGTACCTATGTGGAAGTGGGATGTTATATCCATGGATTTTATCATTGGTCTCCCTATGTCATCTTGTTGCCACGATGCTATCATGGTGACAGTTGAAAAGTTGACCAAAGTGGCCCACTTCTCACCTATTCATACCACTTTTATAGCCCCAGCAGTGGCTCAGGTCTTCTTGAGGGATATAGTCAGATTGCATGGCATTCCCTAGAAGATCATTTCTGATAGGGATTCTCTCTTCACATCATCTTTTTGGAGATATGGGGCAGAGGAATAGATTCCATGCCTTGTATGATATGTATCTTTTTTATGTCATGATGGTGAACTACATCAGTCATGTCCTTGTTTTTTTCTACCACACAACTAAAACTGAAACTAAAACTGAAGCATGTGCTTGAACAACACTTAGAGAAATCAAACTATAACTGGAAAATTCTAATCTACCCTAAGCTAATCAATCATTCGAAGACCTTTAGATACATCCATTAACTGACTAATTGAAATAGCTTCCTTTTCTCACCAACAATAGATAAGATGCATGCATATGAGCAATTGAAAAGATATGCAATATAACTTGAAGGATCTGAGACTTCTGAAGCATATCTTGCAAACTATAGACCAGATTACATAACTCTTGGATTTGATTAATGACTAATGCTGATTTGAGGTATATAAACATGCTCGATCTGCTGCTCTATAACTAGAATTTTAGGAATAGGCCCCATTCTGAAAAGATGCCTGATTGGGCAGCCTCTTGAGAAACTCTGGCTTCATGCTGCTAGATTCTTTGGTTTCTTTTCTTGACTCTGGTTCCTCATGATTATCCTTCATTATTGATAGCCATGTCAATTCATCCTCCATGGTCAAAGGATCATCATCTTCTGTCAAGTCAGCTAGGAACTCATCAAAACTATTGATCCACTGGGGATCAAGAGCACTTGGTTCTAGCTTGCATTCCTGCACATAATTACTAGAAAGAATGTCCTCCACAATAGAGCACCCTTGAAAAGGTGCACATTCTAACATCTCAACAAAAAGCTTCTCACATAATTCCATAATAATGTTGTCAAAACATTCTTCTAATCTTTGATAAACCTCTTCATCATGAAGACCTTGTTGTGTTGATGAGACTGGAATCTCCTCTTCCTTCTCTTGATCTACAAAAGAGGGTAAGTCCTCATAGAAGAGCACAACCACCTCTTGCTAGTCAAAATAGTCTCCCTGATCTGGAGATGACTCGCATAAAAACATCTTGACAATTTCATGATCAGTTGTATCTGATTTACCTTCATGCTCTTGTATAAGGATAGGCTTCAATTCTTCATAAGGCTATAATTTCTCTATAACAGGTGTTTGTGCTAGAAGGATATCACTAAAACTTGGGAATGAAAACTCAATTGGCTCTTCATTTATAGGTTCTTGGAACATGGGAGTATGCCAAATTGGGACTTTACATTCAAGAGATTTAGGACACTCACCTTGCCCAAAATGTAAGAAGCTTGGAACTTTACACTTAGGAGCCTTTTGATCAGCCATTTGTAATATTAGCTCTGCTCCCTTAATAACAATTTGAAAATCAAGCTCTTCTTCCCATTGTTTCATTTGCTACTCATATAGTTGATCCTCATTTACATGTTCTTGATTTGGCTGAACAAGCTTGCTGGGCTCACAAAACTCCTTATCTTGCTCTTGGGAACCAGTCTTTTGAGTTTCAAGGGAACTTGCAATAAAAACTTGTACAATCTGTGCATTTCCTTGAAATAGGAAGACAGTTCCTGAGATATAGTTGGCTGATCTTGATTAAGTATAGGAACATCTTCCACAAACTCCATTGTGTTAAACATATTAATTCCCATTTCAAACAATGGATTTAGGAGAGTACCAGGTGGGTAAGTCTCTTCCTTTGTAGTTGCTAATTTCTCTTCATACCTCTTCTTCTGGGATTTCAACTATCTAGCAAGTTCTTGCTGATTAAGATAAGCCTAATGATATAAACTCTCTTGCTCATGTATATAAGCTTGATACAAGAATTCTTCTAGCTGTGATTGGATCTCACGCTCTCTTTTAACATCATCAATCTACTTGCCTAATTCCTACAGTAAAATTTGCAGACCTTCTTGTTCCTTCCTACGGTTTTGTAATTCTTGTTGAAGTTTAAGTTCTTTAGATTGAACCTCATGATATGCCTGATAATCTAATTACTTCTATTTGAGCTTTTGTGCCCATGATCCCTCTTGTTGGAGGGCCTTCTCATAAGCATTTGCAGAGATGTATTGATTAGGGGCATATTGAACATATTGATAGCCTCCTGATGTATGGTAGCTTGGAGTAGAAATAGGCTTACGATGATTTTCATATGGCTGATAATTATCCCATTGAACATTAATTTCATGATAAGGTGGTGAGTATTGCTGCTATCCACAATAATATGACATCTTTATTCATGTACTAAGCTAGAAATATGAATATAAAAAATGATCTGAAAAATACCAGCACTTGATCTTTTGAAACAAGTAGATCTTTTCCAATAGAGTCACCAAGTGTGTATTTGAATCTTGCCTCCAAAGGCTGAAATAATGTTGTTCACACCAAGACAACAATAACAATGAAGCTCTTCAGAACTGTGAAATAGTTCGGTCCCACCCGGTGTGCCAAAAACTGTTGTTAATCAGGATTGCACCTATAGCTGGATGCAGAATCTAGCCATCCTATTGAAACATGGAAACATTCTCTTAGGTGGATTTAAAGAATGAAGCTCTAGATTCTAGGCCAGTTCCTGTTGAATTTGGGATATCACCTAATATTAACTTTTATGGTTTTGGAAAAAGGGAGAAGGAGAACTAAAAATGAAAACTAAATAAGAAAGTTGATACACCAAAGATGGATGTAGATTTATCAGAATTGCAAGATTGTACCTACAAAACACACATTACTAAGTTCTATAATATTTTTCACTTCTTAACACCTAGGATGACCAAGATCTTACTATTAGGATTTGATACCACTAATGGTGAAGACCCGATCAACAAACAGGCACTTTTTACAAAATGATGATTCTTTATAACTCTAGAATAGGAATTTGAGTAATTCACTAATCTATCTTTAAAAGAGAAGAAACACTAAAATGTAGAAATTTAAGAAAGATAGATAGAAAAACTTAGAAAAGATGTATGAACAGTAAGGCTAACTTTATTATCACCAAAATCTGCAAAATGGTTGCAAAATACAAAAGGAAGTTCAAAGGAATGATATTTTCACTGATACAACTTCTCTCCCCCATTCTGAACCTCTACAACTGAATAAGAAGTTCAGTTGTATAGCCTCTAACGCTAATCTCAAAAATGAAATATCCCCCCTAAAAAGGTGCTCTAAATAGATAGATCCCCTAAAATTTATGCACACAAAAGATGCCCACAATGTAGCTTCCTAAAGACCCTCCAAATTTTAGCCCAATCCCTAAATTTAAGGCATAATTAATGCCAAAAATTAAGCCCTAAAGGCTAATTTCGTAAATGAACTCCCCTAATGTTAGCTTCTTTAAAATATATCTTTACAACAATATTACCAACCCTTTCCACTAATATAAAATCATCCCCCTAAACTTATTTCTCCTAATATTGATATTTTTGATTTATACTTTTATCATATATATCAATTTACAAAGGGTATTACATAAAAACCCCAAGATATAACCAAAAAACACCAAAACTGTAATCCTGCAATGTTTAAAACCCTAACTCACATCTAAACCTGACACCATAGCTTCAAAAAACCCTAACTCCTAGTCTAGCCCACAATGTTTAAACTTAATCAAGCCTAACTTGACATGACTAATACAATATAAAGATATTTCTAGTGGCTAGCTGAGCTGTTGAGGCAATTGGTTAGGTAGTCGTGGCCTTTTGAAGTATTGTTGTGCACTATAGCTAGCAGAATATTGACTCACTCTTTGTACCGCGGATGCATTTCAAAGTTTATCCCATTTTGACATAGGCTTTTTACATTTCATTTGTATTTGTAGCTTTGGAGAAAAGAAGAATAGGGTTTCCTGCAGTTGGTGCCGCCATGTTTATGGTCATGAACTATTTTTTAGCTTCTCTGTGTTAATCTTTGTCATGCTCGGGCTCGTGTGGATTTTACTGTTTTTTTGTGAGGGGATCCATAATGTGGATTACTGTAGTTCATCATTGGAGTTATCTAAAGAGAGCTCGGGCTCCTTTCTACACTTTCATTGGAGTTTATTTGCCATGAAACATGGCATTTTCCATGTATCTTTTCTATTAACTTAGGCTCTCACTATAGTTCCTTTGCATGAATTTAAATTTGCCATAATATATGGCACTGAGAACTCTACATTTTGTTGGGTGGCATGGGCTTCCTTTGGTTGAACTTAGGTTTCTTTGTTGAACTTGGCCTCCCTGCAGTTTGACTTGAGTTTAACTTTTAGTTTGAAAACGCCATGGAATAGCACTGTTCTGCATGTTCTGGGTTCCATTTTAAGGTTTATATGCCATAATATATGGCATCGCCTATGCATCTTCTTCAAACTTGAGCTGTCCTTTATTATGCGGGTTTTTTACTTGGAACTTTGGGGTTTTTTAAATTCCAAAATACATGGCGCTGTTCTTGTATGGATTTGAACTCTCTACATTATGTCTGAACATGAAGTTGGACTCCACTGGAACTTTGCATGGCATCTTACATCCAACTCAGCCTTCATTGAATTTGAAATTGAGTTTAAAGATAAGTTGCTTCTTTCTTTTATTCATTCCTTTTCATATTTAGTTGAAATAGCTATTGTAACCGATGCTTTTGGAAGTTAATCTGCATCTGGGTATCCATCTTTCTTTGAAAGTAATTATGGGTTTTCAAATCCAAAATTTTTTCCAAACTGGGTTTTCAACCAAAATACATAAAATGAGGTAAACTGATACCATAAGATGAACTCTTGGATGAAAATGATTCCTTTGTGAAGGTCAATAACATTTTCCATATTGTTTCTATTTATCAGAGAGAGGTTGTATGCATTATGTCTGAACATGAAGTTGGCGAATGCTGATAATTGTGTATTCATCACTAAAATATATGCACACTGCCTATTTGTAGTATAGAGCTAAACTCCATCTTTTTGAATAGAAAGTTGCACCTAGTATGCTGTCTTCACATTTAGTTAAATGAGAATTTTACTCATGAAACAGAGCACGATAATTGAATATGCCCATCTCCCTTTTATTTTCACAGTTCTGCTATATATATGCTGGTAGTTGATCATGAATAACAACATAAAAAATAACATTGTTTCTTGATGAATGTGTAACCACTGTTATATAAAAATGCAAAAAATAAAACTGTTTGCTTTTCATTCCTGCATAAGTACTGATATTTGATAAATATGTATAAAAAACATCTTTCTTCATTTCCATTCTTGATAAAAACTAGTTTAAACAACATCGTTGATGCCTTCTGCAAGCATGGATGCTATTTGATCTTTCTCCATCCCATTCAAAAATCATCAATATTCAGAACAACACTAAGATAAATAACTTTGTCTGATGTTATGCAATTTTCATTTTGATAACAATACAATTATCTCTTTCGCATATGCACTGTTATTTGACAAATAACTCATAACAACAAAACCAGTATCCATTCTATTCTATATATTCATATTCTGACTACAAAATACATACTATTTAGTTCTATCTACATATGCATGTTACTTCATAAGAACATTATTGTACTCTCCTTTTTCATTGCAATCAAACATTTATTTCCTTTTTTGCACATCTCTTTCTCTCCTGCACACACACATAACTTGTCTTGTATAGTTTGAACATTTGCACATGTTCACGAGGTTCGAGCATGGGATCATGAAACTTATGAACATAATTACCTTTATTATCTATTTTCAGCAAGTTTTGAACATTTCATTGTCACAGCTATTTCACTTTTGCAAGATAATACTATTTTCATGAAACTTGCTATGGAAAAGGGAATAATAGATAGTTACATTGTTCTAGATTCCTATAGTGTATAGATAATCAGAGTAATGATCATCCACAAAATATAGTAATTCAGGACAATGTGACTATTATGGTGCTCTTCTTCATTGTATTTTTCAGATGTAGTGAAAGATTTCATAAATTTATGTCTCTCTGTTGCTATTAGTCTGTTAATGCAGATGCATATCTTGTTATTACATTGATGTTTACATAATGTACAGTTCTTAAAGATTTGATTGTAGCATGCCATTTTTAGGAATCCTTGCATTTCTTTGATCCAATTTGGATCTAAATATTCTCTCTCTTCATGATTGCAGGATCAGACCAGAAGAATATCCTAAACCTAGAATGCATAACTAACTGAAAGATACAGGCAGGGACACAAGAACATGCAAATTCAGATGATCGATTATGAAAATGAAAAATACCTCTCCAAGGCAATGCTTAGATCCCTAAATCCTCTAATTCTCTTTTATTAATTTTAGCATTGTACATCTTCTATATGTTTGCAATTGAAAGGTGTAACCTATGAAGGAATACTTTCTTATCACATTCATTTTGAATGTTCAATGTGATGATCAATTTATGAATTTGCAAGTTTAAATCAGATCAATACTTAGAGAACAACATCAATGTTAATATGAATGCAATAATAAGGTATTTTGTCTTCAATATCTGAATAGTAGTGTTGAATGGATGTATCTTTATGAAATCCTTGTGTTGTTTATAGTTTCTATGCTGTATGTGTACTTTCTCTTCTGAATTTGAACAATTCTGCAACTTAAGACAACAACTATAAAATTCATAATACAATGCAAGATAATAATAAATTTACCAAATTAGTGTGCAACTAAAAATGATAACACTAATTTCTAATGTCAGCAGCATTTTGCAATTTTGCAGCCTTCACCATTGGAGTTTGAAGATTTCCAGTTTGTTTTCAAAACCCCATAACTTGCTTGTATTAACTCCTTTTTTCGAGCATTTTTTTTTATTTGGGGTAGAATTTCGTAAGGATCATTGTGGTGAAATTATTTTTTGATTTTTCTTGCTGAATGTCTCATAAATCACTATTTTGAATGATTGTACCTGCTTAATCCCATGTTTTGAAACTTCTAGAGCCTCATACAGGCTCATATAGTAACCTTTTTGGGTGATTCTTTTCTTGAAAGTGCATTATTTTTTGTCTAGTTTCTTAATATGCAATCAAATTGATGATTTTCTAATTTTTCTAACGCTGATAGGTTTTGGTCTTTATTGTTCTCTAGCTTATCTTTTTCTTACAACCTAACAGTGGTTTGCAGGACATTGAAAAAGAAGACTAAAACACAGAACACTAACAAATTGTCTTGCAGGTTGCCTTGATCGATAGAATGCTAAACATTGTGCTTGAATTTTATTTTTGTTTTATTAAAATAGGAATGCACATGCAAGACTTTTTAAAATGAAATTTTATCTAATGTTTTAGAGATGACAATTTAATGTCAGGAAACTATGCTCTCACCCTTTTGGGATGATTAGAAATCTAGAAACATTATTTTCATTTTCTTATTCTTCTTGAAGTGTCTTCTAGTTTTGTAAACCTAAGGAATTGCATGGACGTATCCTCTCCCCTCACCTTTGCTGATCTTGGGTGAAAGAGAAATCTATACAAATCCTTTAGCGTGGCTACCTCCCAAGTGCTTTAACAGAGCCAGTGAGAGTGGATTGCCCAACTGGTAATAGGCTAAAGCCAATCCCTTCCAAATCAGTATATAAAAATGTCATTGTGATTAATCTCACAGTAAACAGGTGTTGATTGCGTTATAATGGGAAGAAGATCTCCATCAGTAACCTTGTGGTGCATTAAAACCTACAGAATGTAACTTTTGTAGGCTGGGAGGCCTCCATAATGGAGCTAATCTACCACAAGTATAACCATCTAAATGGATTTCTTGACTACGCACTTTTTTAGTAACCAAAATCCCTCTATCTATTGGCACGAAAGGTTAGAGACTGACTAAGACATCCCACACTGTCATAGCTCTTAATAGGGACAACAGTCCCTTGGGAAGTCATTACCCTTGGGATTCTAAGCTTGGTGTGCCTGAGAAGTGAGTGCACTATAAGGAGGAGCCTGTGCCTCCAAGCTTCTAAGTTGTCCGCTATTGGAAGGAGTGGCTGAACTTCGGTTCAAGTGAGAACTCAATAGATATTTCCTTGGCTTACCTAGGATTGTGGTGTCTCTATTCTTTTTTCAACAAACAATTTTGCTTGATGTGTCTTGCATGGGTGAATCATCAGAACAAACAAACAAACAAAAAAAAAATTCAATACAAACATCAAACCGATCATTCAGATTCAAAATCTGCACTTCTAGGTGTTATCTATCAACTCTTGTCTGAGTTTCTACATCTGTTATCAAACTCTGAAATCAGTCATATTGCTGCACAAATTGCTATTTTGTTGTGAAGGTTCTGTCTGAATTTTCACAAAATCTGCATTCTCATCAACATCATCACTAGTCTATCTTTTACTACAATCTGTTGACAGTCTGACTCGCTTGTTGTCTCAAAATTTGACTGTGTTGTGCTAGTACAAGTGACCCATTATCTATTTCAATCTTATCATCTTTGTCTACACTGTCCTTATCCTGAGTTGCAAAAGCAGGTTTGTCAACCTTGAATCAAGATTAGAGTCATTGCTATCTTTGTCTCAGTTGGACATTATCTCCTTTGTCCTTTGGTCTTGGACTTAATTAGCACTTTAGATATCACTTCAGCATCTGTTAGTTAATCAATTGATTCATCATACCCTCTTCAATCTTCTAAGAAAGCACCCCAAGACAATCTTACAATGTCTAAAAGCAAAGAAGAGATTCTTAGGGAAACTTTATTAAAACAACTTCAAACTTCAGAATCTGAACTCCAAGGATTAAAGGGGACAAAGGATACTTCATCCAATGAATCCTCATTAAGATCAACCTATCCTTTTCTATTTGATCATGATTCTCACATCTCTCCTCTTTCTTCCAACATGGATAAATCTTGGTATGACAATCCCATCTTTGATCATGAGTAGTTTTATGACAATCCTATCTTTGATTAAGAGAATGTAGATGAAACTATGATAGAACCCAATGAAAGTCTTTTCTATCTGCAAAAAGAAGGATATTGAAAGTCAAGAGGAATCTAATTCTCCTTTAGAAAGAGTCTTCACTCCTTTGGGACAATCTTATACATCAGCATTAGAAGACCTTCTTGAGAATGATCTCATCACATTACCTCAAGCCACATCATGTGGATTCAGATTCTTGAGTCCCTATTGTGCGTATCATCGAAGCAATCAGCATACAACTTCATCTTGCATGGAGTTGAAACATAAAATACAAGATCTCATAGACAATGACATAATCAAAGTGGAAAATCCTAATGAATCATCTAGTGAAGATACTAATCTCAAGCATGATCAATATCAGGAATCCATGTCTAGAAATGGTTCCCATATCACATCTACTTCTTCCACCATTCCTCCATCTCCTAAAGCTTCATCATCTCTATCAAGAACTAAGCCTAATGCTGACAATGTCTACCCTCAAGGACTACCTCTAAAATAAATCCAAGCTAATAAACATACAGATGCAAGCCTTTCTCAGAATTCAAAGATCATAGACCCACAACTTCCATGTGCTTCAACGTTTAGCATGCCTACTCAAAATGATACTTCATTAGTTTGTCAAGAATCCTTCATGCAATACAACACTCCTACCTCATCCTTAGAAGTGGCTCCATGTCAAGGAGACAATCTAAAGTATGAAGAAACAAATATCAATAATGATCAAGATCAAGACACCATCCATCCTTATCCAATGGTTGACCAAAGTCACTCATCTTAAGAGTCTCATGATGATTTTATCATCCCCTTTCATTTATTCCTAGAAGAAACTCTTACATCTCCTATATCTTATCCATCTCCCAAGAAAGATCAAGATATCCTTTCCACCATCTCTAATGGCCCTATTGACAAACAAGAGAAAATTACCCTTTCTGAACCATCTAATGATCCTTGTCAAGATCAGAGAATCCCATTATCTCCTTGTCATTCTTCTCCATATCCACCACAAGAAACCATCATTCCTCTAAATCCCCTGTAGAACAAAAAATCCTCTCAAGCTTCCATTTCTCCTATCAAAATTGCTCCTATCAAAATTGCTCATGCTCATGTTAATATACAGATGAATTCAAAAGAGAATATCCTTGGCAATGCACCTCACTCTAAAGATGTTGATATCCCTTCCACACTTTATATCCCTCCATTCAAACATAAGCATCAGCCTTCTCCATCTTCCAAATCCATCCTTGGTCCCTATATCCCAAAGCTGAAACCGTCAAACCTTCCATCTATATTGGGTCCTTATATCCCTCCATCCACCATGCCTATCACTACTATCTTATCATCCACTTACTCTATCTGCTATCAAGATAAACAAAGAAATACATCCTTGAATTATCCTTATCAATCCATCCATATGAACCATCCATATCAACCCTATTCATCCAGAGTTCCTCGGTGTTTTGGAAGCAATTTGGATGTACAATAAAAAATCAGAAATACAGGAATCCACTTATATATGAAGATCACTATGTCCCATCTAATCGACATGTGACTACAAATAAAAAATAAATACTCAAGAGACCTCAAAGGTCCACTGAGAAAAGAATAATATCAAAGAATATATGGGTTCCTAAATCCATTATAGAAGATTTGTGTTCTAAATCATCCAAAAAAAAGGAGAATCAAAAGCAGCATGGATTCCCAAGTCTCTTCTAAAGGACTTAGATACAAATGGAAAATCAAAAGCTATGTGGATTCCCAAGTCTCTCTTAAAAGGCTTGAACAAAAAGGAAATGTCAGAGTTGGCATCCAAGCTTCCAAAGGCTTCCACTCTGTGTCCTTTCAAACATTTTTCATTTCCTAAACCTATTTTGGGTCCTCATGTCCCAAAATCCATTGTTTTGAATACATCTTCATCCATCTTGGGTCCTCGTGTACCAAGATCCATATCAAAAACTAAATCCATTCCATCTACTTTTCATCCATTCGTCCACTACCCTTCAAGGGGTGTGTCAATGTTGATCTCATCATCTTTTACATCTACCTCTGCAGAAACCTTTCAATACCCTATCGAATATCCCACACCTACCTACTATCCTTCCATTCCTCTTATCCAAGCTATCACATAAATCCTTGGATACTATCTTCCTTATTCTTCATATTATTTTTTCCTACCATCACCCTATCAGCATCTTTGAGCATACTTTCAGTGGCCTTGGCCCATCATATCATATCTTTCAAAGGAGAACTATCCAAAGAGAAAGAAGCTAAAGTTCCTCCATAAATTCAAAAAGTATAAAAAAAAAGTGCCTTGGTGAAAACCTGGTAAACAGACACCTTGGTAGCAAAAGTAAAGATAATTAAATCCATCCTATGGTGAAAACCACTTCTTTTGGCACCTTGGATAAGTACCATGATGAAAACCTAGCAAACATGCATCATGCATAGTTCCTCCCACTTGCACTCTTCACTTGGGGGTAAGTTCCTTTCATGTCATCCTATCTATCATATCTTAAGTCTAGCTAGCTCGTGAACATCCATGTTCCTTCTACTGATCTTGACAAGGTTGAGCCTATCCATGAGCATAATATATCTTAACATCCATTATCCTTTCCATCAGCCTATTCACTAGCTCTCATCCATGATACCCTATCATGATCTTTCTTATCCCAAGCCTATCTTCCTATCTCTGTGCATTCATGTCATAATCCCAAAACATCAACTTATACTTTCATCACTCCTTATCCCAATTGTGCTATCATAGCTATATCCTATCTAATTGACCCATTGATCTTGATCAAAATGAAGAATAAAAAATGCAAAATTGTTTCTCAAAAAGTCTCTTGACATGTCCATTCTTTTGGACCACATGCTTTCATGACATCAGGTCATTACCCTATATGCTATCCAGCACAGCTCCATGAGACTACATTATTATATTCTTTTTCCCTAGCTTTGGTAATCTTGAGGAGACTGTCCTTGAGGGTCACATTCACCCTCTTCATCCATAATTGTCTCTTCACCTCATCCATCAGCTTTCTAATCCATATGCATTATCCTACACCTTGCTAGACATTGGGGGCACACCAATGTGATCTTGCTTGAGATCAAGTTAATCTCTAAAAAAGACTAAAAAATTGCAAAATGTCCTAAAAAAATCAAAAAATATAAAAGTCCTAAAAAAATGATCATCTTGGTGAAAAACTAGCAATAGGCACTTTTATGCATCAACCAAAAAAAATCCTCTATTGCTTATCTTTCAATGAACATGTATCGGGGCAATCTAACCCTTACTCTTAAAGATTAAGCCTCATTCTGGGGACAATATTTTGAAAGGAGATAATCTATTTGGTATCTGGGCAATCTAACCCAGATTCTTGGGAGTCAACATGCTCTCAGTTACCTTCTAGACACCAATTTACATGGATTGAAACTGGTCATACTCTAGGGGAAACCTTCCTAGTCTGGGGGCACTGTCCTACTACTTTTTAGACTCTCTCTCATATCAGTCACCAGTGGTTCTCACTGTGTCTACCTGCTGATGCCTAGCTATTACTTTTCACGTTAGTCACTAGTGATTCTCACCGTGTCTGCCTATTGTCGCTTAGCTATTACTATGATCTCTCTACTTGAGAATCTCTCTCACATCAGTCACCATTGGTTCTCATCGTGTCTGCCTACTGTCACTGTACTAATGAGATTTCTCACAAATGATATATATCTAGAAATTGACATAAATCCATTTAAGCTGGAATGGTACTCTGCACTTCATCTTAGAAATTATTTTCTTCAATTTGTACATATCTTTTAGTCACTTTTGTGACACTTTGGTTCCTCTACGAACCCTCCTGACTTGACACTAATCCAGAGTCATAACCTAGGGGCAATCAAATCAAGTTTGTCCTTGTAGTATGAGTCAAGTCAGTCATCACTGTTTACTAAAAGGGGCATGGGTCCCCAATTAGATTTCATCATTGTTAGGTATCTGAGCAATCTCACTTGGATGCCTGAGGATCAAGCTTCATTCTGGAGATGATTCTCAAAATCTCAGCTATTAGGTATCTGAGCAATCTAACTCATATCCCTGAGGATCAAGCTTCATTCTAGAGATGATTCTCAAAATATCAGCTATTAGCTATCTAAGAAATCTAACTTAGATCCCTGAGGATCAAGCTTCATTCTGGAGATGATTCTCAAAATCTCATGTATTAGGTATTTGAGCAACCTAACTCAGATCCCTAAGGATCAAGCTTCATTCTGGAGATGATTCTCAAAATCTCAGCTATTAGGTATCTGAGCAATCTAACTCAGATCCTTGAGGATCAAGCTTCATTCTGGAGATGATTCTCAAAATATCAGCTATTAGGTAGTTGAGCAATCTAACTTGGATCCCTAAGGATCAAGCTTCATTTTGGAGATGATTTTGGAAAGCTCAGCTATTAGGTATCTGAGAAATCTAACTTAGATCCCTAAGGATCAAGCTTCATTCTGGAGATGATTCTCAAAATCTCATCTAATAGGTATCTGATCAATCTAACTTGGATCCCTAAGGATCAAGCTTCATTCTGGAGATGATTCTCAAAATCTTAGCTATTAGGTATCTGAGAAATCTAACTTGGATCCCTAAGGATCAAGCTTCGTTCTAGAGATTATTCTCAAAATCTCATCTAATAGGTATCTGAGCAATCTAACTTAGATCCCTGAGGATCAAGCTTCATTCTGGAGATGATTCTCAAAATCTTAGCTATTAGGTATCTAAGAAATCTAACTTAGGTCCTTGAGGATCAAGATTCATTCTGGAGATGATTCTCAAAATCTCAGCTATTAGGTATCTAAGCAATCTAACTTAGATCCTTGAGGATCAAGCTTCATTCTAGAGATGATTCTTGAAATCTCATCTATTAGGTATGTGAGCAATCTAACTTGAATCCCTGAGGATCAAGCTTCATTCTGGAGATGATTCTCAAAATCTCGGCTATTAGGTATCTGAACAATCTAACTCGGATCCCTGAGGATCAAGATTCATTCTGAAGATGATTCTCAAAATCTCATTTATTAGGTATCTAAGAAATCTAACTTAGATCCCTGAGGATAAAGCTTTGTTCTAGAGATGATTCTCGAAATATCAGATATTAGGTATCTGAGAAATCTAACTCAGATCCCTAAGGATCAAGCTTTGTTCTAGAGATGATTCTCAAAATCTCATCTATTAGGTATCTGAGCAATCTAACTTAGATCCCTGAGGATCAAGCTTCATTTTGGAGATGATTCTCAAAATCTCACTAGGGGCATAGGTCCCCAAATTGGATATAATCTTTGGATCACACTTGAGCCAGTAATCTTGTCATTTTTGAAGGACAACTCTCTACTGACACAAACAGGTGTTTCTCAACACCAAACTCAACAGTGTTTCTCAACACTATCTTTGGATACATCTATGTTTGTCAACACACATTGGATATCACCAATGTAAAAAACATCTATCGATAGCAATCAAACACAATGCACTCACAAGAACAATGGTGTTTTTCAACACCCCTATACATCTACACATCTCGACAACTTTGAAACATGCTAAGCTATGATTGAATTTCTCTTTGTATGCTACTTGTTCTCATTGATTTCGTTTATCTTTTCTTTGTCTACTGATTGTTTGTGAGGTTGGAATTATCTCCTTGAATATTATGGCTCTGCTTGTTTACTAGTGTACTCTTACTATATCAAATTGGAAACAATGTTTAGGTCATCTTGGATTTTGTGCCTTGATGCTTACATTAGTTTCCCATATCTTATGTGATGAAAGTCATATTCATATTCTTATGGTAACAGTGGTACTAGTAAGGATTGTATCGAATCTGATGTTCCCAAAATGCTCTATGATGATAACTATTCCAATGGGTCCAACAACCACATCCTAGGGATTGCATCTAGCATAGGATTGCACTTTCATTGCATCTTGCATCTGGCATCTAGCATAAGATTGTATGTTCATTCTAGACAACATTTTGGTGTTCACTTCATTGTGTTCTCCTTGATTCATACACTTAGAGGTTCTTCTTAACCATTATGGCTACATCACTACTGCCCAAGTGTTTGACTCTCGCTCTCTCTCTTCAATTCCAAATGCTTTGAACTGAAATCTAATTTTCAAAAGTGTTTTTTCGAGATCGAAATCAAAATCTGACACTCTTATATAGCTCAAAACTGCATTCTAAAACTTTTGGGACCGACATGATCGGACGCTTGTGCAGTCAAATTTATGATGTCACTTTCTTGTCAGAATCATATCCAATCAACATTCTCTCAAATCTTTAACATTTCTTTAGATTCTTCCGTAATCTGTTCTGATTTATTCTCAACATTTGATTCTACATCTATCTATGATTTCTAGCTCTTAATCACCATTATGGCGTGTCATCTTTCCATTTTTCTCTTGAGGGGGCAAGATGATTACATCATTGAATCTATTTCAATCAATCTGATCTGAATTCAAAATCCCTCATTGCTAGGGGCATCTCATCACTTGGGGCACGTTCAGTTTTTCATACCTCACAGTCAAAACTGGGTGTTCCACAACTCTGAATCACTAGGGGCATCATCACTCCTTGCATTTGGTCATCTTATTATTAGGTATATGAGCAATCTAACTTAGATCCCTGAGGATCAAGCTTCATTTTGGAGATGATTCTTGAAATATCATTATTGGGTATCTGAGCAATCTAACTCAGGTCCCTAAGGGTCAAGCTCCATTCTGGAGATGGTTCTAAAAAATCTCATCTATTGGGAATTGGGGAAATCTAACCTCGACTTCTGAAAATCAAGCTCCATTCTAGAGATGATTTTGAAACTCAATTTAACTATTTTTTGGGCAATCTAACCTAGATATTTGGGGACTAAGCTTCATTCTAGAGATAGTCCTAAAAATCTCTATTTACTATCCTTCAAATGGACAGGTATTGGGGCAATCTAACCCTAACTCCTGAAGATTGAGCCTTGTTCTGGGGACAGTCTTTTGAAAGATGGAAATATATTAGGTATTTGAGAAATCTAACTCAAATCCCTAAGAGTCAAGCTTCATTCTGGAGATGGTTCTCAAAATCTCATCTTCTAGGTATTGGGGCAATCTAACCCAGATTCCTAAGAGTTAAGCTTTGTTCTGAAGATGACCCTCAAAAACTTGATCTAACCTGCATCTCGACAATCTAACCTAGACTTTGGAGAGTTAAGCTCTATTATAGAGATAGCTTTGAAATCTTTACATCATCGATTCTTGAAATCAATTTTAACTATTCTTCTATGCTTCATACATCAGACTATTCTTTGAATCAGTGCGCTGCTTGCACATCAATTCAAAGAGCGGCAAAATGTAACACCCCAAAATTGGCATCTTGCAACCCTAACCAATTTTGTTGCATTTATCATTCTTTTGAATCATCAAAGTCCTATGGTACTAGGCAATTCTGAGTTTTGACTGACTCTACTTGACCTAAGTGTCAAATGTAGAAAACCCTAAATCTGTATTAATCATACATTATATTTAATTCCTAAAATATCAATTACATGGCTAAAATAAACCTAATGATTGAAATAATTTAATTATAAAGTCCTAGCACTTTAATTAAATTAATTTCACCCCTTTTAGCTAAAACACATAAAAAAGAATTAAATATCCTCATTTCAATAATTGAATTTAATTGTTCAGATAATTGAGAAAATACATTTATGAGGTCATATTCTATTTATTTAATTAAATATTCTCTCCAAAATCTTCTCTCCAGTTCACAAATAGAAACTTGGAGTTAACTGTGATTTAAAAGAGAAACAAATCAGTTAAACTCAAAAAGGCAACAGTTGACTGTTTCTCTCAAAAGAAACTTCCTATTCTCAACTGATCTTTAATAAGTTAACTGTTTCTCTCCAAGGAAACTTTCTATTCTGAACGGACTCTAGGTATATAAAAGAACTCTCTTGTTCTCATTCAAAAAGGGGAATGCATTGTTAGAATGTCGAATTGCTGATTGAATTGTTAACTCACATTTATACATTTAAGCTTTCATTTTGCAAAAGATTAATTCTCATTCCTAAGATTAATCATGCATAGGTTAGTTTATTTCAAGTAATCTTAATCTCATATTTACATTTCTAGATTAATATTGCATACTTACATTCTAGATTAATCTTCATTTACATCTTAACTTAAATCTTGCATTTCACATTCCTGGATTAAATCCTCCATTCTTAGACTGGTCTAGGTTGTTGGACTCTCAATTCTGAGAGCTTATTCAAAACCCCAACTAGATAGGAGGCAACATGTCGAATCATACATACATGAAAGATGGATAATTTCATATCCATTCTTGTATGTGACTGTGAACAATGACCATGTTGAAGTGTATGGCTAAACAAGAAGGCCACATTTAGCTATCACACACTGTAAACACCTCGCGGATCCTGAGGCCACCATTCTAGCATTTACTATCTAGCGTACCCTGACTTGTCCAGTCACCAAAGTATAGAAGAACATTAAAGAGGGCGTATGGCCCAAGTCACTTAGGAAAGTTCCATCATGTCTACAAGTACAAGGACACTCTTTCCAATTGTGGTTTTCCTAGGGCTTCTTTCTCTCTTTCTTCTCTTTTCTTCTCAAATGATTCTATTATATTATGGAATTCTGACAGCGCAGGTAGTACCGACTGTAAATAATTTAGTATAATGTAAATAGCTAGCATAAGGATAGTCCCCTAGGTAGTTATAATTTTCTATAAATGCAAAGTTTGATGCCTTTCTAAGGGTCGGAAAATTGATGATTTAACTATCCACTAGCAATACAAGCTTTCAGTCTCCTAGAAATCTTGTCTTTCAGAAGTTTAGAGTAGATTAATGCTCCCCTTGAGCCACTAGTATAACTACCAGTGATGCTAGATTTGAAGCTAATGAAAGAATGAGGAAAACCATTCATCTCTAAGCTCTGTGTTGTTTCTGACCTCGGAGTTAGTGAAGCGTTTCTCATATTGTATGCTTTCTTATGTCCTTTGTTGCAATTTTGTAATGATTCAATGAAATACTTTACTTTGCTACTGATATATGGGTGATTGAAGGTTATATGTATATCCAATATCTATTTTTTATTTTATCTAGAACTTTATTGATGTTAGGAGAATATATCATGGATATAGTTAAAGATCTACACTAACCCTATCCTATCTTTTGCTATTTTCTTTGTCTAATATGAGTTATGCTTGCAGGAAACCCATTATCCCCAAAGTTTCAGAGGTCTATGAGTCAAAACTAGCTATTCCCTTAGAATAAATAGTCACTTGTCCAACTAAGAAAAGCTCACACTATTGTGACCCGATAACTAGGTGCTTGGAGGCCAGGAGAGCTAGCTCTCCTGTGTGCCTCTTCAGGAAAAGTTGGTCGATACTCTGGTATTTGGTGACAACTCATCCCCTATTGGCGAGACCATCACAAATTCCCATCAATAGAAACTAGCACTAGAAGGGGGGCATGAGCTCATCCTCCCCTAAAAAAATTGATACCACACCTCCTGAGGGTTCCCTAAGTAGTAGTTTTAGAATCCAATCTTTCCATAGATTAGGGTCATTTTCACCCTTTTGATTCAAAAGAATGTTGCATTCAACCCCTAACCTAGGAGAGTTTTCAGAACTCAGACCTCATGTCTGAGCAAATAAGACATAATAGAGGAAGCATCCTTTCCATCCCCCACTTGGAGGGTTTGTAGACCCCATGAATATTCAGGTTAACTAGCCCATCCCAGCGACCAATATCACTATCAACCTTAACATTCCAATGGCTAAATACTTCAAAAACATGGGGTCTCCCATGGGACAGTTTCCTAACGTTGTCAATGATCCTCCTTTGCATCTAGAGAAGATTTGTCCCAGGTATGAACATCTAGGCCCTCGAATTTCTGAAGAACATCTATACGCCTATAAAGATGCTATGAATCAACACTACATTCAACATGAGGATGTAGTGAGAAGAATGTTCCCACTATCTCTAAGAGAGAGTGAGTTGAACTGGTACTTGAAATTACCCACAAACTCCATCAATAGTTGGCAAGACATGTGTTGGAGTTCTCAATTTTTGGCAAAATTTAGAGTCTTATAAAGTGATAAAACTCTAAAAAATGGAATCCTAAAATCTATGCCCAATAATTAATAATATGATGAAGTACATTAAATGGGATACAAA
>MU217585.1:77909-91431 GCA_018584345.1 Thuja plicata
ATATTGATTTTAGTTATATTTATTTCAAGTTCCTTGCCATACTTTGAGAGACGGAAGTTTGAGTTTCATACACAGGTTATCTTCCATAAAAAGCCTATTCAGGTGAAGGTTCACCCACCTTGGTCCTACAGAGATAGAAGTGTAGGGGAAGAGGATCATAATAGATCATTCCCATTAGTTGGCCAAAAATAATTGGATTTCCCATCATTGGATTGGCAAGTCTAAAGGAAATTCAATTCAGCATTTTTGGGCACCAACAACATGGAGGCTTCCTTTCTGACAGTGTTCTGGGTCCACGTGGACCTAACCTGGTCTCATAGTCAATTTATTTCTATCTAGAAGTAGCCCAATGAACCCCTGGAAACCTTTAACCATTGGTTCTAGAAATCCTTGAAATGGTGTACGGGACCCTTTGTCCCATCTACTAATGTGACTATCCAAATGCACATTAACGCCTTGGATCCATTTGTCGCTACCCTTCTTTGGAGAACCACCACCGCCAATGACATGGATACCCTGGATAAGGTTTACAGCCTCTTCCTCGAGCTATCTCAGAACTTGAGTAAAGCTCCCAACGGTATCGGTTAGGGCTTACCTTATAACACGGTGCCCAGAGGAACAACTTACCCAGGACGATGTGACCCCAATTTGGCACTAGGCACCCCTACGATGAACCTGGCACCTCGATATGTCTACCCCACTCCTCATCAAAATCCTCCAAACCTGGAGTACGCTCCCTAGGCATAGTAGCAAACCACAGTACCCCCACCACCTAAAGTACCCTTCTTCCAGACACCTGCCTCTATAGGCTTGCCTCCAGTGGTGGCAAGTGCCTCTACACCTACCTCACCACCCCAATCGTTACATTGTGACACCACTACCCAGCTGCCCACTAAGTTCAAGTTCCTCTAATGATTAGTTTCTTCGCTCACTAGTGACATGGGACAACTAAAGATGGGACATCCCATGGAACCAACCCCTCCCAAAGGGGGAATATCTTTCCAAGATAATGGAGTTCCAATAACTCTAGACCTCAGAACCACTATAAAAATAGCATAAAATATAATTCTTGGCCCAACCAACAATGGAACAACACACTGAATAATGGGGGTGTTCCCCCCAGTCAGCCCAACACCCAAGGAGGCGCGGGACCTAGCCATTCTGCATAGCTTGCTAAATTCCACCCCCTGAGATCCTAGTGTTGGCTGCATGACACTAGTTTGGTTTCTGAGGTAAATTATTCCAGGATGGAGAAGATCATCTTGATATCCCAGTCCGATAGGCAAAAAAAAAATGACCCTCCTCCTCTGGATTCCTCAGCCTAACCACATCTTTCTGCTTTTGTTTGTGAGACCATCTTTTTCGATGATGTCAAAGAAGATAGGGAAGAACCTGACTTATAGGGTTTCTTCGATGAATCCATCCAAACATTCAAAGCTAATGCTTTTACCAATCCCAAGACTTACTACAACACCTGGAGTCAATCAAATAAGGGTCCCCTTATGACATTGATTCCACCATGGATTGTGAATCTTCCACCAGACCCTTTGGAGAATGTTAATCCACCCCCTTCGAAAGGAACCACGCCTAAAAATTCACATGAATCTATCAAAAAAGGTCTATGGGCCCCTAAAGGAAAGTTCAACATCACGAAAGTGATGGAAAATACTACTACCACCATGACCTTGATGGAGGTCCTTCTTATTTATCCCTAGCAAAGAAAGTATTTCCTACGGTATGTTGAGAACCTAGAATCATGTGACTGCCTGCCCAAGTCTGTGATGTTTGCAATGCTAACACGAACATATTTTGGGGGAATATAGAAGACACTCCCTTTTTTCTCAGTCTTAAAATTTATGGTAAAAAGTTACACAACTGCTTTGTGGATTTTGTAGCTTCAGAAAATGTCATGCCCCTATCTATTTGCAAGAATATCAGACTGACTCCCACACCATTGAAAGGAGTGGTCATCCAGTTGGACACGACCATTGTTAAAATGGTGGGGAACTAAAAAATGTCCCAGTCTAGCTAATACAAGATCCCCAGATATCCAACTTTATTAACATCCAGGTGGTCAACATCCCAAAGACTTATGGGATGCTCCTAAGTCAAAATTGGTCCAAGTCCTTGAATGGATATATCTTGACCAATTTTTCCCACCTATGGCTTCCTTGGAGAGGAGAAGATAATCAAATCAAGGTAGAAAGTGAACCTCGGATGAAAGAGGCTCTTACTAATTATGGTCAAGTCAGTGAAATCAATATTTCCAAATTAGAACTTGGGTTATATAGGGCTAAAGAAATCCTAACCCTAGATTTTTTCCTAGGTGGAACAATACACGATGAAGATCCTATCATCAGCCAAAGGATCCTTGACCTCATCATGAAGTTAAAATAGGATGTAAAATCTCAAGGTAACAAGGAAAATATAACTTCCCTACTGTCTAGCACTTGGAGTCGAGTTCATTGTCAAAACCATTCAGAGCTGGAATGTGCACCATGTGTAGATGCTATGAAGGTTTTCCCTAAAAAATTTCATGTAGAACAACACAGGGGAAAGGCCCCAACCCAAAGTAGTCCAATCACAAGCACACCCAATAGACAGCTATCTGAGGAATCTCTTGCAGAGACTCCTCCAGGGGATGTTTCGGTCCGCATATCTACTCAGTCAAGGGATGTGCCTGAACCTGTCCCCCATCCCAAACCAACCATGATTCCCTCCCAAAATTTGCAACCACACAGTGCAAATAACGATGTCTAGATCCTTAATTTTGACAGATCCTGATCTAAAGAGGATTGCAGAGCCAGTGTGGAATTGATCAACCCCTGAGGAAAGCCTTTCCTCGCATCATATCTCTTGCAGTTTGACAACACCAATAACGTGATAGAGTATGAGGCCTTGGTCCTCGGGCTCCTATTCACCCCCAGGAAAGGAGTCACATGCCTCTGGGCAATGAGTGACTTTGAACTTATAGTCCAAAAAATTTAGTGCCAATACACATGCCATGATAAATGACTGACAGCCTATCGTAATCGGATGCGGAGCTTAATACAATATTTTGATGCTTTTGGTATCAAAATGATTCCCTAGAAATTAAATTATGTTCTGGATGCATTATCTGTGTCAGCCAATACTTTAGAACCTATGGCGGGTTCCCAGCTCTAGACATTTTTAGTTGAAATGATGCCCACACCCTGCATACCCGACAATATAAATAATCTTTAGGTCTTTGAGGATGATAGAAACATACTCACCTTCATGGTAAATGTTGGTGTCTTTGAAGACTAGATCATGGAGGAAGAAGAACATGAGGATACCAGGCAAGAAGAGAATGAGGGTGGGATCCTTGACCTACCCACAAACACCATCCCTAAGGGGATGGTTTCCCTTGAACAGATCTTTGACTTCGATCCACAAGCTCAAGATAGAACATCCCAAACCCTTAATGGGGGAAAATATGAAAAGGTAAACATTAGGACGGGCACTGAAGATAAGATCATCCACATTGGTACCTCTTTCTCTCTAGAAGAGAAAGAGAAGATTCTCACGGTCCTTCAAGAATATATTGACGTAATTGCCTTGGGATATGAAGATCTCAAGACCTTTGATACTTCTATCATGACGCACACCATCCCCATTAAGCCAAATGCCAAGCTATTTTGGTAAAAGCAAAGACCAATCAATCCCCTAAGTGAGTCTCTTATCCATCAGGAGGTTCAGAAGCTATTGGTCGCTCGGATAATCTTTCGAATCCAACATACCATGTGGGTGGCCAATCTAGTACCAGTCTAAAAGAAGAATGGGGAAATCTGACTGTGTGTTGACTTCCATAATTTGAATAAAGCCTCAAAGAAAGATAACCACCCCCTCCCCTCACTAGATTAGGTGTTCCAAGTTTTTAATGCCTCCCAGATGATGTCCTTTCTAGATGGATACTCTGGATACAATCAGGTTATGGTTAAATTTAAAGACAGAACCAAAAATCCATTCACCACCAAGTGGGCAACATTCACCTACAGAAGAATGCCTTTTGGGTTGATTAACACCGGGGCCACATTCTAGAAAGCCATGGATAGAGCCTTCGAAGGCTTGGTCAACAAATGTATAATCATCTACATGGATGGTTTAATCATGTTTTATCGAGAGAGACGTGATCACCTGACCCATCTTGCTAAGATCTGAGAAAGGTGTTTCCATTTCAGTATTTATCCCTCAACCCAAAGAAATGCATATTCAGAGTAACAAAGGGGAAATTTTTAGGACATATCATCTCAGAAAATGGTATATCTATTGAACTTGAGTGAGTTGAATCACTGCTAAAAATTCAAATTCCAGGTAGTAAGAAGGAGATGAGGTCTTTCTTAGGGAAGATCAATTTTGTCCAGCGTTTTATCACTAGTTTTTCCAAGGTTGTAAAACCTCTGAACGATATGATGAAAAGGGATACAAAAAATGAGTGGAGCCCAAAGGAAAAATAGTCTTTTGCCTAGATAAATCAGGCTATCACAAAGGCCCCTGTTCTAGCCAACCTGGGTTATTCCCTCCCATTTCATATATATTCTTTTGCCTCTATCCACTTTGCTATAGCCGTATTAACCCAAAAGGTAGAAGGGGAAGAATGACCCATTTATTTTATGAGCTCCCCCTTAAAGAACGTAGAGGTGAGATATTAAGCCTCTAGAAAAACAAGGATTTTACCTCGTCCGAGTGGTTAAGAAATTCTGACACTACATCCTTCACAGCAAAGTACATGCCATCCTCCCTAACCAGGCTATCAAATTTTTATTACTTGAAAGTGAATTGACTGAGCGCCGGGGGAAGTGGATGGCTATCCACCAGGAGTATGATCTAGAAATGCAACCTATCAAACTTGTTTGAGGACAAGGGCTGTGAAAAGCTATGGCTAAAGTCCACCTGCATATTGAATGCCACACTTACACCATGCAATATATCACTTAAGACCCCTAGTATGCAGATTTTGTACACATTCTTCTAAATAACCAATGCCTAGAGGGGCTCATCCCTAGTAAACATCGAGCTCTCTAACTAAAAAGTGCACATTTCATGATAAAAAATGGGACCCTATTTCGAAAGAACTATGAAGGCGTCTACCTCTGGTGTCTTGACTGAGAACAAGCTGTGAAAATGATAGAATAATTCCATGGTTGTTTTGAAACTGGACACAGGTCGGCTGATGATACCTCTCATAAAATTCTCCAGGATGGGTACTATTGGCCCCACATTTTTAGAGATGTCTACTCACAAGTAAGGAAATGTCACACCTGCCAAATTGCCGCTTTAAGAGAGTAGAATCTGACAATGCCTCTCCAACCTATATTTGAGGGAAGACCTTTTGCCCAGTGGGCATTTGATTTCATAGGAGAGATAAATTCCAACTCGTCAGCAAACCACCAGTACATTTTAACTACCATTGATTATTGCACTCGGTGGACTGAGGCTATACTATGTAAGAACAACACCGCAGATGTAGTGATCCATTTTATCAAAGAGAACATTGTCACTAGGTTTGGAATGCCTTTTTCCCTAGTGTGTGATAATGGCCTAGCATTTTCCTATACTCAATTATTAGAGAGGGCCTACGATAGGGGTGTCACCCTCAAGTTTTCTAGTAATTACTACTCGTAGGGAAATGGGGTAGCAGAATCAACCAACAAGAACCTTTTAGACGTAATCAAACACTTTCTCAAAAGGAATCCCCAAGATTGGCATCAAAAACTGAGGTTTTCCTTGTGGGAAGACCACATCCAAATAAAGGCCTCTTTGGGGACTTGCCCATTTCATCTGGTCTATGGACTAAATCTAGTGTTCCCTGTGAACCTACAAATCCCAGTCTTACAGTTCAGTCAAGAATTTAATAATAGGGATAACATCATTGAGGTGCATCTCCTTAACTTAGTATGGTTGGAAGAGCAAAGAGATCATGCACTGGAACATTTTGCAAAGCACCAAGCTATAGTCAAATGATGGTTTGACAAAAGAGCCCAATTCAAGGCTTTTCAGCTCTCAGACCCGGTCCTTTTGTGGGACAAGGCCTGAGAGAAGAAGGGAAAACATATCAAATTCCAAAGGCTTTGGCTTGGACCTTATCAAATTTCCAAAATTTGTGGAGCCAACACATACCACCTCAAATCCTTAACTAGAGAAGCTGTCCCATTTCATGTTAATGGGGAGTTCCTTAAACATTACTTTTAGTAAGGTGGAAGAATAAAATCTCATGCGGGAGATGTACCATAGCTATATACCTGTTGTAAGTAGCCTTCGGGTGTGTCTCCCTTGAACAACCTCCCTTATAAATAGTTTTGGGGGATTTTTCCTTGGTCCTTTGGTTTCTCGTTTGTCCTTTTTTTTGGTTTCTTTTCTTTTGTGTGTCCCAGGTGTTTTTCCCTATTCTATTGGATTGGTATGCTTTTCATAATGGTTGCACAAGTTGAGAGATTATCCTCACGCATTTTAGTGGTCCAAAACTAGATGGTAAACAAAGTCTGGCCTTATCCTCATCTTGGGAAGTTCCTCACATTGGATTTTGGGCATCAGAGGCTCTTCTCTGAGCTAGATATTGATGTTTCTCCCCGGTAGAACAAAGATCAACTGTCATTTTGAAAAAGGGGAGTTATTTAAAGAACTAAGAACAAAAGGGGCTTAGAGAAACATAGATCGACTGCACTCTCTGCGAGGGGTGCCTAAGTGGAGGAAATAACTTAAAGACTTTCCTGAGCTGGATTTTATCGCTCCACTCAATAATAAAAAGGATGATGAGGTGAAAGAAGTACCACCATGGTAAGAAGCTAATCTTGAGGACCCTGGTGAAAGATGTACCGCCTCTCCCATTCACAAAAAAAAAGAGATAAAGGAGTCAAGGGAAGAAAATCTAGATTTCAGAGAAACATGAAACACTGCAAGATGTCAGCTTTGCTATGTTAGTGTGGTTTCTCTCTCTTTCCTCTATCTAGGTTCCATCTTTGTCCCTTCATCTGAAGCCCAAGACACATATAGTGGAAAAGATCAATATCTAAATCTTAGCAAGTTTCTCTGATTCAGGAGTCACATCATGATGCTGCTTCTCTACTAATGATAAGGTCCCCATCATTTCAACCAGATTTCTAGAGTTTTTAAATGTGTGAGGCATTTATCCCAGTGAGACACCATTTGTTATGCCCTGTATACACGTCCCTACATTTTGTGTGCAAAAATCCAGGTCCCCTTTGCTTCTTTCCCCTTTCTGGTTTTCCCCTTGCTTTCCTTTTGTTTCTCGCTTGGTTCCCTATTTCTTCCAGACTCTTTTGGTCCCGTCCAGTCTTTGCCTCTCTTTTTTTTCTGTGTTCATTGTTTCTTCTAGGATCTATGTCCCAGAGTGTCATTCCCAAGCGGGTGATTCCAGATCTTTTGTGCCCGGTGATCATTCTCTTTTTCTTTGAAAGGGGGATGATCATTAGGTGTTTGTGGGTCTTGATCCCAGTCAACGATGTGTTTATTGAAGTTCCTTTTGGTAACTAATGCACTTTCCTAGGCATTATTTAAGGCCTTTTACATTTTCATTTTATAATTACTACAAAAAAGTTACCTTCTAGCAAATTTTATAGAGAGTGAAGTGATTTGTTTTTTGAGTAGAAATGTTTAGACTTGAAGGTGTAGAGGTGTGTTCATTAAGTCTGCTGGAGTGTTTAGGTGATAGAGTGAAGTAGTCATAGTTCCTCCCATTTAAAATTTTAGGGTTCAGGTAGGTCCTTCAGCTTTTCCTTTTATTTTATTTTTGTTTTGTTTTATTTCCTCTGTGTTTCTTTTTTCTCTATGTGTTTTCTGCTAGTTTTTGTTGGCTGGGTTGTGTTTTTCGTGTGTGTTCTTGGTCATTGTTTGTCTTTTTTGTCACTCCAAGGCTGCATCTACCATTCAACATGACACTATCCTTAAGTTTGGCATGTTTTCTTCCATTCGTAGTTGTTTGGGTCAGAAGGAAAGACGTCCACCCTCCTAGGCTGTAGATTTCTATAAATATCACCCACTACTTGCTGGGAAGTCTGTAAATGCAAGAAGTTTTGGTTGTATATTTTGTATATTCTATATATGCTATGAGTAGCTTGTAAATGCTCTGTGTGGTAGAGTTTGTAGTGTGTTTTCTATAAATTTGGTTTACGAGAGCTGTAGGTTTGAGCATGTAGCTTCGTTTGTAAATTTTACGAGTCCATAGTGCTCTGTTTGCTCTTTCTCCACTCATAGACATGGTGTTTCTAAGAGTTTTTGTGCAGTTGGGTGTCTTCGGGAGCCATCCCTAAGGACCCATTATCGTCCCAATTCTTTACAAGGTCTCAGACCATATCCATCCAATAACTAGGTTAACCACCCTATTTGGTGTTTCCCTAGATGAGGAGGTAGGTATGTCAATTAAAGAGGCCAGCTCGTTAGTAGGCCGTTAATTTTCTCTCTCCTCCATCCTTTTTGCCTTAATGGAAAAATCAATTCTCATGAACAAACATTTAAAACCTTTCCCAAATGGCATTCATGCCACTCACACTAGAACAACTATCCATTTATGTCATTACTCAGCCAAGTGGGAAGGTACATGTTAAAGTACAATAGTAGGACCACCTATCTTATCACTATCAATTGCTATCTTTTCAAGTTAATGTTAAGCGTGTTAATTAACCTGGCCTTTTCCACCTCATGCAACCCATTTTTGAGTTATCATTTCGGATCCGTGGTAAGAAAGAAATATTTCATGTGTTAAAATCATATTAAATCTCCGACATATGATCTCATCTAGGATGCCCTAATGATTCTTCATTTCAGGTGAAAAGGCAAAGTCATTCTCAAGGCCTCCAAAATCTAGAATCTCTCAATATTTATGTACTAACAGTTGTCTGGTTTATAGGTACAGGTTAAAGTAAGTGATAAATGGATTTAGGGTCTTCACCTTTGGGGACTCTGGAACTCCCAAGTTCCTCTGTAGCCAGCAGCAAGAAGAACAAGATAGAGTAGACATTGGCAAAGCTCCTACTAACCCAGAAATATAATAATAATGGGACAATTCATGGGTCCCAAATTGAGTCTGTGCTTAAAGAGATCACCGACATAGATGTCGGCACCTAGGCCATATTACAGGGCCTTATTCAAATGATCTATCAGCTTTGGCACTCCAATGAATCCATCTTAGTTAACTTAGCGACATCTAAAATAATTCAAGTAGCTAGTTTTCCATGCTCAGTACAAGCGCCAGAACTAATCTTTCTCCTGGCTAGGGCTTATCGCCAAGCCAGTATGGCTACTATGTTGGTTTCTCCTACTTCCCTCAGATTCCCAGTGTCCATCATCATATTGGACTATGACGCCACTACCAGAAGGTGGCATATTCCACAATTTGCAGGAGCTATTTCTCTCACTAAGGTCGAGGCCCTCAAGCAGTATGAGGGTGAAAAAGAAATGGCTTGACATCACCTCAATGCACATTAGATGAAAATTTCATGCCGGGACTACAAGAATATGTGGACAGAAATTCCTCACTCTGACTTCAAGGATCCCATCCAGGCGGGAATTATCTTCTTATGTAGGATCTTCAGGGAGCTGCATGCCCAAGAATTCTCCCCCTAGATGTATTATTTATTATATGGTATGACCACCAACAAGGCGCACTTAAACTGGACTAACATCATTGGCAAACATGTAGACATCTAGATGAGGAGGGTCAACATAGAGTGGAAGTTCTACATGACTTCCTACGTCCTTTGGCCACTTTCCTGACAGTGCCAGGGGGTCTAAGGTTTAACCATGGTTTCTATTCTTGGGGAAGGACCTGGTCAGGTCTCTCCATGGGACCACTTCTACCAGATTCAGTGGGACTAGATTTTCCCACATTTTTGTAGAGTCAACAGTGCCTTAATCTTTCATGGGATCAAGGCAATCACTAGTGATCGGGGATACAAATTATCTCTGTAGGCCATGGGCCTGGTTGGTGTGTGGGAGAGATACTTCATCTAGTTTTCCTAGCACACTTACATTTGGGTGTCTGACTTCTATGGAGAACCTTTCCTATTACCCAAACATTATGGGGACATGGTAGTGTTGTTAGAGTTCTGCAGGAAGATTTTGGAGGATCATGCCTTGGCTGCCGCTAAGAAAGTTACCACCTCGATATTCCTTTTCATTTGTAGGGAATACTCTTGCTCCCTAGCCACGGCCTGGGGAGCTGAAAAATGAGCTAAGTATTTTTTACTTAGCAAAATATTCTTTCCGCCGCAAGGATTATGACCCCCTTGGGCGACTAGCAAGGTTGATGCCAAAAGGGGTAAACCCCCATATTCGACACATAGAAGATTTTTGGGCCAATTGTCAAGATGATTATGATGTCTGTAGGTGACACTAAACTAGGGTAACAAAAGGAATGATGGAATAGCTCAAGTTCTGGACATTCCCACAAACATTTTTAGACACCAGGCCCCTAGACGACCCCGAGTATAAAGATACAGGTATAGATAAGATGGACCTCCCTCTTGTGGATTTGGATATGCCAAAATTTTTGGATATTGAGGCCATCTCGAGAGCAGCAATTGAGCATAGCCACTAGTATTTCAAGAAGGTCTACCCAAAGAGTGTCTAGTCGGACAAGCATTGTTTTGGAGCCTCAGGTTCCCAGGCCCTAGAGCAATCCAAAGCCCATAGCAAGAAGAAAATTGGCACCCCACCTCAGGTCTTGGACCCCTCTTTGGTCCCCCTGATGGAGCAGTTGGGTGAACAGTAAGAGCACTCCCAAAAATTGAGAGATGCAACAAACTCTGGAGTGACTTTCGGTCTTGGAGCTACCTTGATAGGCTCCTGTCCCCCACCAGGAGGTTCTCCATCCTAGGATATTTTGTTAAGTGCAGCATGTGAATCAGAAATGTCTAGAATAGCGGTAGCTGTAGAGCCCAAAGTGCCACTCAAAAGGAGAAAGAAACAAAAGGCAAGTTGGTCCCCGCAGAACAAGAATCTGGGCCTGAAGCTCGAAGATGTACTTGAGGTTGAGGTGCTTTCTTCTTCTTGCTGGGTGATCTCAGAGTGCTACATGGTATAGTTTACTATACCATAGAAGAGGTAGTGGAACAAGAAGTTGAAGTTCCCATACTTGAGTCAATAGGGCTAGAAGACGTGGCAGCCCAAGTAGAAGGCGAGCCCCAACTTGATGAAGCCGAAGGTGAAAATGAAATGCCACAAGAACAAGGGAACAACCCAATCGCAGAACAAGTGCCAACTGAAGAGGGAAATGGAACTTCAGGAGAAACCATAACCTCTAACACTATGCTCTTGGGCTTAACTAGTAGTCAAATGATTTTGGTGCCACCGGATATAGTGGTCGACAAAGTTGCGGCCTTTTTTCAATAGGTAGATCTCAATAATATGCATCTGCCTCCTCCGCCACCTGGTCCACCTGTGAACACTATTTCAAAGGGTGATAGGGAGGGGGATAAATAATACACAGGCAAGGACCCCATTGATACATTGGACAATACGCCTAGGGGGAACTTCAATTGAACCCCGTGGACACTTCAAACTGGGGGATAATGATAGGCAGGCCAGCTGCCCCACCATAGTGGCTAGTGGAAGCCCAAAAAAGAAAAGCCCCAACTACTATCATGACTTCATTATCACTTTCCAAGATGTTGGCTGAAGGCCAAATTCCTAAGGATCCCAAGAAGGCTTGTACCCTTCACAACACTAGAAGGGCCTCAGATAGCAACGTTGTGGCGACAGTCGCCACCCCTCCAGTAGGAAAAGAGGATTCTGAGGTAGCTGCCAAAGAATATGTAATCACAAAGGTGTCTCTGGGTAAAAGAAATCAACAGGGGGAACTAGACCTACTAAACAAAGAAGGTCAGGCTATTCAGGCCTAGTATGAGAAACAATGTCATAAGATTCAAGAGTTGAAAGTAGCCAATGCTAATCTTTCGGGACTCCTGATAGAATTAGTGCACCCCCTCACTTCCAAAACACTTGGATCATCAATTCTTGGGAAACCACTACCACAGAGTGATGTTGATACTCAGAAAGTTATGAAGAAGAAGGCATTAGTGGTGGATTAGTGGACCGCTCATCATGTTGGGGTAATAAGAAGTTTCTTGTTCGAGTCTCTCCCAAAAATTTTCTAGGTAAATGATTTAGCGAAGCAAATAGAGGCCACCATTCCCCATTGGTAGGGAGATATCGAGAAATATGAATATTGGAAGGATACCTTGTCAGAGATTCTAAATCTTGGGGAAGATGGGTTAATGAACACAAGCATTCTAGGGGATGAATCATATGGGTTCCTCCGGACTCAATACTATAGACTTACATTCAAAGTTAAAAATGGAAAGAAAATGGTATGAGTGTTGGAAGAATAGATGTAGGCGGGCTAGACTCCTTTGGACTAATATGCTGCCCTCATCCAAGAAATTACATCAAATGATCCTCTCAACCTCGAGACTTATACTCCCGTCGATTCTGTAATTGGTAAATTTGATAAAGTGGTTGAGGCTCAATTCTGACCTGGGGAAAATGTTAGTGGTACCACCATGGTGGAAATCTCATAAGTGTTGCTCAAATCCCATGATGCAGCCAAGATGGCCATAGAGTTAAAAGATAAGGCCAAAGATGTCAGCCTCCATTTTGAGGGATCTATGGATCGTCAGGATTGCTTGAAGGATATAGAGGAAGATAGTATCCTCTAGATTTTGGAGGCGTACGAAAGATTCAAAGGGCAGTAAAATATCCTAGACTTTGGGGATTCTTCAGTAGAAGTTTCATACAGTCTCATTCTTTATTCTTTGAGCATAAGCTCCAGGATCCCAGACCCCGGGCTCCCAATTTTGTATTCTTTATAGTGATAAGTGTTGACACCTCTCTAAAGCCGACGATCATTATCTACAACATGTTTCTAGGTCCATGGCTGTCCCTCTTAGCATGACTATGTGTGCCAAATGATGCACCTGTTACCTGTGACACAACACTTCAATAAGTCATTAGATTAGTGAAAAATAGCATAAAAGAGCAAAGGTTAGATACAAATCACTAAAACTGACTTATTGCTCCCTATCTAGGAAGAGTTTGAAAAATGTCATAATCATGCCCTTAGATTATGCACCATTCAGTGAAAATACACTCCTAAGAATGAGAGATTTAATTGAAAACTAAGCTAAATGATTAGAAAGCATGTGATTAAGCTATGAAAATTGACATTATAACAATGCATGGAATTGAAACTAAAATGCTATAGATATCTAAACAACATAACAATGCAATTTAACTCTAAAAATTAGGGCCATTTGCTCTCAAAAATGCATTCTATTTATAGAAAGAGGGGTTGAAAATGGATGGTTCAGATGCAAAGCTGAAGAGAGGTCAGGATTTCACTAGAAGAGAGCACATGGATTGTGCTTCTTCAAGTGCATCAAATTGTGACACTTGTCACAATATTATTGGGTTGAAAGTATGGAGGAATGTGACCATTTAGGGAAGAGAGCCAAGAAGACTCTAGAAGATAAGGCTCATAAAGAGG
>MU217585.1:105481-134798 GCA_018584345.1 Thuja plicata
TATAATAGTTAATATAAATCAGTGATAAAAATCACCTAGGATATTAAATTGATTTAAAGAATTATGCCAAGCAGTAATAGGGTCATTTGGACATAAATCGAGGGTATGATCACACTTAGGGAAAATAAGGTCCATAGTTGCGATAGACCAAATTCAGGTGGTTATAGTGACTAGTCAATTTTGATCCATAGGTTCACTGTAGATGCCTACCGAATCTTGAGGCACCGTTCTAGCATTTACTATCTGGCGTACCCTGACTCGCCTAGTCACTAAAGTATAAAAGAACATTAAAGAGGGCATATGGCCCAGGTCACTTAGGGAAGTTCCATCATGTCTACAAGTACAAGGATACTCTTTCCAATGGTGGTTTTCCCGGGGCTTATTTCTTCTCTTCTCTTCTCAAATGATTGTATTATATTAGGAAATTCTGACAGCACAAGTAGTACCGGCTGTAAATATTGTAATATAATGTAAATACCTAGTGTAGGGATATTCCCCTAGGTAGTTATAATTTTCTATAAATGCAAAGTCTGATGCCATTCTAAGGGTCGACAAATTGATGATTTAGTTGTCCACTAGCAATACAAGCTTTCAGTCTCTTAGCAATATTGTCTTTCAAAAGTTTAGAGTAGATTAATGTTCCCTTGGTGCCACTAGTGTAACTACCAGTGATGTTGGACTTGAAGCTAATGAAAGAATGAGGAACACCATCCAGCTCTTAGCTCTGTGATTTTTCTGATCCTAGAGTTAGCGAAGTGTTTCTCATGTCGTATGCTTTCTTATGTCCTTTGTTTCAGTTTTGTAATGATTCAATGAAATACTTTACTTTGCTAATGATATATAGGTGATTAAAGGTTATATGTATATCTAGTATCTATTATTTATTTTATCTGGAACTTTGTTGATGTTAAGAGAATATATATCATAGATATAGTTAGAGATCTACACTAACCCTATCCTATCTTTTTCTATTTTCTTTGTCGGATATGAGTTATGCTTGCAGGAAACCCATTATCCCTAAAGTTTCAGAGGTCTACGAGTAAAAACCATTTATCCCCTCTTAATAAATAGTCACTTGTCCAACTAAGCTAAGCTCTCACCATTGTGACCTGATAACCAGGTGCTTAGAGGCTAGGAGAGATAGCTCTCCCATGTGCCTCTTCAGGTGAAGTTGGCTGATACTCCAGTATTTTGTGACAACTCATCCCCCATTGGCGAGATCGTCACAAAGTCCCATATTCAACACTACTGATAGAACACTTTTTCCTTGATGAGTTTTTTATTATTTCAAGGTTAATTTCTAAATAAGGTTTTGACAAAGGAAAACCATTTCTCCAATAATTTCCCTTTTTCTATGTATAGGTGACAAATTGTGAAACTTTAGATCCAAATTTGGGCAGTTATTATAGTCTATTTATGATATTGGCTCTTAGAATCAAAATTTAGTGGAAAAATATTGAGTTTCATCTACAAGGGTGAATCTAGTCACCTCTGTCTATCTAGGTTGCCTCTAAGACATAGGATAAACAATAAATGTTTGTGTAGTTGAGCTTCTCTATCTATTTGTTTGATCTAGTTTTGAATTTTCATATCAGTTCATGTGCTCTCTACATTCTCAAAATTTTCCTCCTTGTATCCTATTTCATCTTTTTTACCTCTTTCCCTCTTTCTAAATTACATTAATCAATCTACTCAATCAAGGAATGCAATGAAAACTCGTTCAATGCTTGAATCTCCTTAAGCATAGTGGGTACTTTCCCCTTCCTAATTTAATGAGTGAAAGATGGAATTTGGGATGTGATGTTTCCTAGATTTTTTTATCATCCTAGTGAGGACTCATTCCTTATCAACCATACATTGATCGATCCATTTTCCTTTATTACAATCCCTTATTTTATATCATATTTACAAGTGATAGGGATTTTACTTTTGAATGAAGGAATCATATATAAAGGTGTTTGATTTTTTTTTCTTTCAACACTTAATTTTATTTTCTATTCCATAGTAGATCAACCTTTCATGCTCTAAGTACTAACTTTCAGTGTAGATTGGTTAACATAAGATGTGATATATAGAATTATTTCTTTATTGAAAAATATTTTGAAACGTGATTATAGTGCACATATTGATATATAGTTGTATAGTCAAAAAATGGAAGCACTTCCATTGTAGATTGGTTTAACCTTCTGAGTAAGTGGTTTGGGGTCATGTCAAGCACCTTGAATGGGTCTTTGACTTGGATCTGGCTTTTGCCCCTGTTCTACCCTATTTCCCACTTTTTCAAGCCTGTTTCTAACACCCAAAACTACAAATTGGGATTTTTGACCTCAGGGTCAAAGTCAACCTTTATGGGTCAAGGTCGACCTCAACCTTGACCTAGGTCAAGGTCAAACTTGACCTTGACCTAGGTCAGAATTGACCTTTTTCTGACCTAAGGTCCAGATTTCAGATTTCCAGGGTTTCTGGATGTCGGGCTTTGGAAATAATTAATTTCCGCTTCTAGGTCGGTTGTTTCGGTCTTTGGAGAAACAAATCTTAAATTATATTTAATATAGGTCCTCCTCTAATGGTATAGGTCTAATTGGAATTTAATTCTCCTATGTAGGACTCTTTAGAAGATTGTGCCCTAGTTTTATATATAAGGAAGCTTTCTCCTCTCATTTTCTCTAACCATGATGATCAACTATCAAAGACTTAAGAAGTGAAATCCAAAGGTGAAGAAGAAAGATTTGAAGCAAGCCAAGTAGCCATTGAAGCATTCATCCACTCTCAAGCATTCAATCACTTCTCAAGCACTCAATTCATCAAGAAGATCTATTGGTAGCTATTGAAGGATTCAAGCTCTATGGAGCCCTCTTGTTGAAGATTTCTTCATTCACATTCCTCCAAGCCTCTTCCTATTCCAAGATTCATTCAAGATTGGTGTTGAAGATTGACAAGCAATTGATTTGAGGCATCCTACTTTCTACATTTTACATCCATTTGGTACATATATACTCGTGGATCCACATATTCAAATCCACCACAAGGGCTTCTACATAAGTGAGGTGAATTGTTCTATTTTCTTTATTTATTTATTTATGAAATTTAAATTATACTTTAAGGTTAATTCCAAAATTGCGGGTTGACCAAGGAAAACCCCTCCCCCCAATTAATAAATCCATTTTTCTTGTAGATACAAGTTCAGAACAGTGGATTGGAGTGCAGATTCAGATACCCTTTTCGACAAAGTTTTGGGATCCAAAAATAGATTTTCTGTCAGAGAATTTTGAGGTTGATTCTACCCTAGGTCAGAATCAGAAATTCGAGGTCAATGGTGACATTGACTTGAGTGTCAAAATTGGAACTGTGTCAGATTGGAAAAAGATTTCTAGGTTTTGTTCGTCTTTGCGTTTCTGTTCCAAATCCGGTTGTAGATTTTATAGAAACTTAGTGCAGACCCCCGAAAATAGAATTATTAAGATCTATAACATTTCAAGGTTAGTACTTTTCTCCCATCCACTTCAATTAAAGTTCTTAACATTTCTAGATCTATCACACATTCTTTTCTATAAAACAGAATTTAAGATCTTCTTTACTCTTATTTCCAATTGATTGATTCATTTATGCATTGATCCTTCCTTTGGGGTTAATCAATTTGGATCCTTCCTTTATGTATCTAAGGATAAAAGGAACATCTTATTTATCCCTACATTTTAGATGTCACATTTTATATTTTACATTTTGGTGAACCTGCGATAGAGAACTCTTTCTTTTTGGTGTTAGATTTAGATATTTTATGTTAGATCTTGCATGCATATCAGATTAGATTTCTTTTATGTTCTTGTATTTACATTTCTAAAAAATTTAAAATCAAAATCTTCTATTTCCTAAATTAGTTCATTTGCATTGCATTGGTGTATGAGCTTTACCACTTCTAGTCCTACTTATAGTATGTCGGTTAGAAGAAGTCGTAGACTTATGGGTTCCTTTGATCCTGAGTCTTCCTCTCCTTTCCTTAGGATCCCTAATGAAAATTTGACCACTCATGATTCCAATCCTTCTATGGAGCATAAATCTTCTCACTCATCTCATTATGAGGATGATGCTTTAAGAGTTCCTCCTGAACAAGTACAAAAAATTTCAACAGAACTTGATAAAATGGGTAATTGGATTATTCAAGAAAACCATAATCAAGATTCCATCCAAGCTATAGAGGCTCTTAAGAAAGTCCTTCATGATAGTGATCAAGGTGTTAATCTCTTGCGTGGTATCACTCATATTGTATATTTGAATGTTAAACCTTTAGCTCAAGAGGCTCAAGATCTAGGATTTACTCCTCCTGTCACTAGTGAGGAACCTTCTTCTATTCCTTTACCTAGCATTCCTACTTACAATACTCCTTTGATGACTACATCTCTCCCAATTTCATCTATTCCTGTGAGTGTTCCACCAGTATCTTTACCTACCTCACAACCTTCATATCACAGTGTGCCTTTTACTTATTCCAATCCCTTTCCAACCATGGTTCCAAGTGTTCCACCAGTTGTGTCTTCCATTCCTACCACTTCCTACACTTTTCCTAGTGTTCCTAATATTTCTATGCCACCTATTTCTTCTAATGATTCTACAATTATTAGTTTGACTCAAACTATGTCATCTTTACAATAACAACTTGCATCTTTAACCCAATCCAAGTTTAGCATTCCTACATGTGACATGGGTAGTCCTTTATCCTTAGACATTATTCATGCTATTGTCCCTTAGAAGGCTGATATGCCTCATCTTGAGAATTACAATGGTAAAGGCGATCCTGTTACTCATGTTAAAACATTTCAAATCCTTTGTAGTGATTATGCTCATGACCATAGGATTTTATCTATGTTGTTTGCTAGAACCTTTCGTGATAAGGCCTTTAAATGGTATTTTTCTTTACCTCCTTATTCTATTGATTCTTTTCCTAAACTTGCTAATACCTTTATCCAACAACTTCAAAATAACATTGGTCTGCAAGTGTTCTTAAGTGATTTAATGCGTTGTAAACAAAACATTAAAGAAAAAATGACTGATTTTATTGGTAGATTTAAGCATTTGTATGCTCAGATTTCTTATCCTATTCCTGATATTGATATTCAACATATGTTTATTTCAAATTTACAAAAGGATATTAGAGATAAGATTCTTCTTACTGAATTTACCTCTTTTCAACAACTCTGTGCATCACTTCATCATTATAAATTATAAGTGAGTCAATTTGAGAGCAACACTCCAATAGCTCCTGCTCTAGTTGATAAGAGTGACGCTACTCCTAATCCTAATAAGTTTAAAAAACCTAACAACTATGTCAAGATCAATAAATAGATGAATGCAGTTGCTGATCAAGTTGTTGTTGCATCCAACAATGTCACTTATGCATCCACTTCTTTCTGTATGAATCATATGTTTACTCCTCTCTCTGAATGTTTACATTCTATTATGAGTGGGTTGCTAAGTACCAATATGATTACCTTTCCTCCTATTCGACCTCTTCTCCCTACCATGATAGCATCAAAATCCTTTGATTCTAAATCTTTTTTCCAATACCATCACCAAAATGGCCATGATACAAAAAAATGTTATTCTCTAAAGCATAAGGTTCAAGACTTAATCAATTCTAATTCTCTATCTGTTGATAATTTTGATGGTAATGGGAACAAATCCATCTTTGGACTCCTAATCAAAACCTTCAAATTTATACGAATCCTTTACCTATACATGATAAGTTAATACCATCGCTAAACCATCTTCTGTGGATATTGTTTATGATTCAAAGATGGATGATGTTAATCACATTGTTAATCATGTGGAGTGCATTGTTTCACCTCAACCTACTATTCAAGATCCTTCACCTTCACTTAAACATCAAGTTCCACCTAAACCTCAAAAACAAACTAAGGCTCCCGATGGTCCCCTTTATATTTATGCTAGGATTACAAAGATACCTACGCGTGGTTGTCTTGTTGATCTGACATCTTTAATAAATGTCATTACCGAGGAAAACCTTTTTATGAAAAACCTACAACGTGATTGTTATGATACATTTGATGCATGGATCCAAACTTGTAATGGTTTTCTCTATCCTACACTTGGTTCTATTAACTTGCTTGTTGAACTTTGTGGTAAAGTTGTAGATTTAATACCTTCATTATCATTCCTACTTCTGATCAATTTCAAGTCAAATTTGGTTTTCTTTGGATAATTGTTATGCATTCTATTGCTTCTCCTATTCATAAATGTCTTAATGTCATTCATAATGGAGAAGTGAAAATGATTAATCATAGTTTGTATCAACCTTCTAGGCCTAGAGATTGTGCTACTCTTGATTTCTTTTGGCCTTCATTACCTAATTCATGTCCTCCTCACCCTGATAACCTTTTTTCATTCATATCAAGCCTATAAACATCACAAGATTGTCAAGTTAAGCATGCCTCAGATAGATCTTAACCATGGTCTTTTTCCCACTCCTTCTATACCTCCTCTATCCATTACTTCTAGCTCTATTAATCAACCTCCCAGTGTCACTTCTCATCCTATTACAAATCCTACCAATCCTTCTATAGAACCTTTGAAGGAACCAGTTGTTATTCGTCCTAGTTATCAACATGTGTCAAACAGAGAAAAATGTAATAACTAGGATAACCTTATATTCTTCAAAATTATTTACCTTATTTTGACCAACCTATGCTTGATGTGTTGGAAGAAGTTAATATTCATAATGATGTTAAGATGAATGAGTATGGTGATCCTATTCGGATCTTAGATCCTATTTTAATTAATCTTGATGAGGAGGATACTCTTGATGATCCTATTGATCTTAGTGATGGATATGAGACCATCGATCTTGATACTAATTTACCTCATATGCTTTCATCTCAATTGATAATTACACCTAGTATCGAGCAACACGAATCTCAAGAGGATCCTTGTTTGGAACTGGCTATTATTCCTACTGTATTGGATATAATCCCTCTTGTGAGTTTCCCACCTTCCCTAAATGATATAAATCAAGATGGGGAGGGTAGGCGATGTTCCTGATTAGCTTATCCTTCATGGTAGCCCTTTCTGTGTTTTCCTGTTGTATTGTGCTTCTCCCGTAATGTGTTTGCTAAATGTTTGTTAGACTCTTTTATATGACCCTTATTACTTTGTTGGTGCAAGGTGAAAAAGGAATCAAACCTGTTGAAAAATTCCTCTATATGTATCTATACTCTTCTATATGTAGTCTTCATGTTATGTTGTACTTGTGCTATTGTTCGTAAGTTTTTCCCTTGTGTAGTCTGCTTGGATCCGCAACATGGTAGCACTGATTCTTTTTGGTCTCCATGTTGTGGTCCAAAATTACTCTTCTTCGTAACTCTTGATTTTTCTTTCCTCCATTGTGATTGTAGTTCTACTTTATTTGGGGAATGATGTCAATTCATTTGCAATAATATCATATCTATATATACATATTATCCTATGATCATACTGACCCCACAGTAGGTAGATCTCTTCTATGTTCTTTGTATGTTTATGTGATATTTCCCTTGATTTGTCTTTGTTTGGAGGCATTTCATAGTGGAAATGTAATCAGTAGGGTTGTTTATGTTTCCATTAAAGCCATTGCTCCTGTTAAAGTGTTAGCAATGACATTAACATGGGGGCATACACTCTACTCACTTTTTGCACACACACACTTTAAAAATATTTTCAAACTTAAAACTTTCTCCCTTTATGGATTAAAGACTAATCCTTAAAGCATGGATTTTTACTTTACAGGATCTCTTGATCCCTCTAGTTTAAATTTATACGGATCTCTTGATCCCTCCAGTTTCAATTTACAATGTTTTGATCCCTTAAGGCTGGAAGGTGTCCTTAAGACCGGATCTCCTTGATGGGTTGACTAGTGAGTAGCCACATTCACTAGACGGTTCAACTCCATCTTTCTAGTTGCACTGTTTCCTTGTGTGGTTCACAATAGGACATAAGTTCTCATTGGGAAAGGTAATCACACCCTCTCTATTTTTCTTCTTAACTAGTGATGTCTCTCTTATTGTGATCTTAGGGTTGATAAAGACTTAGGTCCCTGGGGGTTTGAGGATTCCTTTGTCCCTTTTTATTTCAATAATATTATCTACTCTTATGATCTCCTTTACCAAGAGTTTTTATTGAGTCCATACTCTTGCTAAGGTGGGGGCTAAATGTATAATTGAAAAATAAAAGCACTTCCATTATAGACTGGTTTATCCTTCCCAGTAAGTGGTTTGGGGTCATTTCAAGTGCCTTGAATGGGTCTCTAACTTGGATATGGCTTTTTCCCCTATTCTACCCCATTTCCCATTTTTTCCAGCCTATTTCTGACACCCAAAAATGCAAATTGGGATTTTCGACCTCAGGGTCAAAGTCAACCTTTCTGGGTCATGGTTGACCTTGACCTTGACCTAGGTCAGAATCAACCTTTTTATGACCTAAGGTCTAGATTTTAGATTTCCAGGGTTTCTGGATGTCGGGCTTTGGAAAGAATTAATTCCCACTTTCGAGTTGGCTGTTTCGGTCTTCGGAGCAACAAATCTTAAATTATATTTAATACAGGCCCCCCTCTAAGGGTATAGGTCTAATTGGAATTTAATTCTCCTATGTAGGCTTCTCTAGAAGATTGTTCCCTAGATTCATATATAAGGAAGCTTTCTCCTCTCATTTTCTCTAACCATGATGATCAACTATCAAAGACTTAAGAAGTGAAATCCAAAGGTCAAGAAGCAAGATTGAAGCAAGACAAGTAGCCATTGAAGCATTCATCCATTCTCAAGCATTCAAGAACTTCTCAAGCACTCGATTCATCAAGAAGATCTATTGGTAGCCATTGAAGGATTCAAGCTCTATGAATCCCTCTTGTTGAAGATTTCTTCATTCACATTCCTCCAAGCCTCTTCCTATTCCAAGATCTATTCAAGATTAGTGTTGAATATCTACAAGCAATTGATTTGAGACATCCTACATTCTACATTCTACATCCATTTGGTGCATACATACCTGTGGATCCACAGATTTGAATCCACCACAAGGGCTTCAACATAAGTGAGGTGAATTTTTCTATTTCCTTTGGTTATTTATGTAATTTCAATTATACTTTGAGGTTAATTCCAAAACCAGGGTTTGACCAAGGCAAGCCCCTCCCCCCCCAAAAAAAATCCATTTTTATTGCAGATACAGGTTCAGAACAGCAGATCGGAGTGCATATTTGGATACCCTTTTCAACAAACTTTTGGGATCCAAAAATAGATTTTCTATCGGAGAATTTTGAGGTTGATTCTGCTCTAGGTCAGAATCGGAAATTCTGGGTCAATGATGACATTGACTTGAGGGTTAAAATTAGAACTATGTCAGATCAGAAAAAGCTTTCTGGGTTTTGTATATCTCCGCATTTCTGTTCCAGATCCATTTGCATATTTTTCAGAAACCCAGTGCAGACCCCCAAAACTAGAATTCTTTAGATCTGTAAAATTGCAAGGTTAGTACTTTTCTCCCATCCATTTCAATTAAAGTTCTTAATATTTCTAGATCTATCACACATTCTTTTCTATAAAATAAAATTTAAGATATTCTTCTTTACTCTTATTTCCAATTGATTGATTCATTTATGCATTGATCCTTCCTTTGGGGTTAATAAATTTGGATCCTTCCTTTGTGTATCTAAGGATAAAAGGAACATCTTATTTATCCCTACATTTTAGATGTCACATTTTATATGTTACAATAGTACAGTCCTATTTGTGAGACATTTGATAATGATAAATCCATGATATAGTATATTCCCACTTTCAATAATCTTGTAGATTCTCTTAATAATGTATTCAACATAAATAAGTTATATTGGTGGAAAGAATTAATACATTTTTCTCTTGATGCACTTGATTCCATGAAAGATAGTCCAATTTTCAAATTAATTTCATGTATTCCTTGGATCCTACTTTGGGGTAAAAGAACAATAATCTGTCACCCTTTTACAAAGGAAAAGGTTAACAACACCAAAGCTGTAAAACTTCAAGGGCATAAAAGTCACATTTCTGTTGAGAATTTGAAGATGATGTAAACTGAAGAAATGTGTGAAATAGGATGAATTATATGCCTATAATTTTTTTTAGAAAAAAATTGAACCAAAATTAATATGTTTTGTGAATTTTTTAGATCTATTTTTCATTTCCTAAAAAATATTATAAATCATGGAGTCTACTTCTCGCCAATTCATTATAAGTAAAACATTATTTTTTCCTCCAATTTTAGAATATGTTTTAGATGACAAGTATAGATAGTGCATAAAAAAAGAAAGAAGTGTTTTCCATCTATAGTGTTCTCGTTATAAGTTTTCAAAGTTGAACTTATGTGAAATCAACAGTTTTTGTCTCCTGCCACTTTTCCCCTATCAAAACTATACCAAAAACCAAATAAATTATATATTATTGAAGAGGACTCTCTTGTCTAGTATTGTATATGATTTAATTTTTTTTTTTAAAATTGATTTATCATTTTTTCATATTCACCTAATCAACGATTGCTTGACTCTTAAAATACCTAATTTCAATATTTTTTAATTAAAATAGACTATGTCTAATTAAAATACCATAAAATATATATGACAATATTCTTGACTCTGATCTCTACAAAAGGGTATTTTTGTATTTTAAAAAAAATATCATTAAAAAGTCTAGGAGTTATTGAAACGTCACTTTTTCTGAAATAATTTTATTTCTATGGTAATTAGACTCAAAGTGGTATAAAACATACATTTAATAGACATTTCCAATTGGAAAAGTTAAAGAACTTATCTAACTTAGCTAGACTATATGTTTGACCAAAATTAATTTTTAGTTAGAAATACTAAAATTTAGCTGTGCTGATAAGTTAGCCTAAAAGGTGACATATTATTGTGCTTTTACCCTTTGGTTTCTACCCTACATGATCTTCTATCTTTTTGTGGTGCCGCCAATAGTTCCTAATGCTACACAAGTAGTGAATAAAAAATAACCTAAAGTAAGTATTCTTCCACTCCCCCAAAATTATAGTGTCTATGGTGTGGTTCCATATTCATCATTGTATTTAGGACCAAGAGGAAAATTATCGACATATACTAGACCTACTCCCCACACTTTAAATATTTGTTTCTTTCCTTCTATTTTTTTTCAGATCCTAGAGACCTATATATTTAGAAGGAACTTATGCTCAATAGAAAATAGAAAATAAATATAAGAATTACTTAAAAAATACTATTATTTATATTTTCTTTAAAATTTACTTCAAGGGTTATGAGTCTATAAAATATCACATCATGGATACTTCAAACCTTTCTTTGAAACAAAATTTTATTCCAAAAAATAAGTGAGAACAAGTTGCAAGTTCACAAAGGGTATCTATATGAAAATGGTTGTTACAAACCTTTATTGAAGGCCTTTTGTTTTAAGATATATTTGGTCAAAGCCCCCTTCCTATACATGTTATGGGTATGAAATATTTGAAAAATAAAAAAACTGAACCTTTTATTAAACTATCTTTCGTTTGAATCCTAATGTGGTAGTACAATTTTAATTTTGAATGAGGGAATCTTATTCAAAGGTGTTCAACAATTTTTTCTTTCTAACTCTTAGTTCTATTCCCTATTCTACAAGTGGCTCAAAATTGAATGCTTCCAATTATTGTGTTTGAGTGCACATAGGCTAAGGTAAGATATGATATAGCATTATTTCTTTGGTGAAAAAACTTGGTAACATGATTATACTAGGAACATCAATATAGAGTATGATCTTGTTTGTGAGATAACTCAGGTAGGTAAATCTATGATAAGATATTTAGACTTTCGATAATCTTGTATATATTCTCTTTGTAAATCATTCAACACAAATAATTTGTGTTTGTGGAAAGAGGTAATGCATTTTATCTCTTCTCATACTTGATTCCATCATTTTTGTTTTTTATTATGTCTTTGTAATTTGTAAATATAAATTGGGAGAATTTTATTGTAGCATCATAGATTGTACACACTTCCTAAGGTATCTAATTCCATTCTTATTTAGCACCCATTTTAGTCACAGTGCTCATTCTTCCAAGTACATAGGAGATTTCTATGAATTTAATTAATAAATATTAAAATATTTGTCCTCTCTTAATTTAATTTATATGTGGGCCCTTAATTTTAAAGGGTGTCCTCTTTAATTATTTCATTCATTTATCTCCTCTTGTACACACATGCTTTAATTTATTAGTGGTGGCCTATTATATTTATTGTAATTTTTAAACCTAAATTTTGTGCATGTTTTGAGTATCCCCGTAACCTCATTGAATCCTAATTCAAATTTAAGCCCTTATTGGTTGGTATAGGGTACCCCATAAGGCACATTGAGAGATAGGTCACCCCATGCCTTGGGAATTTCCTCGTATCCCATAAAAGTGGGCCAAATTTGAGTTGGAAAATGGTCTCTTAATTTTAGAAGGATATTCAAAACCGTGATGGCCTCCTTTGAGTTTTGAGCCCTAAAATGACATGATGAGGTATAAAATAAAGTATACCTCCCTCATTTTGGCATCATATATATCTACAATCAAATAAACTTAAGCAAGCATTCAAGTATTTCAAAAATTCAAGACATTTGATCCTCTATCTTGTTGCAAGCTCCAACGATCATTATGCAAACATGTCTTTATGATGTTATTTTAGGACTTTTTGGATTCATGTTATTTCATCAACACTTGTAATCTAATTTCATTCATAATTGTACCATTCAAGATATAAGACACTTTATTCTCTTATTCAAGCCTCTACGACTGACAACACGCTTCCATTTTTAATAATTTATATTTCAACTTCAAGGTTAATTCCTCTATAGGGGTTTGATTGAGGTAAACTCCTTTCTCCCAACATTTTCATGTTTTCAGTGTGTAGGTGATAGGTGGTGCAACTACAAAAAAGGATATGGGAAGATTTGATAGAGATTTACATGTGACAAAAGTTTTGTCAAAATTTGTTGGGTCTAAGGAACCTCCCAGGGCCTTATGTGAGTGTGGTCACCCCATTCTTGGCATCCCACACTTAAATTTGGATCAAAGGTTAGTCTCTATTTTGGATTTCTAAATTTGACATTAGAATTAGGTTTATAGTCTATGATCTATCTACTTACATATTATTTAATATTTCCTCTAACATTTTCCCTAGATCTTGCAATCTTCATTCTTATTCACACTTTCCTATTTTCACAACCATCTTTCAAATCCTCAGTGAAGGAATCCTTTCATCCTCTTAGCTTTGTCGATGACCTTATCACAGAAAAAGCCTTTACTACTAAGTTAAAACTTTCTAGAAACTTCAAACAATTAATCAAAAGAGGAATATGATGTGAACAAAATCTGATCAAAAGAGGGATTCTTTCTGATCCTAACCAACCAAACACCACTAAGAATCCTACAGACAAATCTAAGTGGTGGAAAAAGAATAAGAATGTCACCAATGATAGTTTCATTGATTTCAAAGCAATCAATTATGCCCAACCAAAGATCTCTTTAAAAGGGACACCAATGTAGAACTAGACCCTAATAATGTATACACCATTGAAAAACACCCAAACACAAAATCCAGTTGCAAATGTTCACGCTGCCAATGTTTCTCAAACACAAAACAATGCACAATTTACACCAAGACCCTCATTTCCAAAATGTTAATACATGCCACTAGGAGAATCAATTGAATCAACACTGAAAAAGTTGATCCAAACCAATATGATGACTCTATCAGAGATACGTGAATTCAAACATGGCATTGTGAAACCCAAATAGTAGAATGAAAATGAATTTTGTGAGTACCATTGTGTCAAAGGATATAAAACATAAACTTGTTATAGATTGAAGAACACTATCCAAGATCTCATTGACCAATGCCTAATCGATGTTGACAACCCAAAACCCAGAGACAATGCGGATCATACAATATTCAAAATTCATTGCAAAACTATAATAAAGGGAAGGCCCCTGTGTTTGGTAGCCAACAAAAATAGGTCAATTATACATTCTTATCTTTTTGTAATGTGATAAACTACATTAATCCTACTAAAAAAAAATTGCTACAATAACTATCAAAGATAATAACTCCAAATGTGGAGTCAAAACCCATCATTCCAAGGTTGTCCTACAAGGGAAACCTTCTACTTTTGTTGCACTTGCAAATTATGTTGCACCTCCCAGTCCACAACATAGTCTAGTGGATCAAATTAAATGCACACCTGCTAAGATTCTTACATACTTTTGATTTTTAAATCTAGATCTGATTTGGGTATGAGCCCAACTGTTTCTTACATACTTTTGATTTTCAAATCTAGATATTATTTGGGTAGCTTTCATTTTCATGGTGGAATTTACTAAACTAGATTGGTGTGTTATTTCTCATGTGATCACATTTCCTCTTTCTTCCATTTATCAAAGTCATATGGTAGATAATAGCTTCTTTAATTTCATGTTTCTTACATTCCTTCATACTATTATTGCATATGACATCATGAAAGTTTCAAATATTCTTCCTTCTTAAAATTTTTTTTTACCTCCCCTAGGTTTTATTTTGATAATGAAGATAGAGATCATACTCCTAATAATACTGTGACATTAGAGAGTACTATGTCCTCTCCTCCTAAAGACACCTTAGTGAAAGATACTAGGAATAATAGTTTACCCATTTCCACCAATATGAAAGTCTTCCCCCATATCAACTAAAAGATAATTATAATATAGGATATTGCATTAATTCTTAACAAGGATATAGTGGAAAAGGTCTTTGCATTAACAAAAATGGAATAATGGTCCCTATAGACCCTCCTACATAAGGCACTATAAAAGGAATAGGATTTATACTTCAAGCCAACATTAATCCTCCTCCTTCAAATCCTATTGCTTCATCTTCATCAAAACCTAAACTTCCTTGTTTATGAATTCTTTTGCCAACTCTAAAAATTGTTAACACCCCTTAGATAATCATTTCGTGTTGGCTACAAGAATCTTTTCGAGGCTTAAATATGATACTAAAATTTGATTCCATTTTTGTCTATTTCCAAAAAATAAAAGATCTCATAATGGTAGATTTCATTTTCTTTTTTAGCATAGAAATAAACATTCTCTTGCTGATAATATTGAATTTAGAAAATTTGTTCAAGATTTAGTAGATAGATATCTTATTTGTTTAATAAAAAATCTTATACTTTTTCTTGATATAAAAATGTGCACAAGCATTCCCTTTTCCTATTATGTTTCTTCATTCCATGTAATCTTAATAGTATACCTTATTGGGGTCTCTTTGTTTTGCATGGAGCTATGCTTTCATTTTCAATCTCTCATTGTGATCAACATAATAGGTTCCTTTCTTTGTCTTTCCACTAGGGGTGCAAGGGTTTTCTTTAAAAATTCCTTATCTTTTCAAATAACTCATTGTCTGTTTGTTGGCTTGTATCTTTTTTTCACATTATGTCCTTCATTGATTAGACTTTATTTTTATGCATGTAGATTTTCATCCTTGTTTAAAACCTCTTTCTTTATTAAAAGTGTATATATACTATAAAATACCTATAACGTAGAACAGATAACATGTAATTCTTCCCCTTTCCTTTTCCCTTGGCAAGAAAAGGTTCCCTTTCTCAATCTTTTATTCCTTTATAAGGATCAAGTATCTCTTTTTTACTTGTATCTTTTATTGCATGGTGTCCTTCCTTTCTTGGACTTGTTTTTAAGGAACAATGATTTTCATCCTTGTTTACAACCTTTTCCTTTCTTGGAAGTGTATGTCTTCTATAAAATATCTATGACTTAGGATGCATAATGTGTTACCCTTTTCCATTTCCTTTTCCCTTGGGGGAAAGGATTTATTTTATTAATCTCTTACCCTTTATGACGATCCACTTTCCTTGGTGGAGTGGTGTTTGTTTATCATGTGATGTCCTTTCTTGCATGGAATTGTTTGTTCAATTCAAGATTCTCTATTTACAAGAGATGTGCATCCATGATCACAACCTCTTCATTTTCTATAATTTTATGTCCATCATAAAAAAATTCCATTTCTCAAGAGATTAAAGTGTGTCATACTTCGTCAAGAATCCCACTTTACCTAGAAATAGGGGTAAAAAGGTGAATTCTTGTTCTATTTTCCCTCTCTTTCTTAGAGATGTTATTTTTTTAAAGAAATCATCTTGTAGGTAGATATATTAGAAAAAATATCTCTTCATCCTACTGATCTCTTTACACTTTTGTCAAGCAATATTTTTATAGATCTTTTTCTCCCTTGGCCTCCAAGGAGTCATAACTCTTTGGCTAAGGTTTTGTGTATATTATTCCCTGAAGGATATCTCCTTGTTATTGAAGGTGGGTATCCTTGTTATAATTTTCCTTATGTTTCCATTATATTTCTATCTTGTCACCTTAAAGAGGGGGGCATATATGTGGCCTCCTTGTGTATATTATAGTGGATTCCTTTGGAATTATAATTTTCCTTGGGGCAATCCTTTTTCAATGTTTTTAAGTGGATTCCTTTGGAAACAATATTTTTCTTAGGGAAATCCTTTGTTTTTAGATTTCCTTAGAGACAATACTTTTCATGGTTATATTGTTTTCACCATTGTAGTGGATTCCTTTGCAAACATGTTTTCCTTGGGGAAATAATTCATTTATAGATTTTCTTAGAGACAAGGCTTTCTTTGATTATTTTTTTGCATAGTTCTAACATATTCCTTTGGAAACAACATTTTCCTTAGGGAAAACCTTGTATATTAGATCAGATTAAATTGGAAACAATTATTTCCTTGACAAAATCCTTTTTGGTATATTTTCCTTGTATATAATGCTTTGCTTGATTATCCTTGGGTGGGTTGAATAGCATAACACAACTTGCTAGACTATCAACTTCATCTTTGCAACAATCCTCCTCTTTCTTGGGAGAGTGGAACTCTCCTAACATAACTTGCTAAATTATTTCCATTCTTCCTCTTATTTTATCTCATAGATCACTTCTTTTGTCTCATATGAATTCATGAATTCCTTCCTCTTTCTCTTCTATGATCCCATAAGCATAACACACCTTGTTGGTTTCTTGATCATGGAGTCTTGTATCCTCTTCGATGTGTGCTCTTTCTTCCTATGGTATGTCTTGTGCTTTTGCAATAGAATTCCAAATATGATACTAGTGATTGATATATTTTGATCATAGAGGTCTCTTTAACTAGTTGATTCAGAGCCTTTGTTTTTTATACTAACCCCTATGTTGTGTGTCTTTTGTTTTTGTTTTCCTTTTCCTTTATTTTTGTTTAAATTTTTGTGTGCCCTTGCCCATGGTTGTATGAGCTAAGATCCTTGGTTTAGGGGATTGTTCTCTAAAACTTAGTGATGTCTTACCTCTACATACTCTTTCCCAATCATCCCACTCTGTCTCTTCATATATCTCTTTCTTCTACTTTACTGTATGTGTGTATGCTTGTACTCTTGGTAAAGTGTGAGCTAAATAGCATCATAAATTGTAAGCTTATTAAGGTATCCAATTCCATGCTTACTCAACACTTATTTTAGTGTGTGATTAATCTTCCATCCATCATAGGACATTTCTATGAATTTAATTAATAAATATTTAAATATTTGTCATCTCTTAATTTAATTTATAATGGGGCCTTAATAGGTGTTCCCCATTTAATTATTCTAGTCATTTTTTACTTCTTGCATAGGCCCTATTTCATTATAGGTAAACTTTTATATTGATTCCAATTTTAAACCTTGATTATCTACATGTTTTTGGGTATTCTCATATCCTCAATTACTCCCAATTTAATTTTAAGCCCTAATTGGTTGGTATAGGGCACCCTATAAGGCAAAAGGCGAGATAGGTCGCACCCTACCTTGGGAGGAACCCCATACCTTGTAAAAGTGGCCCAAATTTTAATTGGAAAATAATTTCCTAATTTTAGTGTGATATTCAAAATTCCTTTAGCCTCCTTTAAGTTTTGAGCTTTGAAATGACTTGGTGAGGTATAAAAGAAAGGTTACCTCCCTAATCTAGTGTCCTATCAATCAACAATCAAATCAACTCAAGAAAGTGCATTCAAGGAGAATTCAATAATTTCAAACATTCAAGGTGTTTTATCCTTCATCTTGTGTCAAGCCACAATAATAATTATGCAAGCACATGTATTTTGTGATGTTATTTTAGATCTTTGTGAAGTCATGTTATTACGACAATACTTTTGATCTCATTTCAAGCACAATTTCATCATTCGAGGTGTATGACATCTTATTCTCTTATTCAAGCCTCTTCTACTAATAACATACTTATATTTTTGAGCATTTATATTTTAATTTTAAGGTTAATTACTTTCCAGGGGTTTTAATGAGGAAAACCCCTCTCTCCCAATATTTTCCTAGTTTTTGTGTGCTAGTGATAGGGGGCATAGCTGCGAAAAAGGATGTAGGTAGATTTGACAGAGAGTTATAGGTGGTAGAATTTTGAAGATAGGCCTAAGCTTCCTAGTTTGTCTATTCATCCTAGTGAAAAATCCTCACACCCTATTTTCTCTCATCATAGTTATACTTATTTTATTATTCACATTGCAACTCCTATAATTTATCAATTATTTTATGTGTGTATATGATAAATCATGCATGATCTCCAAACATTATGAAGTGATTACCATAGAATTTCATACCAGGGTGGTGACAATATTTATTTATTATTTTTATCTACAATATTCTGATCATTATGTAAGAAGACATTGAATATGACGGTTACTTAAAAAAGTTCATAATGTGAGTTATAGAGAATATTCCCAAGATAGGTATTATGGAAAAGTGTTGATTGTCTTCATAGAATGCATATATTTAAGAAATTGGTGAATATGATGATTATGATAGAGTTTTTGATGTAAGGAAGAAGTAAGAGAAATTAATTTATATTCTAATTTCTTGAATATGATTATAGAACATTCAATTTTCTAATGGCTCATGATTCCCACTCTTAGTTTTTGGATATACTTGGTTTTTTTTTTAAATTTTATGTAAGAAAAACACAAGATATAGGTTTGCAACACGTTTTAAAGGTATTGTTATGTCATTGAATTACAAAATTAGTTACATATATAAGTGGATTGCATTGTTGTCTAGTCTATTATTGAAATTAATGAAAGATTGAGTTTCTTTGGTGCAGGATTTTTCCCTTTCAAGTGTTTTTCCATGTATATTTCTTGTTTAAATGTTTTTATTTATTTATTTTGTACATATTTGCATAATATTTCATTTCTATAATATGGTTCAATCACATACTTAATCAAATATAATTATAGTATTGTTAATATTATTATTGTATTGTTCACTTATAATCACTTTTACGATGGCAACATAGTGTAAATATTAGAGCACAACATTCCAATTATAGTGCATTCTTGCTTAGTATATAAGAATCTTCACTTTATACCACAAAGCTATCCCATCTAGTATTTCACCAAGTAGACTTTGAACCTTATGATTTGACAAAAAAATCGAAGTTGTTTATAAACATTACCCATCTTTACACACATGAGATCATATAAGCTAGGTAAAATATATTGCAAACTATAGAAATTAGTAAGATAAGGTTTGTGTCCATAGGATATTTTTTGCAAAGAAAATTACTTTATTGCTTGCGGAGGTAATTCCTCATGCATATATTTAAATGAGGAATGCAAACATTATTTTTTTATAATAAAAATGACAAATAATACATTTTTAATATAAGAAATCTTTATCAGAATTCATTAGAAAATTATAGAACAAAAATAGATCATCTCTTGACATCTTTTATAACATTTCTCCCTCATTATTTATCATTTTAAAAAATCACAATTATTTATTTAGACTTTCTACAACATTTAACCAAAAAAATGAATTAATATAATTTAATTACTTTTAATTCACATGAATACTTACCTAAATTTATATAAAAGCGGTTTTATTCTAGATCGTTGATTTTTTCCGAATGTTCCTATTTCCTGAACTCATGGAATATTATACAAAACTTCACCGTCAAACTACTAAACACACCAATCAACCCGAAACCCGCGAAATTTCTTGGCGAAAGCCAGATCGAAAAAATTGCATACAAAACCCGCGAAAATTTCTTGGTCTAAACCCTAAACCTTAAACCCTAAGCACTAAACCCTAAACCCTTATACCTCTCTAGACATCTCGCCAATCATCAACTTCACTCGCAAATCTTCCCTAAAATAAGATTACAGCTCTTTTCAACCTAAATAATTACCATATTAGAGCAGTAGCGACATTAGCCACTCTTCAAAACTAAACTTTTCTTACACACTTCAATGTAGCAATACATTTCCTTATATCTTAAGTTTCAACGGGCTTGCAAATCATATCTGAAAGCTAGGTAGTGAAGAATCCTGGTCTGAATCTCTGCGGGTAACATAGACAGCCTGATAAATATGGTACTTGAGTTGTTGGGCACCTGCAAGCTGTTCCCAATATGGCAGTGCAGGGTTCGACTCCGGATGTTTTGCCACAAATCTTGCCGATTCAAAGCTGTCCCATACTGCTAACCCGATTATCTGCTTCCCATCCATGGAGTCATAGAATGTGCAAGAATATATGCCTTTGTAGCGGTTGAAATAGGCCCTGAGAATGGCGAGGCAGGAGTAAGAGAGTGTATCCTGTTTCTCCCAGCTGGTGCAATTTATTGTGCGTACACTCACTATGTCTCCCAGGGAGATCTGTGCAAAAGGAAGGCCTTTTCTTCTTTGCTGGGAAGTTTGGTGGAACCACCCTGACTCGACTAATCTCACTGGACATCTTAGTCCCCTGGTAAAAGCAGCAGCCTGCAGGAACCCACCAAAACATTTTCACATCATTCTTTATAATCTGATCAATATATAGTAATATAACTATAGCAAAATGTACTACTAAAATCTCCTTGTAATAATAAATATTTAACTTATACCTGAGGCAAATTTATAGTAACTGATTCATCTTCAACAACTGTCTGTACTGCAAAAACTGCAACCTGAACAAACAAATTGTGCAATCAGATAAACATCTGAAATGAATCGATAAGTTAATTAAAGACATCAGATCTTTACAATTCATTGATTGTATATAATTTTTTGATTTGATTGAATGCAAAATAAATCAAATCTAAAACCTACATACATTCCACAAATAAATTGGCGATTGAAAAATCCATAAGATGATATCAATGAAATCCGTACCCATGAACTGTGGAGGCATTTGAGAATAGCTAGGTTGATGTCATTGCCCTTTTCAATCACAGCTGCTACTTTGGTGACGTGGGCAATTGCATCGTCCATGTCACGCCCCTCCTCAGGACTGAATATACCAAATGAAACATTCATACTGTGACTGTCCCTCATTTTTATCTCCTCCGCTGTTTGACATACAAATTACAGCTGACATGCTTTGGACAAGCGCAGAATAAACTTATAAAGAGAGGCCTGAAAAGGCGGGCTGATAAACTTGATCAACATTTTGTTTGACTACATTGTATTTATGAGCGTGACGCAATCATATATCTTATTCACCCCCCACACGTGTGCCTTCACCACTAGCCGCACGTTCAGTTGTAGCTCTTTTTTGTATGGCAAATCATTTCTATACGACGGCGAGCCAAAAAGACACAAAGAAATTCTACTAACTAGTCAAATATGTAGTTGCTGCTGTTAATTTTCATAAACTATAACAATTCCCACGGAGAAGTTGCTTAAACAGTGAGTAAATATGGTGACAAATGCAAAAGTTGACTAACGTTTGTCACTTTGATTAATTCTAACAAAGTTGCAATGCTTACAGGCTTGAGAAGGTGGGATGATAAAATTGACCAATCCGAAATTTTATAAACTTGACCAACCCAAAATTTTATTTCATTTTCTCTGACTACATTGAATTTATGAGCCTGACCTGGAATCGGATATTTTATTCATCCACCACACGTGTGCCGCACGTTCTGTTCTAGCTCAGGTTTGCATCGGGAAATCATTTGTATTCGATGGCGAGCAAGAGGAAAGAAAGAAATTATTTTATCTGGTCAAATTAGGAAACGATACCAATGAAAAGCTCGTTAAACAACAAGGAAATATAGTGAAGTAAGCAATGCCAAAAACTTAGGAGAAGCGATTAACATCTGTGACCTTGGTTTCAACTTGGGAAAGGAGTGTGGCAATTACCTATGTCATATACGATGGAGTGAAGCCCTAAACCTTTAAAGTAAGACAGAGATAAAAACGCCCTTAAATTCGTCAAATTAGGCATAAAAACTCTTTAAAGATTGCTCATTTTATTCTGTCAATCAATGAAAAGTATCACAAATTTACTTTTGTGGTCCAATCCTTTAAATTTTTCTTTATCTTCCTTCTTCTCACTATCTTTAATATGTTTTTTCCTTAAATTGTATAAGACATGAATAGAAGGTCAATCCTCCTTCTCTCTCTAGGTTTAGAGAATTAAAAAAGTTATCCATTCTTATTCATTCTTCTTGAATTTTCTTTATGTAATCATGAGTCTTGGCTTATTTCTTTCAGACATCCTTGGTTTCTAAAATTAGGTATGATCTCTAGGGATAGTGGATCAACAATTTTGATTACCAACAAGAAGAATAAATTGGGAAAATGCAGTTAGAGAGTACAAATTACAAATGTGTGATAATAATTGAAAGGAAAATATGATTCTACAATAATTTATAAGTGATCACTATCACTCCTATTGTATCACTACTAAAAGATTTTATTTATTGAATTTATCAGTTTTTTTTTTTGTTTAAACATATTATGTTTGCAATGACATTTATGTACATATACCCCACTTTACTTCTTTGTTTGGATTCATTTGACAAATATTTTTTTTTATAATGTAATGATTAACTTGTAAAATGAAAGAAAATATGCAACCAACTTCCTACTAAATCCTATTAGGAAAGTCATAAGCTATCTATTTTATTTACATCTCAACAACAAGTAATGCTGGAATAATTTAATTCTTTGTGGCATTTTTTGAATTCTCGAATTAGAAAACTAATCCCCATTTTGGGGCCAATGCTTGCATTAGTTAATTCCAAAAAAAAGATGGAATTCATTTCTTATTCGAGAATAAGCTATTTATGGATTCAAATTTATTTATTTTTATTAATTTTTTTTTTTAAAATCATTTTTTAATCATTATTTTTAATCTTTTTTTTTTTTTTTAAAAATGTGGGTATGTATATATATACACATGTGTATATATATGTGTGTGTATATACATGTGTGTATATATACACATGTGTGTATACATACACACATGTGTATATACATGTGTGTATATACACAAACATGTGTATATACATGTGTGTATATACATGTGTGTATATACACACACATGTGTATATACATGTGTGTATATACACACACATGTGTATATACATGTGTGTATATACACACACATGTGTATATACATGTGTGTATATACACACATGTGTGTGTATATACACACATGTGTGTGTATATACACACATGTATATGTGTGTATATGTGTATGTGTATATATGCGTGTATATGTGTGTATATCTGTACACAAGTTAAAAATACATATTATTCAAATTAATTTAAAAAATGAAAAATAATCCTTATTCCAATTCTACAATATGGGATCCAAACGCAGAATAGCTTATTCCAGCTTTCATTTTTAGAATTAATTAATCTGAGAATAGGTCCTTATTCTGGAATAGGCATATTCTGGATAAGTTAATGCCATGCACCAAACGGGCCCTTAATGAACGAGAACAAAAATAGAATAAAGAATGTGACGACGAATATAAACATTTATAATAGAGAAAATAATATAATTTGAACTGATTTATTTTAATTGATGACAAAGTCAATACACCTTGATGTAATTTTGATTGATGTGGCTAATGAATGGGGTAAAATTCTTGTTTGCATTAGCATTATATAGTTTCCTTTCATATTGATAGTAATTTGGAAGCATTTAGAAGAATGATGTGCATACATCATCCAGTTACAATACATCACCTTTCTCTACTGATACTCAAAGATTTGAGTTCTAATACCATGAGTTTCATAATGTAAACATCTACTATAGAACTCACATTTCCTCTAAGTACTGATGAGTCTTCATTGGTAGTGGGTCCACTTTCCTGTTCTTTGGGAATGTGCTGCAAAATGTTCTCTATTCAATTTTTACCAAAATATATTTTGTGTTTGGAGATTCATTTGATATGCCAAAAAAGATTAGATCTTGATGCAAGAGCATTAAAAAATGATTTTCTCATTGGTCGATTGCAATTTGTTCCAAGTTAGTTGTGGAATTAGTTTTTGGGTCCAATTTTAATTTTAGGAAATGGATTTTAAAAAGTAACTGATGTAGAAGGAAGGGAAGAGATATAGGGGCTACAATCCATGAATAAGGAGGGAGGGATGAAAAATGTGAATTCCTTGTTTCTAAAAATTGTCTTTTACAGAGTTTCAAAAAAGGAACAAAGAAGGGAAAAATGTGTGGATACGATATAAGGAGGCTTCATAAGAGTTTTTTGTGAAGAAATATGTAAAGGGAGCATGTGTATGTGGGTGTAGGTAGTGTAGAGGAGGGGAAAGAAGCCTTCGATGGACCAACATATGTAATTGTGTGCTCCAAAATTAGAAGATAGTATTTTGGGTGCAGAGAGTCTCTACTTGGTTAATTGTATTGTGTTTGCAAGAATGTATCTTAGAATAGAAAATATTTGAATTGATAAAGCCATTACAATTGTTTTGTTATACTATTTATTGTAGGTCAGAAAGTTTCTCTTGCCTAGATGTGTTGCCACCAAATTATCTATTATGTTGTTCAAATTCATGTTTTCTTCAAGACATAAAAATCTACATTTTTTTATGTTTATAGAATTTGTCTTCATCATTTGGTATCTGAGTTAGAGGTTTCGAGTGCATAGTTAGACTGTTGAATGTGAGGAAACTATTTCTAGGACCTACAAATAGAGGAGGGAATAAGATTGTAGAGTAAGTGAAATAGAGTGCGATGGTGAGAAGGATAAGGATTAGTGTAAAAAGACCCCTAATAATTCTATGTTTGGATGAGTACTAAGGTGAAGTGGAGACAAGAAAACTATGTGAGAAGTTAAACATGATTGTTAGAAGAATGGATGCATTGGAAAATAATTATCTTCTTAATGTTGTTGTGATTCTAAGTGATACAATAGAAGTCAAATATAACAAGTCTACATTAGATTCATGTCTTGTGGAAGGAATTGTATAAAAGAACGAAGATGATAATGAAGACTATGAACAATTTTTAGATGCTAAGGAAGAAGATTACCATGAGACAAAATAATAAAGATATTATCTTTTAGAGTTTAGAAGTCTTAGACTTTGTTCATCTTGATGATTTAGGGAAAGATGATACTTGAATTCATTTGAGGTTAATGAGGGAGAAGATATGGTTCATGATCTCACTTCTAAAGGCAACAATTATAATGAAGAGGAAGACAACTCCATGTATGCTAAGGAAAATATAAAATTAAAGGAAAATTTAATTTTGAAAGAGCATATCGACGGTAAAAGTGTAGACTTAGTGAAAGAGTTTACAATAGAGAAAGAAACTATGGAAGGTTTAATTGTGATTACATTGAAAGGACTGAAGGATGTTTGAGATGTAGATGATCTATTGATAAAAGATAATGTTGTGGAATTAAATACTTATGATGTAAATTTTGTTACACATTGTACAGATCAAGTTTTATTTTTCATTTTTATTTAGGATGATACTAGTTAATGAATGTAGAGATGAGAAAACATTTTGGCAATTTGAAGTTAAAAAATAAATTAGAAGGTAAAGATATTAGAAGAAAGTATAGATTAAATCAATTCATGTGGAAAAAATTAGAAAGAGTAAATGTGAGCATAGAGAAAATTTAGAGGCATGACAAGGGATGTGAAGAAAAGACAATTGGAAGAATAAAAAAAAATAAAGTGAAGCTGAATGATATTGCTAGCTTCACGTGTAGGAGCACATGATTTATTTAGTATATTTGGGAGTTTTATGTAGGAGCATCAACAAAACCTAATTTTCTTGTTGATCGATTGCAATTTATTCTAAGTTAAGTTATGGAATTAGTTTTTGGGTCTAGTTTTGAACGGTAGGAGAAGTTTTAAAAGAGTAGCTAATGTGAAAGGAAGGGAAGAGATATAGGAGCAGTAATCCATGACTAAGGAGGGAGGGATGGAAAAATGTGAGTTCCTTATTTCTAAAAATGGTCTTTTATAGAGTCTCAAAAAAAAGAACAAAGAAAGGAGAAATGTACAAACATGATATAAGGAGGTTGGGTAAGAGTTTGGCATCAATAAATCTATAAAGAAAGCATGTGTGCACAGTTTTAGGTAGTTTATGTCGAGGAGGAAGCAATTTTTCCCTACCTAACTTGTTTCTCCTCCTTAGAATTTGAACAATGTGGACCTGGGTATTCATGTGGATATCCTTGTTGAGATGGGGAAGGATAGCCCTTTCGAAAAGTGTTCATCAGTTTTGGAAAACCCTAACATTAGAAAGGAGGTAAAAAATTGGATGGAATGCTAGAATTATATGTTCACGTGGATTATGGCAGAAATTATTCATATGACAGATAGAGCTTCTACTTCAAACCAAATATTATACATTAGTATGGCTAGAACCAAAATCTTAGACAAGGGCATTAGCGAATTAAAGGTGGATCATGAACAATGAATCAAAAATTTGGAGGATACCTTAAAGAATATATAGGATAAAATTAGGATTTTTGTGGCAGTAAGTTAAACTACCATGGATAATTCAATTGAGGGTCTGATGAAGTTGAATGATCAAGAAGAGGCTTAATAGTGTTTTTCAAAGGGTAAATTTGCCTCTCATTTGCTTAGTGTTAAGTCTACTAAGAAAGTTCACATTAAGGATACATGAAATGTAGAGAATACACATGTTTCCACTCACAAACTAGAGATTGATACCATATCTGGACCTACTATCAGATTGAGGAGAAAAGATAAGGGGACCACCCCTATTGATACTATAGTTAAGAAGCTTCTAAGCATTAATCATAGTTATATTAATAAAAATATTAGTCTAGTAAATAGTATGGATAATTTTTCCAATTCAAATAAATTAAAAAATATATTTAGAATCTAGATAGAAAATCCTAAAAGACTCTATTTTACTTCATCTTTGGATTTCAAATAGTTTACCGACAATATGCATCTGAATCTGAAACTTTTTTTCAAAATGTAGAGTTCAATACCTGTCTAGGAAAAAAGTGTAACCCACTATTGTGGGTTCACCCATAGACTTTTTTAGATGAGAAGACTTTCTTCTATTTCTGATAGAACATGATGCAAAAGGATTCAACTTACCAGAAGTAGAAAACCTAACTTTATAATTTCCTTTTTTATCCACACTAGGGTCAACAGAATCAAGGACAATGTCAATAGACATGACATAATTAGAACCATCATTATTATAACTAACCACTCTTTTGTGAGAAGTAGTCGAGGACCTTTTTCATTTACCCATATGAAAACCTCATCACCATCCAAATCCACTTCCTTCCAAATGACAGAAGTATCCCTGTAATAAACCCTAATGTTCTTTTTAAATTCAATACCTATTTTGGGTCTTTGGTTTCTCTATAAATGCAAATCCCTAGCATTCTCTATTATTTAAGGAAAATCAAGCCCTCATGAAGGATAGGGTGCAAATGATTTTTAGCATTAACACACAAACTATTGTTTAGAGATGAAAAAATAGAAGGGAAATGAAATGCACTTATCATTCTTGAAGTGATTAAGGATGACACAATGATAGTTACAAATGCTATGGAATTTACCATTGAAGGTGAGATAGCGCATAATTAACTCTACAAAGACAGCCCACAGAGCCTTAAGGGAAGCTCTGTCAAAAACTCCATCCCTATTCCTTTTCACCTTGTCTCTCTCTTGACTAGGAAAAAATCTCAATAGCCTCATTGGTGCTCTTCCTATCTTTGTAAAATTTCTTCCTTTCAACTAAAGTATTAGAGACTTTAGCTACCAACTCCTCATTAATCTTCATCTCTAAACCATACGCACTCATAATACCTTCATTCCATCAAGAAAAAAAAACTATATAACCTAAATATCCACACCGTGGAGCCTTTCCATATATCATTTCCCGCAAAATCTCTGTGCATGCCAAATCCTTCTTTTATATTTTATCATAGTCAATGGGATCAAATATATTGCAGCATACCACCATTCCATCTACACAATTTCCTTCCACAATATGAGAGGCAAAGAAATTAGAAACTATAATTAACATTGCGAAAAAACCTTGGCTACTTCATATTAAATGAAGCCCTCATATAACCACAACTTCACACAAGTAAGACCATATTAAGACATGGATAAACTTAACATTTCCCCACATGATTTCATAAATAGAATTTGAATGTCACCATTATTATTGTCATTAATATCCCAATTAATCAATAGGGAGATAACTCTCATATTCTCTAGCCTATCTTCCACACAATTGCCTTCTCATAACATGGGAGATTTTATAGTCCTCAAAGCCATTTACCATAAATTTGAAATCTTTAATTATAGTTTTAATTAACAAACTCAAAGGTGTTCTACCAGTTATATAACTTATTATATTTAGTGACTCACCTCCTAACTAAACTTTCCTCATCCTCATATCCTTATCCATTTTAATCCTAGTATAGGTTGTATAAGCCTTAGCATAGTAGTTTGTCTGAGTACCCAATGGGAAGGTCACCGCTGAGAAAAACCTAACATTGTGATCACAAGGCACTCTTCTACATCTTTTAGGTCTGATATTCCCCTTCACTTCCCCATTAGTATTGATTTTGATCCAACCACAAGAGGGTGCATACCAGAGAACACCATCTATATGACTCTTTTTCTTAATAAAAAAAATATAAATATGTTGGAATAATGATACATTTGGCATCAATGAATGCACTTAGTGAAAACACTTATTCGGTTTTGAATGCTTACCGAGCTCATCACTCAGCCCACAGCCTATACCGAGCATTCAGTAAAGCTCACCGATCAAATAGTTCAAACCGAGCAGTAAGGAAGTCACCGAGCATATGAGAAAAATAGCAGTTACCGAGTAGACGGTAGTCACCGAGTCATCAGTTGAAGATAACCGAGAAGTCAGTTACTACCGAGTCACCAGTGGTTATCGAGTGACAATGTATTTACCGAGTCACCACAGCTACCGAGTTCCAAGCTACACTTCGGGA
>MU217585.1:141980-159780 GCA_018584345.1 Thuja plicata
TCTATTTGGAAGGTTTCTGGGTTACCAATCTTTGTGTTATGTGTTATGAATGATTACATTTTCATGGTTGCAGTAGATTAGATGTATGAATGGTTAAAGAATATAAATGTGCAGAAATGTTTTAAAGATCTAAGTGTTACTGATTCACCCCTCCCCTCTCAGTAACTCTGTTAGTCTTGAATATTTCCAACAAAATATCCCTCTAAAGTTTCTAGCTTTAATTAATATCCCACTCTTCCTAAGAAGTGTTAATAGGGGGCTCCCATCTTTAAAGTTTCCATAGGACACACCAAAATTTTCTTTAATGGCCAATTGAATCTTGCATGCCATAATTTTTGCAGAACAAATGACAACCTTAAAAATTTGATTATTTCTCTCATCCCAAAGGCCCTAGGCAATATGAGGTATCATCATAGACTAAAGTAAATAAATGACATGATTAGAATAAGGAGACTTCCCCTGAAGCCAAAACTCCACAAAAGTTTTTGGGAAAAACCAAGACATTGACTACATCCTCAAAAATAAGGACCACACTTATTTGGCATGGGAGAAATTAAACAAAATATGACAAGAATTCTCAATATCCTATTGGGAAAGATAACATTGATTTCAAATAGCCTTATACATTATCCACAATTTTTTAACTGTTAAGATCTTATTCTGCACTTGAAGATAGAAGTAAATATATATTTTCAGGATAAACATTGGGTTCTAGACCATCACCCAAAAAGGATGAGGAAATAGGTCCCTAATTTGTGTCTAAAAATCCATAGAAACATGAGAATTCCCATATGAAGTAGAATTCCATACCAAATTATCTTCAGAAGTTGAGAGAGGGATATGCACAAGGGAAAGTATGTTTTGAAGAAGATCAAGACCTAGATCCACAACTCTTAAATTGACCCAATTATGATTTTTGATGTAATCCTCCACCCAACAACTAATCCTCCAAATTTTCAAAGATCCTTGAATTGAGCTACCCAAGGAACCAAGGAAAGAGGAGCTTCCCTAATCCACCAGTCATCCCAAAACTAAAATTTTCTCCTATCACCTAGGGACCATCAAATTACCTTCAAGATGATATCCTTTGTCCTCCATAATGTATCTCGATAAGGATGAACATAAAGCCACATGTGGTTCATCATCTAACAAGTCCCTGGTATAAGGAAAAAAATTCAAATAAATTTTGCAAATAATCTTATTCCATTTAATATAAGTGTTAAAAATTTTCCAAATCTATTTAGCTAAAATATCCTTATTAAATATAGGTTAATCTTTCGAATAGCTAGCCTCTAAGTTTTCTTGGTAGACAAACTTTCTCCCATGCAAATAGGTGCATTATATATTTTTGTTCTCAGTTCTTGTCCATAAAATATTCCTTTGGATCTTCTCCATTTTAATAAAAAAAAATTAGGAACATGCAACAAACTCAAAACATAAACTGACAAATTATGCAAAGAAGCTTTAATTAATTGGAGTTTACCACCTTGACTTAAAAGGTTCCCTTTCCATCCTGCAAGTTTAGTCTAGAACCTTTCAATAAAATTTGTCCAAAAAGAATTTGGGCTATCATGAGTACACAAATGTAGACCCAAATAAGTTGAAGGAAAAACATCAATCTTATTCCCCAATATTTGAGTAGTCCTCTATTGTCTTCTCTCGGGATTACTGAGAAAGAAGAGGGAACTTTTCAGAAGGCTAACAATCTAACCAGATACTTTATCATATAACTTAAAATTGTGCACCCTTCAAAGTTTTAGACTCTTTAATTGAACTTTCCCCCATAAGAATGGTACCATCAACAAACTATTGATTAGAGAAAATAATACCAGAAAAGGAAGAAGATAAGCTTTTCAATTACCCTATACAAACTTGATTTTGAATAAATATGCTTAACATTTGAACCATCTAAATAAAAAAGAAAGGGGATATAGGGTCCCCTTATCTCAACCCACACGAAGAGGGGAAGACAAATGAAAATCAGCTGGGTGACAATCCTTATAAAATCATCATTAACAATAAAAGAAACCAACACTTTCAAATGAAAAATTATATTTTTTGTTGAATGCCATCCATGTCCACTCCATCAAATCCTACCAGTGTGTTTGCATTGCTTTCAAATGTGGTCTACAGATTTTAAAATCAATATTATTCAAAATAAATTGAGCAAGAGAAATTTTTCAAACTCCATATGACATGGATCAAACCTCTATCAAATTATCCTCTATCAAGTCCTCCATTTAAAATTTTAAATCATGCAATGGGTGGATGTCATGGTATGACACATATATAGATATATAATTTTTACATCAGAATAGATTTAGGTGCATTAATCACCCTTGATGTCAAATACCATCACTAAATTAAATAGCATGTGTGTTCAAAATTGTGGGAATAGAACTCTAGCATGTCGTTGAAAAATATCCTAGAATTGTTTTGAACAAAATACCCAAAAAATAGTTTAAATAATTATTGTGTGCGACTGTTTCACTTCAAACTTTATGGGATATATTTGCACTTGAGATTTTATAAACAATAAATGTCACATCAAGTGCAGTACCTATTGCCAGAAACATTTAAATAAAAAATTTAAACACAATCCTCTAGAATTAAAATGTCTAAATAGAGGCACTTAGATTTTTTTCATCATTGTCTTTGTAAAACATACATTTTAGTTTTCTATTTAGCCACAGGTCTTAATGATTATGGGTTTCCATCTACTCGACTGTTGATCAATTTTAGCCAAACCATGAAGATTGGCAATGTTGAGCATCAGGTTTCATATAGGAAGGAACCTTACAACTTACTCCTAGGTTTAACTATAAGAAGGTGCCTCACAACTTACTTTGAATTTGAAATGGAATTTCAAATTAATTATGCGTGATTGTGAACATTTATTTAATGTGATTTTACATATATAAGAAATAATGAGGGAAAAATAATCTTGTATATTTTGATGAATAGGGTTAGCATTTCTAAAACACATAAAAAAAATGACATTAATGAAAATATAATATTTCAAAGAAATTATAATATTGTTTGTTGTTAAATTTTTTGATTAAACTATGTATAATATTTTCCATTATCAATATTATAGACCATACTTCATGATCCATCATTAGGATAAAATATCTAGATACCAAGAATGTGAGGATAGTTGTAGATTAGTGACATTAAATAGAGGTGAATAAATTATGGAAACTACATAAAACTAATAAATTTATCTGTCTAGTACAATATGAAAAGAGATTTCACATATAGTCATGTCTTTCTCTTTATTTATTTTAGGATCCCACTCATCATTCATCATGCGAATAATAATTTTTTCCTCATCTTCAATCTAATGATGTGTCATGTGTGATTTATGATATTACCGCAAAAAATTAAGATATAGTTATGTTAAAATGTATGCTCACACATTAATAAATAGTAATTAGATTAAATACAAGTGAGTGCACAAGATGATCTTTTATGCATGTGTGTCAATAAATAAATTTGTCTTTGCATATCCTCATTGTGAATTGTTCTTGAGATCCAAATCCAATTTTTATGTCCCGTTATCTATCATCTTGATTGAGTAAATTATAAGGGTGAAATTGATCTACTCAATTTTAGATCATAGATTTTACCATCTTTAAATTTAAATTTCTAAATTTATTCTCATGTTTCCCATCCTTTGCAAGCTATCATGAGCCCACTATTTATTAAAACTTTTAAATATATGTTATGATGTTGTATTTAAAGATGAACCGTATCCAAATGAATCATCTTAGTTAAATGGGTGCGATTGCATGTAGTTAATTTAACTAGAAATAGATTAAAATAATAATTATTCAAGGAGCATACTATGTTATTTCTTCTAGTTATTTAAATTACTTCACCATCATTGAATGATACATCTAGGTATTTGACTAAAGATATTATGATTTTATAATTCAATAAATTATCTAAATAGATTTTAAATACAACCACTTATTACAAAGATTAAAATCATATACTCATACACAAAATAGTTTTACATTGTAAGGCTATGTTACTATCTAAAACCACTTTTGGATTCTCAATATTAGTTTTGAATGCATGGGTTCGACCTATAGAGAATAAGTCATTCTTAAGGCTCTAAGATGTTTATATTCATATCATGTCCTAAAAAGTGGATGTATGGCCATTGGTGAATTAATTCATACCATGTTTTATAAACTATTATATTCATAAAAACTCCTTGAGTCATCCATACCAATGTTCTTTAGGATCTCCTTGATGTACTTTGATTGTGTAATACAGATCCCATCCTTTACTTGTTGAATTTGAAGTCCAAGAAATAATTTAATCTCTCCAATCATAGACATTTCAAAATCCTTTCTCATATTCTCAGCAAAAGATCTGCACAATGTGTCATTTCCTCCAAAAATAATATCATCAACAAAAATTTCATAAATTAAAACTTTGTTATTAATGTCACATTTCAAATACACATTGTTTTTTCACTTGTTCTTTGAAATCATATTTTGATTAGATATAAATTTTCAATGTTTCATACCATGCTCGGGGTGCTTGTTTCAAGCCATAAAGTGCTTTGTGCAATTTGTATACCATCTCTTGGTTAGTATTCTTAGAAAATACTTCAGCTTGTTCAATATACATTTCCTCTTCTAGAATACCATTGAGAAATGAAGAATTAACATCCATTTGATAAACTTTGAATCCCTTATAAGTTGTATATGATAGTAGAATTCTAACTCCTTCTAATCTAGCAATAGGTGCAAAAGTTTCACCATAGTCCATACCTTCTTCTTGTGCATACCCCTTGCAAACTAATTTTGCTTTATCTCTGATTACATTACAATGCTCATTCAACTTATTTTTGAAAATCCACTTAGTACCAATTACATTCTTATCTTTTGGTCTTGATACAAAAGTTCATATATTATTCTTTTAAAATTGATCTAACTCTTCCTTCATTGCTTTCATCCAATCTTCACTTTCTAATTCATATTTTACTTTTCTAGGTTCAAACACAACTATTAAGCATGTGTTGTCTCTTACCTTGCTTCTTGTCTGAACTCCAATAGTCTTGTCTCCAATGATTTTACTCGATGAGTGGTGTCTCTTCATATACCTAGATTAAAAAGGATCGGTAGCATGCGTTATCTCTTCATTTCCATCATTCGGTGGAAGCTCTCTCTTCTCTTCTTCTTCCTTGATTTGATCTTTTGGTAAGGTGTCAGGAATCTCCGTTTGTACATAAACAAATATTTGATAATCTTCATGTTCCTTTTTACTCTCTTCATCATTATTTTCAGCAAATTCATCAATCCTCACATTTGCACTTTCTACAATTTTGTTAGTAGTCTTATTAAAACATTTGTAGGCTTTTATCTTAGTAAAATATCCCAAAAATATTCCTTCATCTACTTTAGAGTCAAATTTTCCATCTCTAGCATCTTTCAAAATATAACACCTACTTCCAAAAACTTTGAAATAACTTACATTTGGTTTGTGTGCATACCAGACCTCATAAGGTATCTTGTTAGTTCCCTTATTTAGTTGTACTCGGTTCAATGTATAAGCAACACTATTGTCTACTTCTCGCTAGAAGATTTGAGAAATTCCATTCATAATCATTAGTGTTCTAGCACAATCCACGATGAATCTATTTCTTCTCTCAGCTCTTCCATTTCTTGTGGTGTCCTCGGTGTAGACATTTGTCTCTTTATACTGTGTTCATTTCAAAAGAGTGTAAATTCATCAGATGTAAACTCTCATCCTCTGTCAGATCTCAGACATTTCAACTGTCTTCCAGTATCTTTTTCAACTCTAGCCTTATACGAACATTTGAAATGCTTCAGATTTTTATTTTAAAAATATGACTGACATCATTCTAGAATAGTCATCAAAAAATAAAATAAAGTATCTATCTCCATAGTAGCTTTATGTTCTCATGGGACCACATAGGTCGGTGTGTACTAACTCCAAAATAGCTTGATTTAGTCATCTTACCTACTTGACAACCCTTTCACATCACATTCTTAGGTTTATCTAGACTCTGTAGAAATCTTACTCTGTTCTTCTTACTCACTTTGATTAAGTTGTCAAAATTTACATGACATAGCCTTTTGTGCAATAGCCATATATCTTCAATCTTATCAAATAGACAACTCTTTATGGAAGTATCAAGATAAAATATGCTACCTTTAGATTATTTTCCAGTAGCAATGATACTTCCTTCTTGATAAAATACATTTACCTTTCTATTTTGAAATTCCATTCAATGACATGTGTTGTTCATCAGTGCCACACTCAACAAATTGTACTTCAGACCTTCAACCCAATAAACATCATCACATTTAGTAGTGTCTGGTAAAATTATAGAACCTTTTCCCTTTACAGGATATGGAGCATCATTTCCAAATCTAACATAGCCTCCATTATTCTCTTTCAAAGTAATACGCTTATAATTATCGCATTCATATGGTGTGAGAAACCATTGTCTATAATCCATGTATCATTGTTACTTAATTGTGAGATTCTAGGATTTTTTCTTCTAAATACCTTTCATCATCAGATTCATCTTTAATAGAAACATATACCACTTATACATCATCATCTTCGGTGTCATTACCAGATGATCCTTCTTCAACAATGTAACATGCTTTCTTTCCTTTGTTCTTAAAATATTTGAATCTTCTAAATCTGTTTTCTCTCTTGTTGTTATCTCTATTTACTTTCTTCTCATTATTATTAGAACAACTAGATGCCATGTTACCAATATTATTGCAATTAAAACATTTCAAAGGTAGCTTCCCTCAATACTTACCTTTGCCTCTCGGTAGTCTCCTAGCTAATAAAGCTTCCAATTCAGTTTCATTCTTTTCATCTCCAGCATATAGATCCTGTAGCTCACTTTTACAACTATGAAATATTTCACTAGCACTACTTGCATATCCATCACTATATCTAGATTATCTAGACTTTCCAATAGTCAAAGATGTCTTGAATGCATATTCAATCTTACAAGTAGCATGGAAACTATTATCAAAATCACTCAGCTCATTATCAGTCAGCTTACCGATTTTAGAATTCAATGTAACAATCATCTGAGGAATGGATCTCAGTTGTTGAATTACAGATACTTAGATGACATAGATAGGTAACAATGTTCTCATAAACTAGCTTGTGACTTCTTCTTCATCCATGTGTCCACCAACACCTCTAATACCAATAGAAATCTCCTTTAGTCTTGTGTTATACAAATAGTTTCTCCTTCCTTCATTAACATAGTTTCAAACTTGTTGATGTAGAGGAAATCATCATCACACAATCTTCTACATCTGCATTCTTTATTGTATCTACAAATCCTGTATATTTCATCTTTCCTTCTATTAAACATAGTTTATAGCCTCATATTCCATTCAATATCCCAATAGTGACAACATCCACTTACTACAATAACACCAACTCGATGTTATACAAGATGTATCTTCTTTTTGACATCGTGCCCAATTTCATAAGGCATTACACCTGACACCTTCCTACATGAGACCTTTCATTATTCCATCCCTAATATTCCCTTCAATGCAACACCACTGGCTCCACATATTAAGAACCTTTAACTTTTACAAAATAAAAATCTGCACCTACAACTCCATTTGTTATTTTATAACAGACCCGTACACCTTCACTTATAAATTTTAAACATAAACACATCTCAAAGATCGCTCTGGTGGACTTGTGGAGAACTAGCTTTTGCAAAACATATTAAAAATTTATTGAAATCCAACGGTTCAATTAATATTTATGCCCCTCGTATAGAGACTCCATTTCACTATCACATAATAAGCAAAACATGCATAACGGTTCTTGAAACCGTTTTGGCTTTAATGTATTTCGTTCAATAACCATTATTTGGTTTTCAAACACATTCTATGCAAAACACAATGGCTTCCACCTTGGCTAAAATTGATACTGTTGGAAACCAATACATAAACAAAACAGAGTATTGAAAATTTCATTTATAATAACAAGAAAGTTGATTCACTAAGTTGTTACATTCTTTCAATAAAAACCACAGTCAAGAAAGAGATACTAATCCATTAATAAGTAATCCTGCGAACCCCAAATTTCCATAAGGAATTAACATTATCAATAGAGAGAGGAATCAAAAGAAATCTGCAAAAACCATTTTAAGGAATTACAATATATTAAAATGCAAAAGCATACACCGCATTAATGGCTCTCTAGCCTCCAGCTAGAGAGCTGATTCTTTCTCACCAAAATTTTCCCTCTCTCTTTCTATATCCCATGACTTTCCCCTCTATTCCCATTTGGTTACATATTATTCTCTCTTTAAAGAGATTCTAGGGTAGTTATAAAACTTGTCCATCTACCCGATGACTCAACATATTCCACTTGGATTTTGGTTATAACCAAACATACAATCCCATTTTGGGTACATTACAATACATAAAAAGCTTCAAGGAATATTTAAATGCCTTAAATATTTAAAAATAATGACCCTTGGTCAGATGTTGAGCTGCCTCTGCACCATACTGCCGAACTTAAAATGTTTCCATGTCCCATGGAAATGAGCTGGAAAATAATTCTTCACCTCTACATCCTTATCACTGCATCGACGCCTCCTCTGCATTCTCACTTTTTCTCAACTCTGAATCCTATCAATGAAGTTTATATTGCTGCCTCCATGGTGCTTCCTATTCCACAGTCCACTCCTCCAAGCTGCTATAACAACCTTTGTCCCTCATCTAGGATTCCTGCGTGCCTCTCTCCCTAGTCTATTGGTGACACACAAGACCATCCTACGGGCTTTGGTAGACCTCCCTGTCAACTCATTTACAGCTGAATGAACTGGCACCAAATCTGCAACCATAAAACTTCGTAACAAGAACCAAAACAATAATGGCAATACCGCCTGATGTAGATCCCATCTACACACTCAGAACCTTCTAATCTCTGATACCATTCTAATGCAGAGGAAATCATCATTGCACAATCTTCTACATTTACATTCTTTGTTGTATCTGCAAATCCTACATATTTCAACTTTCCTTCTATTAAACATAGTTTCAAGGCTCATATTCCGTTCAATATCCCAATAGTGATAACATCCACTTATTACAATAACACCAACTCGATGTTCTACAAGATGTATCTTCTTTCTGACATTGTGCCCAATTTCATAAGGCATTAAACCTGACACCTTCCTACATGAGACCTTTCATTAGTCCATCCCTAATATTCCCTTCAATGCAACACCACTGGCTCCACACCTTAAGAACCTTTAAGTTTTACAAAATAAAAATTTTCACCTACAACTCCATTTGCTGTCTTATAAAACACCCATACAAAGTCACTTATAACTTTTAAACATAAACACATTTCAACGATCGCTCCAGTGGAGTCATGGAGAACTGGATTTTGCAAAACATATTAAAAATTATTGAAATCCAATTGTTCAATTAATATTTATGCCCTGCATACAGAGACTGCATTTCACTATCACATAATAAGAAAAACATGCATAATGGTTCTTGAAACCGTTTTGGCTTTAATGTATTTTGTTTAATAACCAGTATTTGGTTTTCAAACACATTCTATGCCAAACACAGTGACTTCCACCTTGGCTAAAATTGGGACTATTGGGAACCAATACATAAACAAAATAGAGTATTGAAAATTTCATTTACAATAACAAGAAACCCGATTCACTAAGCTGTTACATTCTTTCAATAAAAACCACAGTCAAGAAAGAGATACTAATCCATTAATAAGTAATCTTGCAAACCCCAAATTTGCATAAGGAATTATCTTTATCGATAGAGAGAGGAATCAAAAGAAATTTGCAAAAACCATTTTAAGGAATTATAATATATTTAAATGCAAAAGCATACACCGCATTAATGGCTCTCTGACCTCTAGCTAGAGACCCGATTCTTTCTCACAAAAATTTTCCCTCTCTCTTTCTATATCCCATTACTTTCCCCTTTATTCTCATTCAGTTACATATTCTTCTCTCTTTAAAGAGATTCTAGGGTAGTTATAAAACCCGTACATCTACCCGACAACTCAACATATTACACTTGGATTTTGGTTATAACAAACATACAATCCCATTTCGGGTACATTGCAATACATAAAAAGCTTCAAGGAATATTTAAATGCCTTGAATATTTAAAAATAATGACCCTTGGTCAGATGTTGAGGTGCCTCTGCACCATACTGCCGAACTTAAAATGTTTCCATGTCCCATGGAAACGAGCTGGAAAACAATTCTTTGCCTCTACATCCTTATCACTACATCGATGCCTCCTCTGCATTCTCACTTTCCCTCAACTTTGAATCCTATCAATCGAGTTTATATTGCTACCTCCATGGTGCTTCCCATTCCACAGTCCACTCCTCCAAGCTGCTATAACAACCTTTGTCTCTCACCTGGGAGTCCCACATACCTCTCTCCCCAGTCTATTGGTGACACACAAGACCATCCTATGACCTTTGGTAGACCTCCCTGTCCACCCATTTGCAACTGAATGAATTGACACCAAATCGCAACCATAAAACTCCATAAAAAGAACCAAAACAATAATGTCAATACTGCCTGGTGTAGATCCCATCTACACGCTCAAAACCTTTTGAGCTCTAATACCATTCTGATGTAGAGGAAATTATCATCACACAATCTTCTACATCTGCATTCTTTATTGTATCTACAAATCCTGCATATTGCATCTTTCCTTCTATTAAACATAGTTTTGAGGCTCATATTTTGTTCAATATCCCAATAGTGATAACATCCACTTACTACAATAACACCAACTCGATGTTATACAAGATGTATCTTCTTTCTGACATCGTGCCCAACTTCATAAGGCATGACACTTGACACCTTCCTACATGAGACCTTTCATTAGTCCATCCTTAATATTCCCTTCAATGCAACACCACTAGCTCCACACCTTTAGAACCTTTAACTTTTACAAAATAAAAATCTGCACCTACAACTCCATTTGTTGTCTTATAACAGACCCGTACATAGTCACTTATAACTTTTAAACTTAAAAACATTTCAAAGATCACTTAAATGGATTCATGGAGAGATAGCTTTTGTAAAACATATTAAAAACTTATTGAAATCCAATGGTTCAATTAATATTTATGCCCCCCATACAGAGACTGCATTTCACTGCCACTGAATAAGCAAAACATGCATAATTGTTCTTGAAACCATTTTGGCTTTAATGTATTTTGTTCAATAACCAATATTTGGTTTTCAAACACATTCTATGCCAAACAGAGTGACTTCCACCTTGGCTAAAATTGGGACTATTAGGAACCAATACATAAACAAAACAAAGTATTGAAAATTTCATTTACAATAACAAGAAACTCGATTCACTAAGCTGTTACATTCTTTCAATAAAAACCATAGTCAAGAAAGAGATAGTTATCAATTAATAAGTAATCCTGTGAACCCCAAATTTGCATAAGGAATTAACATTATCGATAGAGAGAGGAATCAAAAGAAATTTGCGAAAACCATTTTAAGGAATTACAATATATTAAATTGCAAAAGCATACACCGCATTAATGGCTCTCTGGTCTCGAGCCAGAGAGCCGATTCTTTCTCACCAAACTTTTCCCTCTCTCTTTCTATATCCCATGACTTTCCCCTCTATTCCCATTCAGTTACATATAATTCTCTCTTTAAAGAGATTCTAGGGTAGTTATAAAACCTGCCCATCTACCTGATGACTCAACTTATTCCTCTTGGATTTTAGTTATAAACAAATATACAATCCCATTTTGGGTACATTACAATATATAAACAGCTTCAAGGAATATTTAAATGCCTTAAATATTTAAAAATAATGACCCTTGGTCAGATTATGAGGTGCTTCTTCACCACTTGTCTCTTAAGCTTTTAGATCTATCCTTTTAAACATGTTGATCTTCGCCATATACCAGTGTAACTTGTCCCACATCTTCTTTCCACAACCACATCCTTGTAGGTCATTAAACTCTAGGTCGGTGAGAGTAGATGATATATCTTTCATGACTTTTGCAGGTTATTCTTTCTCTCTTAACTGATCAAATATCAAAGGACCAACCTATGGAGGTGAGTACTCATTGTCAAGATGGTTCAATGCATAATCTCCTATCTCAGATATGTGTAGCTTCATCCTAGTCTGCCATGTAGAAATGTATTCCTATTGAACTTAGGTGCCTCCCTCTTATACATCTTTGGATATTTAACTCAAGTACCTTTAAACTTATCTCTTAGAGCACCAACTCTAATACCAATTGTTGGTTTACTAAGAGGGGGTGAATCAAAGAATATAAAACTTATACCTTAAAACTTAGTTCACTGATTCAATTTGGTAACTGAAATAACAACAAAAATTGACACAAAGAAAAGTTTTCTAACTCAACCAATACAATATATCATATGTAACTAACATCCATAGATTTCCATGAAACACACATAACACCAATATTTAATGAGGAACCCCATTTCAGGAAAAACCTTCATCATAATTGTCACCCACAAAAATAAATACTCTTCTAAAGCTCGGTTAAGAGCTAATCCTGTTAAAGATTACATTGCACACTTATTAGTTGTGACCCTGCTAGGGGATTTACCTTAGATGTGTTAAGATCTTCACCTTGTTAGGAGTGGCCTAGTCAAAGGACTTAAACACTCATCCTAGAATGTTACCTCTCTCAAGGATTTACAATAGGATTTGTTAGGTCCACTTGGTGAAGAGATTTTCTATTACAGAGGTTAAAAAGCAATAGTGTAATATTTGATTTGTGTTTCTACAACTACCTATTTGCTTGATAAGATCCCTTATGCACTCTCTGACATTACTGGCATCAACAACTCATTAGTTTCTTCTTTGGATTTGATCTTCAACCACTTTTCTCTTCCCTTCTTCACTCAGTAGGTTGACCACACTTCAACTCTACAACTCTTGAAATTGCTAGCATCACTCTTATAAACATACAAGCTCAACAATATATAGGCCTCAGTTTTGCCACTTAATCTCCTTTATTAGGTTTTCCCATATTTTTTCTTAGTCATTAGATCATCATTACGAACTGATTCAATGTATTTGCAACTCAGTTAAGAAGTTAAGTTTTACCGCGGGACTTATATTTTTCTTGGAACTCACAACTTTCCTTTTCCTTCTTAGTCTACATCTCATGTTTGAACTTAAATTATTATGATCATAGATCTCTATAAAAAACTTCATCCTCATCCTTAGCATCTTTTAGATCTCCATGCCATTGCACTAAATATGTTCTGATCCTCAAATTTAAACTTTGTTTTACACTTGGTGACTGTCTCACTCAATGTTTGTCTTCGCTTGGTTACCAACCTTGCTCAGTTGTCAAATTCACTCAGTGAATGACTTCCCTTGCTCGACCGAATAACACTTTAGTTTAAAAACATATTCTTTACTGCTCAGTAATTAGGTTTTGGCCCTTTAACGACTTGAGCTTTCTTTCTATACTGACTTAGCAACATCAAATGTTAAGTAGAAAACAATTATACCAATAATACATTATCATTGTTTGATCTTTATCATCTTCCCAATTAAGTTCCTCTCCAAATAATATGGCAACTTAATATAAACTAGAAATCACTTAATTGACATCAATGACAAAATAATAACTGATCTAACCATTCTACTTGCTTGTGTTCCTCTAAGCTTGGTCTTCATCATCATTACCATTAGTTAGTTAACACTTAAACCTATCCATAATTCAAACCATAACCTTAATCATAAACCTTAGCTATAACCACATTCTTAATCATAATCATAACTTAACCATAACCTAACCCTAACTTGGATCCTAATCCAAATCTTAACACTATGCATAATTGTAAACATAATTCTAACCCTAAATCTGACCATAACCCTAATTTTCATCCTAACTATAATCCTAATGCTAAACCCTAAACCCTAACCTTGAACCCTAATGCAAATACTAAACCCTAACCCAAAATATAAAGAAAATCTCAAAGAAGACCATAACCCAAATATTATTAAAACCTAACCCTAACAATAATCCTAATCCTAAATCTTAATCCCTAATTTTAATTATAACCCTTCACCCTAACCCTAATTAAAACCCTAAACCTAACCATAAAAATCACCATGATGTAAACCCTTAGACTAACTATAATAATTTAACTCTAGTCCTAAATCAGAACCTTAATCAAAACCCTAACCCTTACCACAACACTAACCATGATATAAATCATAACGCTAACCATAATCCTAACCCTAAACCTTAATTCCTTTTCCTAACCCTAAATTTAAACTGTAACACTAAATTTAAACCCTAATCCAATGAAAAAGATAACCCTAAACATAATCCTAACCCTAAACATGATCATAACCTAAACCCTAAATACAACCCTAACCCTAACTATGGCATGAACCTAAACCCTTATCCTAACTTAAATCCTAATCAAACAACTAGCTCAAACTATAATACTAACCATGATATGAACCCTAACACTGGTGATAACCTTAATCCTAACCTCTAAGCCCTAAGTTGAACCCTAACCGAAACCAAACTCTCACCCTAATACTCACCATGATTTAAGTCCTTGCCCTAAGCATAATCATGAACCTAGCCCTAATTTAACCCTAACCATAATAAAAACCCTAAACTAACCATAATTAGAATCCTAAAGCAACCATAATAATATCCACAATGTGAACCGTTACCTAAACCATAACTCTAACCTTAAACCCTAAACCTGAATCCTAAACCTAAAACTAAAACCCTCATCCAAACACTAAACTTTATTCCTAACCTAAACCATAATCCTAACCCTTACCCTATACCCAAATTTATTAATCCTAACACTAACCCTAAACCCTAACCCTAATCCTAACCATAATTCAAACCATAACCTTAATTCTAAACCCCAACTATAACCACATTCTTAATCTGAACCCTAGCCTCACCCTAATCTAAATCATAATCCAAACCTTAACTCTAATCCTAATTATAACCATAATTCTAACCCTAACCCTGATCGTACTTCTAACATAAACCCTGATGCTGACAATAATTCTAAGCCTTTCCTTGACCAAACCCTAAATTCTCACCCTAACTATTTTTCTAAATTAAGAATGACCCAAAGTTAATTATATCACTAATCTAAAACCTAAAAGTAACTCTAACCCTAAGTATAATTCAAACCATGACCTTAATTCTAGAACCTAGTCCCAACACTAATCCTAAGTGTAAACATAATTCTAACCCTAACCTTAATCATTCCGGTCATCTAAATCTTAACCCTAATGATAATCCAAATCCTTTCCCTCACGATACCCCAAATGTTAACCCTAAATATGATGTATAGTCAAGAACCTTAATCATAATATAAAACCTAACCTTATACCACAATCCTAAGCCTACCATAAACACTCACTCTAGCGATAACCATAATGTAAACCTTGATAAGATTAAATTGTTTTTAATAAAAATAAACTATATAATTATATATTATTTTATTCAATATCTTATACACTATGTTCTTGATACTAGCTAATATATAACCTATGTATAAAATATGTCGAGATGTATCAAGACGCTTAATTTTTTCATCACTCAACTTTAATTTAAATTAAAGTTGAAAAAATTCAATGCCTCGATACATTGAAGCATATTTTATATATTTTCTAGTTACACCAACAATCGAAAATGAACTTAGGGAAGGGAATCTTCAACAACTTGAAACACTTGGGAGCTTTGAGACAGAACACCCAACACACTCATGTCGACCTATTCAAAGTCGCTTGATATCGTAAACCAACGAAATGCATTCATGAAGATTGATTGGATACAAGGAGGGCACTGTTTCACAAATTAGATAATGCACTTAATACCAAAGAATGGATGTCTTAAAAGAAACATGATACTATGGAAATTTATCATACCGCAACCACTAAATTTGTGAAACAGTGCCCTCCTTGTATCCAATCGATCTTCTTGAATGCCTCTCACTAGTTGACAATATCGAGCATCTTGGAATAGGTCCATATTTTATTTGGAATAGGTTAACCCTTTTAAACCCTTGAAATATATTAAATCATAGAGGACTTACATAGTAGGAAAAATTAGAAAATTAGTCTTTTTTGTACAAACCTACTTCTTAGTTTTCCACCTTTCCTCATCCCCTTCAACCTGCTTTCTTTGATCTCCCAAGAAAAAAATCACAAATAGGAAATCTTCCTATTGGAGTTAACATGAATTGTTTATTCTCTAAGGATTTCTTCCCCTGTATCACATTTTCTCGCCTCATGTTGGGTGATACCACAATAGTGGGTTACACTTTTTTGCCTAAACGGACATTGAAGTCTACATTTTGAGAAAAACTTTCACATTTGGATGCATATTGTCGTTAAACTGTTTGAAATCAGAAGATTAAGTAAACTAGAGTCTTTCAAGATTTTCTGTCTAGATTCTAAATATATTTTTAAAATTTTTTTTTGAATTGATTTTAATGGTTTTTTTTTCTCCCACTAAAACTACTATGTTGCTGAAAACGTCATTTTCAAAAAGGTACAATGACTTCGTACAACATTACTTTTTTTCTAAAATATATATCAATGTGCTTCTTTTGAATTTGGTTTTGTAACATCCATACGGAGGGCATGCAATTGGTTTGATGACATTATCATTATTATTGTATATTTTATGAACGTTTGAAGTAGAGTCAACTATAATTTTGACATACCTTGATTGCGTAGCTGATAACTTGTTGTGTATTTATCAAAATTCATTTTTTTATATAGAAAGAAGACTCAAAACCAGAGGGCATTGTTATTTTTCAAAATTTGTTTTCTATTTTCTACTATTTTTCATTGAACGTCAAACCTGAAAGTTTATATTTGATAAAAAACCTACATTCGATGCACGTCAAAATACATAGACCTAATTAATTCAAAATTTGTCAAATCTATATTCCTTAGAAAGCTCGTTTAGAGTACTTGTGCGATGCAAAAGGAGGTGTCCCTATTCTTCCATTTGAGCCCCATGCTTGAGCCCCGAAGCCATGAAAATTGCATATTGTTGTTAGCCTTTGCAAATGGCATCAATTTTGGGGGTTTCAATAGAAACTACTTTTGATAGAAAGTAGTTTCGATCTAAACTAAATACTTTCATGATTTGGCTTTTCCCCAACATTTAGCAAAGCACTTTTGATCGAAAGTGTTTAGTTTCTATCGAAAGTCAACGATGAATTTCGATAGAAACCTATGTCAGCCTCTTTGGTGTTGTTTCGGGTTTAGAACGATTACATATAAATAAATGTATGTTTTTGTCATCTTGTTAATTTGAAAGTCACAAAATACTTTGCAATTTGGAAAAAGAAGACAATTCTGCAACTTGTGATGGGAAATAAAAAGAGAAGGCTAAATAAGAGTGCACGACATTATTCAGAAGATACTGAACATAGACTATGTGAAGAAGCTAGAGAAAGATATTATCAGAATAAACAAGGTACATGTCTATATCTCTCTTTTTCCATATTTTAAGTTGATGATTATGACTTGTCTTAATGAAACATGTAAGAATGATATTGCAATACCTAATTTGACAAAGAAGACCTAATTATATCTTTGTATGTAAGAAATTCTCAAGAAGCACAACCTTATGAAGTTGGAGAAGGGTTATCGCAAGGTGAACAAGCCCAACCTTTAGAAGTTGGAGAAGGGTCATTGCAAGGTCAACAGGCTCAACAAGTACAACCTTTAGA
>MU217585.1:182629-281102 GCA_018584345.1 Thuja plicata
CAAAATTACTTACTTTCGATCGGAAGTAACTTTCGATTGAAAGTACCCATTTTAGGTACTTTCAATTGGAAGTAACTCACTTCCGATCGAAAGTGTTTCTGCGTTCCAATCGAAAGTATGATGAATTTTTTTGTGGGCCACACTTTTCGGGGCAAATTTCTTCCTCCCGAAAAGTGTAACCCACTATTGTGGTATTACCCTGTTATCTTTTGTCGTGTTGTTCTACACCACAACAAAAAAATTGCTTCCCCAAATTGGAGTAAGTGTTTTTTTAACATAAAAGATTCACATTTTTTAAACTTGTGAAGCTTACATAGTTCATGGAACTATGTAATTGTGTCACGATTTTAAGTATTCTGGTATTCTATTTAACTATGTTAGAATTTTACATAGTTCATGGAACTATGTCGGGTTTTGACACTAGAGATTGAACTTGAAGATTATAATTCATAACATTATCCTTTTTGGTTGTTCCAAATAATGCATCGGATACCAACGTAGGTTCTCAAACTCTAGAAAATGTTGGGATAAATTTTGGTTTAAGATGGGTTATTAAGGGAAAAGATGAGTTTAGGAAGTCTTCATGAGATCCAAAACCAATTCTGAAACCAATTTTGTGCATCAATGACCCCTCCTTAGATTCTACCATTTTTAAATAACAATCAAATTAGCAACACTGCAACTTGGAAGACTGCATTGAAAGAATCTTTGAATCTCTTTATGGAGCATAATTATCAATATACAAAAAAAATGGCATATGTAGCTTGGAATCTTATGTTCTCTTTTGTCTCCTCTTCTAAGTATACCATATGCATTACTTCATAACATCATATTCACTATTTTGATATTACATTCTTTGCTACAATAGTTTCAAAACTCTAACCAATAAGGAGAGGCTTGAAATAATCCTCTTAAGCTATAAAAAGACAATACATTGGAAAAAATTTAATAGGGGTCAAAATTTGGGAAACAATTAGCTCTCACTAGAGACATGGACTGCAAAGGATAATCAAGGAACCTATAGTCCTTGGTGATGATTAGTGTCTTTTCCATTGGGATATAGAGTGAAAAAATATTGCAAGAATATATGCCACTGCTTTGTAGAGGGGTGGAGGGGGGAACATGCACAACAAAAATGAAAAGGCCATAAATTACTAAATCCTACAACAAACCAAAAACTTATTTACAAATATATACATGGTAGGGGAACCCTACCTCAAAAAAAAAATGAGACACTCATGTAAATCCATCAACATGCTGAGAGAAGTAGGATCCACTACGAGATAGGAATGCATATCCACCAAGAACTTTTAGTCATACAAATGGTATGCAAACTAGATGAAGACTTGTTGAAATGAATAATCTATAACACATGAAATCAGAACTGAGAAGCCATCTTTCACCATATACTTCTTGAGGCAATAAGAATGCATCAATGTCACATTGTACACGTTGACTGAAAACTATATTAAGAATGACATCTTCTTCATTATTCCACATGATCTTTTATAATAATGAATTAAGCCTCAAATGAGACACCCTCTATACAGATTGAGATGGTGACCAATATCAATTGAGAAAATACTTTTATCAAATTCATGGGCTTCAAATACTAACTCATTCTTCAACAATTCTTGATCAAAACTATTCAAGAAAAAAAAAACATGCATGTCTAAATATTTATAAAATGAGGAGACACAAAAATTAAACTATCTTTTATGTTTTCCATAGACAAACTATCTCCACATATTTCCTCATGACTTTCTAGACATCCTTGTTGGAGAGATTCTGCATCATTTTCTAGATCTTTGTGTACAACATTAGTACAATACCCAAGTTGATTCACAACATTATAAATTAAACATTATTTCTGTAGACTACAAATTGAACTTATTTTTGAACATGCTATTGCTGGTTTTGATCCTTGTATGCCACATTCCTCAAGTGGGGAATCAAATTTGACAGAAAAATATTTATCTCCTTTTGCATAAGGAAAATCATCACTAAAAGTATGAGTAGATTGGGAAAGTAACTTATCCATACCTTCTATAGAAAAATAATTTCCTTTAGTAGAAATATGAATAACCTCCTCTTATTTTTCTCCTTCTTCAAATTAAAGTCATCTTGGATGCACATGCAAAGAGGTACTTTGACAGTCCATTGAACTTGATTTCTTTTGGCCTTCAATGTATGAACTAACTCAATCTCGTCTTGATAAATTTTTCTAAACATATCAATCCTGCAAGATCCAAAAGATTTGTGAGCTTAGAAAACCTAAGGATATTCCATCTCTTTACCCTAGACATGGACTTCTTCCTACACCTCCTACATCTCCATTATATGCTTTAGCTTCACCTTCCATATCCTATAAACATTCTATCGATGATATTTCTTAACCTACTATGGTTTCTTATGATCTTCCCCCTAAAGAAGAAAAGGACCCGATATTCATTGATCTTGAACCTCAACCAATTTCTAGAAAAACCAAATGTAACTATCATGCTCATGACAATGGAGGGAACGGGAGTGGAAGGAGTGGGAGGAATTTTGAGTTTGAATATGGGTGGGAAATAGAGATCATAGGCATCTGAGGGGGTTGTAGGAGCTGGTGATGGAGGCACCCTGGTAGACAAGGAAAAGGAAGACACAACAAACAAGGTTGGGGTCCCACTTGACAGACGGAAGGATCCAGGAAAAAAGGAGGTGGGGTCAAATGGGATTCCAGCTCAGTCTGAGACCCAAGTTGGTGTCAAGGGAGATTCTGCTTGGCATCATCCTTGGTCAACTTTATTCAGGATCAAACCAACAGGAAAGTCCATTTTCTCGGTTATAAAGACCTATTTGAGAAGGAAAATGGAAAGTTTTCTATTTCTATACCAAATGAACTGATTGACCACAACATCAATTTGATGTCTCTTACTTTGGTGGGAAAATTCGTTGGCTCTATGCCTAATATTGACATTGTTAGGTCCTTTGCTAGAAACAAGTGGAACCTAAAAGGCCAGGTGGAAATCAAAGCCATGGAAAAGGGTTTTTAATCCTTTGAGTTTTCTTTCCAAGAAGACTTAGCCAAGATCCTATGTGCTGGGGCATGGGCTATTGGGAAATCATCTCTAGCCTTGGAGAGGTGGTCTCCGAATTTGGACCTTAATGCTTCATTCTATTCCCAAGCCCCGGTCTAGGTTAGGCTACCGGAGCTGCCTATGGAGTTCTGGTTTGAAGATTTTTTTGCTGGTATAGAGAGATCTTTTGAAGAGATTCTTTTGATAGATCCAGTGATGGTGGATCAACATTGTCTTACCTATGATCATATTTGTATAGGGGTGGAAGAGGGGAAAGATATGCCAAAACCCATAGAGTTACATTCAAAGCTTGGCAAAAGATTGTAGAAACTGGAAAATGAGTGTGCCTTTTTCATGCTTCCAATGAAAGAAGGAAGGGAATATGGCCATTAAATGCCCCAGTCTAGCTAAGGATAAAGCCAGGAAAGCCCAGAAGTCAAGGGGCATGACCAAGGAGAATGTTCTTGAAATATCTAACTCGGAGCATCAAGCCTCTATGGTTTGGAGGAAAAAGGACCCTGAGATTCCTGAGAACTTACAAGGAGGCTCTGGTGCCCCCTCCATGGAGGCTATGGGGGAACCTCATCTGGGCTCAGCTGGTGACTCGTAGGGCCTAGAACTATTTCCATTTGTGGAGGTGGAACCAGTTTAGGAAGGCCTCTGCTTTCCCGCCATGAAGGATCTGGATTGTGCATTAGGATCTCCACAGTCCCTCTCGTCTATTACTTTGCGTTCCCCTAAATATTCATGGGAGATTGGGGTTTTCCTGCCAGTGAATAACATCTCGGTGTATGAGAACAGTCTTGTGATGCCCATTAGGAATCTCGTTTCACCTTCTCCTGAGTTGAAATGCCAGGAGCAGGTCCATAAAATGGAAGCTCTGTTAAAATCAGCTACTCCTAGGTAGTTTACTAAAATGGAAGAACTATTTTCCATGCACAAGGAAGGGAAGGAGGGAGATTGGACCACACTCAAAAATAAAAAGAGCAGAAAAGACCCTTCCCCGGTATCTCTTGTAGCTACGAGGAGTAAGAACAAAGCGGATCTGGGGGTGAAAACCAAAACCCCATGGCAGAAAAAATCTAGCCAAATCTGGCAAGAAGAAGCCTGTAAGAGCATTGCGGATCAAATCCAAAAGACCATCCAGGCAACATGTACCTCTAGTTACTAATGAAGTTAATCTCTTGGAATGTTCGTCATCTTAATGGGCCACATAAACAGGATATTATTAGAAATATGATTAGGGATCATAGACCCGAGGTCATGCTTATACAGGAAACCAAGATGAAAAATGACAAACTGGATTGTATAAAGTTCTGTAAGACTATGGATAGGGTGGCAACTAGCTCAAAAGGTGCTTCTGGTGGTCTGCTGACTCTGTGGAACTCCTCAATTTTGAAGGTAGATATTGTCTACGAACAAGGTAATGTGCTGCTACTTAATCTCACAAATATTAAGAATAAGGATAGTTGGTTCATTATGAATATCTATGCTCCCAACTCTAAAAAAAGGTGAAGGTTGTTTTGGGATAAACTTAGAAATATTGTGTCTATGTTTAATCTTTCTAAATGTATTATTATGGGCGATTTCAATACCCCTTTACAAGAAGGGGAGAAATTGGGTGGGATATCCCCTGATCTGGAAAGAAGGCAACATCTAATGGATTTTATCAATGACCAAGTCCTCTTAGATGTTGATCTTCAAGGGACACATTTCACCTGGAGTAATAGGAGAATGGGGGTTGAGTGCATTCAAATTAAACTTGACCGGGCTTTGATCATGATGGATTTTTTGAACTCCATCAACTACACTCTCTCTTCTCTGGTGCATATTGGGTCTGATCACTCCCCCCTGTCTCTTATCTTGGACCCTTTTATTAAGCAAAGAAATTTCCCCTTCATATTTGAGATGATGTGGTCCACTCACCCCAATATAAACAACAAGATCAAAGAATGGTGGGATATTGAGGTAAAAGGATCAGTTATGCTTATAATAGCCAAAAAACTTAGAAATGTTAAGTTAAACATTAAGGTCTGGAACAAGAAGGACTTCGGGGACATTTTTGCATCCAAAGAAAAGGCCATTTCTGACCTAGGTAACACCCAAGAGTAAATTCAGAGGGATGGCTATGATGAGATCAACTTGAATCAAGAAAAACTTCTACTCTCAGAGTATCACAATGTGATTGGGAAGGAGGAAATGTATTGGAGGCAGAGATATAGATCCATATGGTTGAGGGAAGGAGACCAAAATACTCGCTTCTTTCACTTTTCCACCATGAAACACAAGGCAGCTAACAAAATCAATAGCATAAGAAAGGGTAACCATATCTTGAAGGAGGATAATGATATCTCTCTAGCTTCTATGGACTTCTTTAAATCTCTCCTATCCAGAGACCTCAACCTCTAGGACCTGGACCAGGAGACTCTCTTGAGCTTTATCCCTTCTGTCATTTCTGATCTCCAGAATAAAGCTCTGACTGCTATCACCAAGAGTGATGAAGTTAAGAAAGCTCTAGATTCTCTCCTAGGAGAAAAGGCCCTGGGCCCCGACGACTTCCCTATGTTCTTCTTCCACAAGTATTGGGATATTTTTAAATTGGATGTGATCAAAGTTGTGCATGAATTCTTTGGGTGCAAAAATCTTCTAAAGGAACTTAACACTACTTCTCTGGCCCTAATCCTGAAAGTCATGAGGGTGGATGCTATGGATATTCTTAGGCCCATAAGCTTATGTAATTCTTTCTACAAGATTATCTCCAAAGTTTTGACTATCTGAATCCTTCAGGTGGTCCCCCTCATTATTTCCCAGCAATAGTCTGGCTTTATTCCTGGTCGTCAAATCCTAGATTCGGTTATGGCAGTTCACGAAGTGATTCACTCTTTAGAAGCTGACCAGTAAAAGGGAAGGCTTTCTCCTCAAGCTTGATCTTTCCAAAGCCTACAACCGGGTGGATTGGTATTTTTTGTTGAAGTTTTTGAGTTCTTTTGGTTTTGATAACACCTTTTTTTGGATCATCCTTCAGCTCATCTCCTCGTCATCTTTCTCTATCTTGGTTAATGGATCTCCTTTAACTTTATTCAAATATTCTCAGGGTCTATGACAAGGGGATCCCCTGTCACCTATCATTTTTATCATCTTGGCTGAATGCCTTGGACTGTCGATTTTTGCACATAGGCTCTCGGGGAGGATGAAAGACATCAGGCCTTTCTCTAGTTTGACCACCTTCTCTCATCAACAATTTGTTGATGATACCATCCTGGGAGGAGAATCCTTGGTTTCTAAGGCTAGAACTGTGAAACACTTACTGGACTCCTATACTAGGGCCACGAGCCAATCTATCAATTGGTGCAAGAGCTCCCATTTTTTCATCAACACACCAAAGGTCAGACAAAGAAGAATGGTAGAGATTTTAGGTTGCAGTATTGGTTCTCTCCCATCTACCTACTTGGGCCTTCCTTTGGGAGAAAAACCCCTAGATTCTTTCTGGAACAAGCTCATAGATAGATTTAACAAAAAATTGACAGGCTGGAAGGGAATTCTTCTCATTCAAGCGGGCAAGATTAAGCTGGTCAAGTCCACCCTTCAAAACCTCCCTACTCATGCTCTTAGCCTCTTCTCTATTATGGCTAAAGTTGTAGATGTGTTGGAAAAAATCCAAAGGAGATTTCTTTGGTCTGGGACTGAGGAGCATAGATGTGTTCCTTTGATTGCTTGGGATAAAGTCTATTTACCCAAAATGGTAGGGGGGTTGGGGATTAGGAGGATTAGGCCTTTCAACAAGGCACTTCTCACAAAGTAGATATGGAGGATTTTTCATGGTAAAGGGGAATGGAGGGATTTCATTTAGGATAATTATCTCTCCAGTGCATCTTTTCTTTCTTTTATCAAAAATGATGATACCCGAAAGGCTCCTGCATCTAGAATGGCATCATCAATGCCAAAGACCTAGCTAAGTCAAAAGTGAAATGGAAAATTGACAATGGGCACAATATCATTTTTTGAGGATAGAGTGTGTAACTATAGATTGGGCAACTCTTGGGTGGATCTGTCCTCTGTCTCCCAGGAACTATCTCCGTTACTCACCACTCTCAATGCCACCTCCCTCTCTTAGAATTAGGATGCTTTGATTTGGGAAGCTTCCCAAAGTGGTTCTTTCACTGTTGCTTCAACCTACTCTGTTTAGATACATCTAGAGGTTTCCCATCCTTGGGATAAATCTTGGCTTCTGGGCCTTATCCCTAAAATCAATATTTTTTACTAGCTTTTTCTTCAAAACCGCATCCTTACTGTTGATAACCTCATCAAGCGGGGTATTCCCATCCCTAATAGGTGTGTTTTGTGTTAGATCAAAGCTGAGATGGTGGACCACATATTTATTCACTGCTCTTATGTGTGGACCACCTTTTTGTAGGTGTTGTTGATGCTGCTAATCCCTCTATTACCATTGATAAAAGAAATCTCTATACTTGGCTTCATCCCCCAGATGGTTGGGCATTTCTTCTTGTCTCTTTTTGGGTTGCAGTGGTGCTTCCTATCCACTATTATGGATCTCTTCGCCCAAAGGACCCTGCCCATCAAAAATATTTTTTTCACAAATTATGGTCTTGGGTGCTTCCTCACCTTTGTTGGGGCATTTGGAAGGAATAGAATAACCACATCTTCAAGGATTGTAGTGTTACTCTCAAAATTCTTTTTGAAAAAATCCACCATGCTCTCTTGGAAAAAAAAATTATTTGTGGGAATCCTAACCTTTTTGTAGGTGTTGCTGATGCTGCTAATCCCTCCATTACCATTGATAAAAGAAATCTCTATACTTGGCTTCATCCCCCAGATGGTTGGGCTAAAGCCAACTTCGATGGCGCAGCCAAGGGCAATCTTGGGAAGTTGGGAAGTGGGGGCATTATTCGTAATAGCTATGGCTAGGGCATTGCTACTGTTAGTCTTCCTTTGGGCACACAAACCAACCATTTTGCAGAAGCAAGTGCTGCTCTTCATGTGACCAAATTGGCTCATGACTTGGGAATTAGAAATTTATGGTTAGAAGGGGATTTCCAAAACATTATCAACTGTCTCAATTTGAATAACCTGCCATCGTGGACCATTAATAACATGATTGAGGAAACTCGATGAATTTTGAAGACCTTTGATAAGGTCCATTTATCCCATGTGTTTATGGAAGGCAACCAAGCAGTTGACTGGTTCACCAATTGGGCAGTCAAAAATCAAAACTAGACACGCTGGCTTTACGGTGGTGACCTCCCACGTGAAGTGTTGGATTTAGTTTCTTATGAATTTATCCATGGAAAGGAGGGCTTCGTAAATATCAATTATGATTGTTAGCACTTTGAAAGAAAATGGATTTTCCATTATTGGAAAGTACAAGACAGGCTGGAATGGCAATGACATCATATCACACCCAAACACTTACGAAGCTCTCAAACGCTTCATCAAAGCTTGCTGCTCAAGCCAAAAAGATAGAACCATCTGGAATACTTCGGTGATTTCTGGTTTGAGCCTCTATGTTGCTTTCTATCCTGCATTTCTTGTGATGGGTGGGGAAAGGCATAGGAGGGAACCTGCTAAAGACTTGGAAAAATGGAAACAACGCACCAAAATTTGGAAGTATCTTCAAAGCGGCAAAATTTCCACCTTCATTGAGAGGTTTCACGGTGGGAAGTCGATGATGGAAGAATAGAGATAAATGGAAGAATAGAGATAAATGGAAAAATGTTTATGGTGACCGAGGAGGTTATCTCAGCGGTAACGGGGATTCCTATTGTGGGAAAGAAATTCTACAGAGATAGGAAAATCTCAGACTTGGCTATAAGCGACTTTGTCAGAAATGATGAGGAAAATAAAGGGATTACCAAGGTCGGAACCCACTACCTTCTGGAAGGGCTGAAGAGACTATGGTGGTTTGTGTTATGAGCCATCATTTACTACATAACACTGGATACCAGGTTTGATAGAATCTGCACCTATCACTTTGTCCTATTGAACCATTTTCACAATGATATGAAGGTGTCCATTCCCTTTTACCTGTACACTTCAATTAATGAAAATATAAATGGTTATAGAGAAAAGGCCATAGCTAACCCTGCCTTGCATGAGGGCCTTCTATTATTAATCTATGAATACTTTAAGGCACAAACCCTAGGAAAGGAGGTGGTTAAAAAAGATGAGGTGGAGGTCTCCAGCTCAGATTACGTCCCCTCAGAGATGAAAGATAGTGAGGGTCTACATTTTGACGATGAAGAGGAGTATGAAATAAAAAAGAAAAATCTGGGTTCATCCTCTAAAAAGCGAAGAGTGAGTTTGAAAAGCACCAAAAAAGAGAAACTGGTTACCCCCAAAAAATAAAGCGCCATGATTGTCTCTTCTAAGGAGTACATTGAAGAGGATATGGATATAGAGGAGGAGGAAGGAATTACCAGTGGCAAAGGGACACAGAGGAAAAATTCTACCATGGGTAAAAACAACAAGGACAGGAAGAGGGATTTGAAAGAGGATCAAAAAACCCCTACAGACAACACCCATATTTTTCCCCCTATTTTGGGTCAAAATCTAAAGAAGAAGCTCCAGGATGACTACCAAGACACTAATCAAACTCCCCACTCCCCTCTTCTTTCTCAAGCACAGGATACAGAGAAGGATGACAAGTAGGATAATGAATTTTGTTGCTACATGGCTGAACATGGGAAAATTATTGGGTCACACGATTTCAATGTGAAAACAACAAAGATGGGGATTACTAGAGAAATCATAAATCCTAAGGTTATTGAGAGGGAGGGAGGTCAAATCAAGCTGGATGAGCTCATTGACCCTTCTTTAGTGGTACTAAGCAATAATGCCAGGGAGTTTGAAATGGACCTACTTAATAACTCCTATAACAACATGGTGGATAATTATAGAACCATCAAATGGTTATTCTACGAGGTGGAGGACCTCAGAAAAAGGCCCAACAATAAGGAAAAGGACAAAAAGGAGAAGACTACAGTGGATCCAGATATTAATATAAGAGTGAAAATTTTGGAGGAGAACATGACAAGGGTAGAATTTACCCTTAAGAATATTATCGAGCAGAGCTATAATATCCTAAAGGCCTCTAAAGAGCACACTAACATTATCATTGAGAAGCTGGAGGATAAATTAGATGGGCTGGAAGTGGACACTACAAAGGTGGAGACTAATCAGAATACTGAACAGGGTCTGGGTCAGCATACCAGAGCTAGAACCAAGAAGATTAAGGACAAGGACATGGTGCTGGACTTCCAAAAGTTTAAGGAGACAGTAGCCAACATGAAAATTCTCAAAGCCAAGGCGACTACTCTGATGGTGGATTTTTCATGAGGGTCCCTGGTTTTTTCTACTGATCCTATTTTTTCTGCTTTTGTAGAAGCTATTTTTTTTCTCTGGCCTGTTCTGTCTTTTCTGTTTTGCTTCATTTTAACTATGCTTCATGATACTACTTTCATGTTTTGGGTTTCAGGAACCCTATAAAACTTGTTTTACTTAACCAAAAACTATCACGCTCATGACCATCATTGTAAATAGTGTGCTAGAGCCTGTAAGCATGCTTCCCATAATATTGCTTCACGTAAAGTAACCACTGATGCTTTGGTTCCCTTTGATCAACCCATGCTTGAACCCAAGGAGGAAGTTAATAGGAAAAAAGATCAAATTGACAAAAATATTATAATTTTATTTGTTTCTTAGAGTCTATTATATTTAATTTGGATGAATAATATACTCTTGATGATGATGGTTTTGATGATAACAATTATATTCATGCTAGTGATTCTGATGATATGTTTGAGCTTAAAGATGTTAATCATAATTTGCCAGCTATATTTTCACAACAATTATCTATCACTCCTATTGATGAGAAAACTGACCCATCTATAGATTATGGTCCTTGTTCGGAAGTGGCTATTGTTCCTTCCATGCTTGATGTTTCTCCTCTCGTGAGTTTTCCAACTTCCCTAAACACTATAGACATAGATGGGAGGCAGGAAATATTCTTGACTATCTCCTCTTGTGGAGTGGATTTTGTGTGTTTTCTTATTTTTTGTGATGTACTTCCCTCTTGATGCGTTTCTTGTTATAGTTTTTGTTTATATTTCTTTAAACAATATTGTAAACATTCTTCTATTTGCATCTCACTTCTTCCATATGTTGTTATATGGTATGTCATGCATGTTCCACTATTTTTAAATGTGCCTTTGTGTTGTCTGATTGGGGATAATGTAAAATTGTAGATACCTATTCTTTTTGGTCTCCATGATGTTGGCCAAAAAATACTCTTCTTTGTGACTCTTTCATGTCACTCTTCCATTGTTCTTGTAGTTCTTCTACCTTTGGAGAATGATGAAATTTCATTTTGATATACTATTTCATGTATTATCATATGAGCATACTAGCCCAAGAGTTAGAAGATCCCTTCCGTGCTCTCTATTTTCATGTGTTCATTTCTCTTGATTTGTCCTTTCTTGGGGGCATCTTATAGCAAAAATTATTTTTTTGGGTGCCTGTATAATCTATTAAAGCTATTTATCCCATTAAGGCATTTGCGATTTCTTTAACGTGGTGGTATACACTCCACTCCATGTTTCACATTTTGAACACACTTACTCAATGATTCAATGCAACGTCTCTTGTAGATGACCAAGGAGACAATGATTTTCTTGATCCCTAAGGTTACAATGCTTTCCTCAGGCCTGATCTCTCTCTTGTTGGATCCCTTAACAAAGATAATTCTTTCCTTAAGGACTGGTAATTTTTTATGGGTTGACTACCATAACACAACTTTATAGACCCTAAATGTCATCTTTTGCAATTTTTTCCTTTTGTGTGGTCCATAGTATGATAATCTCTTACTAGGCTAGTGATTACACTTTTCTCCCCCTTTTTATCTCTGTCTTCTAAGTGATGAATCTCTTATATTGGATCTGGATTTGATGAAGACTAGATTCACTTGGGGGCTTGGTGTTTCTTTGCCTCCTTGACCTTGATGAGATGATTCTTATGCATTAGATCTACTTTACCGTGAGCATGAGCTTGTCTCATACTCCTGCTAAAGTGGGGGCTAACTGTATCATCCTATAAAGTTAGCACCCATAATTGGATGTTTTTAGGACCTATTAGACCCCAATTTGGTGATTTTGATGTTTGAATGTTGATTATTCTTGATCACAATAGCTTTCATTTCCTCTCCCCACTTCTTTTCACATTCCCCAACATCCCCATGAAATTTGAGCCCATTTTTCATGGGATAAATGGACTAGCCAACTTGTCCTAGGTAATTTTGGCCAAAATTTTTTTGAGAAGACTTGTCACTGGGAATTTTAGGCCAATTTTTTTTGAGATAACTTGTCCCTAGGCATTTCGGCATAATTTTTACCCAGATCTTGATGTCAGGGTCTTCTTTCAAGGTTTTCAATTGTGGAAAGCCTAGATCAAATTTGAATCCTGATCTCAAGGATTTAGTATAAAAGGACCAACTATCTCCTCATTTGACATAAGACAACAAGATAACTAAGTCCAAGAATTCAAGTAATCAATTTGAGAAATTGAGGATTTGTATTCAAGATTTGAAGGAAACCATCCAATTCAAGATCTCCAAGTCTCCATTTCTTCAATATTCATTAAAGTGAAGAAAATATTTTCTAATTGATAAAATTTTCTCTCCAATGATGGCCAAGTAGACTAATTATCAATCAAGAAAGGATATTTATCCATTCATCCTTTTGTTTCTTCTTCTTTCCACGTCGTTACCAAACATATCTACATTCAAGATCTAGTAGTGGAAATCATAGATCCATACATTTTTGAAGGATTAATTAATTCTACATCTCATTCCAAGGTCAAATCTTTTTATTCCAAGCACATTAAAGCATCTTCATAGATTTAAGAGATTACTACATCCATTCATGAGGGTTTCATACAAGGTAAATCATCAATTTTCCTTTTACAATACTTTCATTTATGCAATATCAATTCAATTTCAAGGTTGACTCCTAAACAGGGCTTTGACCAAGGTAAACCCCTGTCCACAACCTTTTTCCCAATTTTCTATGTACATGAACATGTTGTAGAGCTGCAATTCTGGATTTCGGTAGTACATGTATAGTTGCAAGATTCAAGAGAAAGTTTCATTAGTTTTTTCCACTAGCCGACTTGTTCCCAAACAGTTGACTTGTCCATGCTATATTTCTGTGAAAATTTTAGGATAGACAAATTTAGATCCATGTTTTCTAGATCCATAGTTATAGCAGGATCTGAGATTTTGGCAATAGTCAAATTTAGATTTGATGTTCTTCCTTCTCCATCTTGTTTCCAAGTGCATTTATTCCTCCTTTTTCCTTGCATTTACTTGATCAGATCATATTTTTCCTTGTACACTTTTGCATATCAAGGTGCATCTATCCCCTTACAGGAATCCAAAACCCCCTTAGTCATAGATCTTCCATTATCACCCTTCCTCCTTTGGTTGTGCTAATAATATTTTTCTTAAGGGTGGGTTTCTATTGCAATGTATTCAAGTTCGTAGTGAGTGGTCTACATCTTAGCACTGCTCACCATTTTATTTCATACTTTGTGTGTGTGTGTAGACATACGCACACACACACACACACACACACACACACACACACACACACACACACACATTTACAATTAGATATATATGTATACACACACATACACATATCCACTCACATATATGCATAGGGTAAGGGTTAAATTGAGGGAGTGGGCTACCAAAGCGAATAAATTCACAACATGACTTATTTTCTATCACCAAATTATTATAATATAATGTTTAATGCACTGTAATATTAGTTTCACTTTCACACACATTATGTTTATTTATTTCACCACTATTTTCCCATCCTACACTTGAAATTAAATTCCCAAATCCTAGGATTAGGTTCAAAAAGATAAAAAATGGTTCCAGCATATTTTGAGCTGACCTCTAATTTATAATGCCCAATAAAACCCTCCTCTTCTAAACAAGTTAACCATTTTAAACCATTTAAATCTATTAAACCATATAGGACTTAAACACAAGGAAAAATCAAAAAACTAGTTTGTTTCATCCACACCTACTTCTTTATTTTCCACCTTCTCTCATCCCCTTCAACTTGCTTTCTTTGATCAAGAAAATACACACAAATAGGAAATCTTTCTATTAGGGTTAACACGACTTGTTTTTTCTTATAGGATTTATTCCTATGTATCACATTTTCTCACCTCTTGTTATCTTGTGTCATGTTATTCTACACTACAACAAAAAAATTACTTCCCCAAATCGGAGTAAGTATTCTATTAACATAAAATATTCAAATTTTTTACACTTGTGAAGCTTACATAGTTCATTGAACTATGTAATTGTTTTGGGATTTAAGTATTCTCGTATTTTATTAAACTATGTCAGGATTTTACATACTTCATGGAACTATGTCAGGTTCTGACATCAGAGATTGAACTTGGAGATTATTATTCATAACATTAGCCTCTTTGGTTGTTCCAACCAATGCATAGAGTACCAATGTAGGTTTTCAAACTCTAGAAAACTTTGGGATGAATTTTGGTTGAAGATGGCTTGTTGGGAGAAAAGGCAAGTTTCAGTAGCCTTCTCGGGCTCCAAAACAAATTCTGGAACCAATTTTGTGCATCAATGACCCCTCCTTAGATTCTACCATTTTGAAATAACAATCAGATTAGCAACACTACAACTTGGAAGACTCCATTTAAATGAATAATATATAATACATGAACTTAGAGCTAAGAATCCATCTTTCACCATATACTTCTTGAGGCAATAAGAATGCATCAATGTCACATTGCAAAGGTTGTCTGAAATCTGTATTAAGAACAACATCTTCTTCATTATTCCACATGATAGTTTTAGAAGAATGAATTAAGCCTCAAATGAGACACCCTCTATACATATTGAGATGGTGACCAATATCATTTTAAAAACTATTTATCAAATTAATGGGCTTTGAATACTAACTCATTCTTCAAGAGTTCTTGATCAAAACCAGACAAGAAAAACAAAACATGCATGTCTAAATATTTATAAAATGATGAGACACCAAAATTAAACTATCTTTTACCTTTTCCACACTCAGACTTTCTCCGCATCTTTCCTAGTGATTTTCTAGATATCCTTGTTGCAGAGATTCAACATCATTTTCTACATCTTTGTTTGCAACATTAGTACAACACCCAAGCTTATTCACAACATTATAAATTGAAGATTATTTTTGTAGACCACAAATTGAACTAATTTTTGAACATGCTATTGCTGGTTTTGATCCTTGTATACCACATTCCTCAAGTGAGGAATCAAATTTGATAGAAAATATTTATCTTGTTTTGCATAAGGAAAATCATCACTGAAAGTATGAGTAGATTGGGAAAGTAACTTATCTATACCTTTTGTAGAAAAGACAATTTACTTTAGTATAAAGATGAAAAATAATTTCTTTTAGTAGAAAGATGAGTTACCTCCTCTAATTTTTCTTCTTCTTCAAATGAAATTCATCTGGGTTGCACATGTGGAGAGATACAAATATCCAACCTTTTCACTTTTACATCTCTATCTTCTTTCATACTACCAGAACCAACTACACCGATTTTGGTCTCAATAACACATGGACATTTCATCTACAGATCCACATAAAGGTTCATCATTCAATCCTTGCAAGCACCAAATTGGAATAAAGACCATATTGGAATCCTCTGAAAGTACTTTGTGAGAAGAGGATGATTGTTCATTCACAAACACTAACATACATTCCAAGAAATATTCTATTTTTTTTTTAATCTTCAATAGTACTCTTCTCAATACAAAGTCTTCATTGGTATTTTTTATTTTGAAAAATGAATGTGTAGAATTCTAATTACATATGTGACAAACCTACAACAAATTTGTCATTATATTTCTGATCTGCAACTCAATTGTCTATGATGGTGCAAGACTATTTCGTTTCTATAGTATCTGATATTGGGCTACCAACGTATACAGATTTGTCTTCTTTGGGAATATTTATATTTTGAGCAAGAAATAAATTTCCACCACCTGCCTTTTTCTAATATCTTTCCAAACTTGCAACAAGGAAGAATTCCATGTCACTAGAATTGTATGCTCCCAGAGAAGCTCTTCAAGAAATCCCCATCTATTGGCTTATTGTTAATTGTGTCATAGGACAAATTTCTTTCATCAACATCATTGTCATCATCATCAATAAAAGCACCTTAACTTTGATTTGTTTCCCCAGCCGAGTTCACCAGCAAAGCAGCCAAAAATCTATTGGTTAACATACTGATCCTTCAAAGAATGTATAGAAAATGACTCAAAATACCCAAGAAGAAGAACTAATAAGCACCAAAATTTGGAGAGATTATCATGGGATTAATAATCTTCCTCTGAACTTTAAAGGTAAAACTTCCTCGTACAATGTAATTTAATAGATTTTTTGGGTGTGCTTTTAACTATAAATAAAGAAAGGCAATTGACACTTGATCATCACCATGATGTGAATGCAATTATGAAATTATAAAAAGAGGAGAAAAAGAGATAGGTGACACATATATCACTCACTCAAACCCCACAAATAAATATGATCAGGAATAAAAGCAAGAATTCCTTCCAGATGGTATATGCAAGTCAAAACTCAAAGATTCTAAGATATACCCACAACCAGACATAATGGAGAAATCATGAACAATTGCAATTTCTCATAGGAACAATACTACTGTAAAGAGACCAAATAAATACAAATATTTACATTTCCTCTTATTTATGATCAAATTGAAATTCAAAGACTCAACACCTCCACACAAAAGATTGTGTTCAGAAAGAAAAACAGTGCTCCCTTTCATCCTACCAAACTGAAATATAAAATGCTTTTGACTCTTATTGACTCTCACTCATGTCTCATAGGGAAAGGGGGATTAGAATCCAGACTCCTTCAATGTCTCTCCATTACATATTTAGAGATAACTTGCTGATCCCTTTCAGTACAACTTCTATAACTATTTCTTTGTTTTGAAGAATTAATAACAAATAATAGACATTTCATATCCTCAAACATGCAATTTAATCCATAATTTGGACAAAATGCAGATAATGATTCTAATCCATCCAACCTAATAAGTGTTACAATACAAAAGCAAAGACTTTGAAGCATCCCAACCTCAGAATCTACACAAGCTATAGTTCTGCTTGAAATATTCCTATAATTTGTACTCCTATTGGAATCATAAAGCCCTTCATTTCTAGTCTCTAGCATGCCAAATTGTTGGTAAGTTGACAATCAGAGTGTATATGACTTATTTTGTGTTGTCATTATGGCAACAAAGTTATATGGAGTTTTTTCAAGTAAAACTTGGAAGATAAAAATGGTTAAGTACATAAGACAGAACATAATAGAGATATGCAGTCGATCAAAGCACTAGTGCATGTGCGTAAGATCGAGACATGATATATGCATTCATACTTAAGCTCTATGATATGTTTTTTTGCTTACCCTATACACACACAATACGAAATGTCAGTACAAATAAGTTACAAGAAGATTAAGGGCACTAATAGTTCAGAAAATAGAGTATGGAGCCGACCTCAGTTTCTTGTAATGCGTATAATATTTCATTTTGTAAAGGCTATGTGCCTAATGTAATAAGTCTGTAATTATGTCTTAATAATTCATATAATCACGCTTAAGCCAATTTGTTTGGAAGCGTTGTGTATGTAGTTTTTGGGCTGACTAAGGTCTTGTTTTTAGTCGCATCTATTTAGGCATGTATATATATTAGACATGCACTTTTGTATTAATGTGTCGATGAAAAGGAAGAAGAGAAGATATTCAGAAGATCAATATGAGCAAGCTAGTATGAATTAGAAGTCTACAAGAGATTAAAGCATCAATACATAAATGAAACTGATTAGACAACAGTGTCATTACAACAGTTCATTTTTGATATAGTGTATATCAGTTATTTGAAGGTTGTAGCCTTCATCTTATTGAGCAGTGAGCTCTGGCAGTGAGCCAACCACCTCTAACAGGGTTTTGAAAAGACTCCTAATAGGGTCATTGTACTTGAATTATAAAGAATTCTCCTAACAGGGCAAAGGAACTTTAACAGAATCATTATACTAGTACAATAATTTGTGGGTACTAATTCCCACTGGGGTTTTCCTTTGATCAAGGTTTCCCCATAATCATATCTTGTGTTATGAGTTATTGAGTTATACTTTATTTTCTATCTATTTGATTCAAGTTTAAAGTTTCTGAATTATAACAAATAGACAAAGAGTGATTCATCCCCCCTCCCTCTTAGTGTTTCTAACAATTGGTATCAGAGCTCTGGTCTTCTGAAAGAAAGTTTAACCACTAGAGGAGGTCATGGATTTAGCAGAAGAAAAACATCTGAAAAAGAATCTTGAAGAAACCCTTGAAGATCTTGACAGATCTGAAAAATAAAATGAAGAACTAAAACTGAAGGTTGATGGATCCCAAATTCTTATCAAGAAATTAAGAAAAGATTTGAAAGATTGCTCCACAAATGATTTGGGAAAAATGGTCAAAAAGTTGAATGAAGAGAACATGTCCTTGAAAGATAAGATTGAAGATCTGAATGAACAACTTATAGATAGCCTAACAACTACTGAAGAAAATACAAAAGAGAGTAAACAATTAGATGATGAACTTATGCAAGAAAACATGAAAATCTTAGAGTTGGAAAACATCAAGAAAAAGATAGAATTTGAATTAACAGAAAGATAAGATTGATAAACTACACACAAGTTCTAATCTAATTCAATCACAACTTTATGCACAGAAGCTAAAAGGTGATACTACTGGTGTTGGATACAGTGTAGCTCAAATTGAAATCAATTCAATGCAAGAAAGAAAGAAAGCACAAGAGACACCTACTGAAGCAAAGAAAACTGAGAAACTTGCAGAGGCTAAAACAGAACCACCTAAAGATGAACTCAAGCAAGTTAACAAAACTTGTTATGCCTGTAACAAGTATGGACATTTAGAAAGATATTGTAAAGAGGCAAGACCTTTCAATGACTATTATTATTCCTGTAATAAATTTGGTCACAGGGCTATTCATTGCAGAACAAGTTAAAGAAACCAGTCTCAGCAGAATCAAAGAAATATGAATTAACACAATCAGAGAAATCAACCTCAGAGAAACTATTAGAACATTACATGTCAGATGTCTAATTATAATGGACACACAACCAAGTAGTGCAGCATGGTAAAAAATATCAATAGACCTCCAATAATTTTTCACTCATGTGGTAAAGCTGGACACATCTCAAGGTTCTGTAGATCCAGAACTCAAAAATAAGAGAAGCCTAAAGAATCATTATTTGAAGAATCGGGTGAAGTCAAATTTGTAAAATATATAGAAGATTCAGGCAAAATATGGGTTGAAGTAAAGAAAGATAATGATGAGAACAAGGTAGTAGATGCATCCATAGTGGACACACCGTCTACTTCTAGTTAGGTGACCCTCGTGATCTTAGGGGGAGTTATTCTAGCTCTGAACCCCTGCGTGGCTGGTATACTCACCTCCGAGTATGCGCCTATGGATTCATGTATTTGGTGACGAAATGAGGATGTATGCATATAAGCATAGTCTGAACTTGGACAGAAGCAAAGATTTAAATTCTCTATGTAAACCACTTTATGACAACAAACATTAAATACAATGATCTTTTATATAAGACAGTAAAAGATCTTTAATCCTCACTTTACATTCGAGATTGAGCACTCAGAGAGCATAGGAGATCTTAGCATCAAAGAATCTATAGATAACCATTGGTTGGTTAGCAATGAGAATCAAAGTTGAAATGGAACCCTAGCAGACGCGTCATTTCAAAATTACTGGAAACCCTACTTAAGCAAGTATCAAGTAAGTTATGGCTACTCCTATAGTGTTTGACATCTCTAAGAAGAAGAGATATGTGTTTAAGAAGCATCCATTTAAGTCTGTACTAGATGATGTGGAAGGGGCATTCTCTAAGACTCCGCTAGGAGTCATGCATGTAGAAGACATTCGCGCATACATCTATTGCAAGAAGGAAACCGTTGGGGATAACAATATAGCAACTCTTATGGCATCAATGTTGAAACCAGATTATTCATTCAAGGATGAATACATGCATCTCACTGATAACCCTATCCTTGAGTATTCAAACATGCATGAGTTCTATGAACCAAAATGGGTCAAAATCTTACTTAGTAGGATACATGATGATTTGTATTAGATTTGGTAAAACCTCGTCTCCGAACCAAAACTAGAACTCTTCATATTATAAACAAAGAGTATGAACTGGTTGGTGAAGAGACTCAGAAAGCATTTGAGCGAGTATTTCTGGATAGACATATGTATCCATCAATGATGCCTACAACTAAAGTGACTCCAGTCCCTCCCAAACAAGTTAAATAACCAGTGATTCCAAATGCACCTATGATAGGTCCACAGGATTAAGCACCCATACTTTCAACACCTTCTGATATAGCCAAAGATTTACAAGAAACTATTGTGATTGATGATGTTAAGATATCCATGACAGCTTCTGACAATGACATGAACAAATTTGAAAAATTATTTGTCAGTACTGAAGATACAGAGAAGGTATGCATAGACAATACTTCCTTACAACAAGATGAAGCTCCTCCTAAAGATTCAACAAACTTGAATAATGAGGAAGACAATCAATCTAATGAACAACTTGTTATGGAGATCCCAGTAAAAAGTGAGTGTATGGATACTATTCAAAATGCTATATTCACTCCATCCATTCAACCATCAACTTCATTGTTGTCAAGTTTGACTCCTGAATCATCAAGCCTAGATGCATGGGGAGAAGAATATTTGATCAAGATCAGTGTCTTAGCTATGGAGAAAGCCAAAGAGAAACAAGTTATGAGAAACCCTCTCTTTCTGGAGTCAGTAAACATCTTGAATGACCTAGTAACAACAGATAATAAATTGGCTAAAATTCAGTCAGTTGATGATGTAGATAGCATCCTAACAAGCTTCAAGGCACACTTCACAAGTTTAGTAGACTCAGCTACTAGAACTGTAGAGGAAGAGTATAAAAATGAAAGAATGAATGAATTGGTAAAAAAATTCTCTTTAGATCTCAATTCATTGAAGATTGGTCAAACTATTATTAAAAGAGTTGGCATCAAAAGGAAGGAAAGTAATAGCTTATTGCATGGACAGAGGCAAACTCATGTCTGAGCACATCAAGAAGATTGAGGAGGCTAATATCTTGGTTGATAACATAAGGCAATCAATTGAAACATCATCCCAAGACATCAATATATTCAAAAATATCTATCAAGGGCAGATAGACAAGATTGAAAAAGCTAAAATGGAGATCAGTAAGATAAGGATCAAGCAGACTCAACTGAGAAATGCACTTGCGCCCTCCTTAGTTGTTTTGAACGAGAACATCAAACAGATAGATGGAACCATTGCCACGTATGATCAAGGACCCTGCATGGATCTAACAAAGATGGATAAGCTTACATATGCCTTATGCACCCATCTTTAGACAGTTGATGCACTGAAGGCATTTTGGCAGCAAGAGATTAAGAATCTTCAGATTGGCTATCCAGATGTGTACATGGAGTAAGTACCTAGAGACCTACAATTTTGACACCTTTGTCATTAATGTCAAAGGGGGAGTAATGTATGTATATAAGGAGTATATTATATGTACCCAAAGTTATAGTATACAGTTTTTGTTGTTAAGTCAAAATTTTAAAGCAACTTGGCCACATTCCTTTGTTGCCATTAATGACAAAGGGGGAGATTGTTGGAAAGTTGACAATCAAAGTGTATATGACTTATTTTGTGTTGTCATTATGACAACAAAGTCATATGGATTTTTGTCAAGTAAAACTTGGAAGATAAAAATGGTTAAGTACAGAAGACAGAACAGAACAGAGATATGCAGTCGATCAGAGAACCAGCGCACATGTGTAAGATCGAGACAGGATATGCGCATTCATACTTACACTCTATGATATGTTTTTGTGCTTACCCTATACACACATCATACGAAATGTCAGTATGGAGAAGTTACAAGAAGATTAAGGGCACTAACAGTTCAGAAAATAGAGTATGGAGCTGACCTCAGTTTCTTGATTAGCGTATAATATTTTGTTTTGTAAAGGCTATGCGCCTAATGTAATAAGTCTATAATTATGTCTTAATCATTCATATAATCATGCTTAAGACAATTTGTTTGGAAGCATTGTGTATGTTGTTTTTGGGCTGTCTAAGGTCTTATTTTAAGTCGCATCTATTCAGGCATGTACATATATTAGACATGCACTTTTGTATTAATGTGTCAATGAAAAGGAAGAAGAGAAGATATTTAGAAGATCAATATGAGAAAGTTAGTATGAAGTAGAAGTCTACAAGAGATTAAAGCATTAGCGCATAAATGGAATTGATCAGAAAATAGTATCATTATAGCAGTTCATTTTTGATATAGTGTATATCAGTTATCTAAAGGTTGTAGCCTTCATCTTATTGAGTAGTGAGCTCTGGCAGTGAGCCAACCACCTCTAACAGGGTTTTGTAAAGACTCCTAACAGGGTCATTGTACTTGAATTGTAAAGACTGCTCCTAATAGGGCAAAGGAACTTTAATAGGTTCATTATACTAGTACAATAATTTGTGGGTACTAATTCCCACCGGGGTTTTCCTCTGATCAAGGTTTCCCCGCAATCATATCTTGTGTGATGAGTTATGCTTTATTTTCTATCTATTTGATTCAATTTTAAAGTTGATGAATTATAACAAATAGACAAACACTGATGCACCCCCCCCCCCCCCCCCCCCCCCCCCCTCTCAATGTTTCTAACACAAATAACTATTCAAAATGTTGTCTTGAGCAGAGAGAGTTGTTTTTTGCGTTTGAACTTAACTATAGTGAAAAAGCATCTTTGTGAAGCTGGGATGGGGAAAGCTCCTCAAAGGCCAAAGGATTCTATCTATCCCAAGAATATTTTCTATCATTATATGGTGAATCTTGAGAAAATGGAGTCAGAATGAAGCCCTTCCAATGAGATGAAATTCCTAAACCATATCCAATATCTGATTCCCCTGTGACCCTATTTACTAAAGGATTCCATTGATATGTTTTTGGCGTATTAAATGATTGCATTGACATAAAGATTATATGCAAACCAGATGAAGACTCATTGAAATGAATAATAGAGAACATAGGGGCTCACAGCTGAGAAGTCATCTTTCACCATATACTTCTTGAAGAAATAAGAATGCATCAATGTCACATTGCATAGGTTGACTAAAATCTGTATTAAGAACAATATCTTCCTCATTATTACGTATGATATTTTTAGAAGAATGAATTCAGTCTCTAATGGAACACCCTCTATACAGATTGAGATGGTGACCAATATCAATGGGAAAATATTTTTTTATCAAATTCATGGGCTCCAAATACTAATTCTTTATTCAATAATTCTTGATCAAAACTAGGCAAGAAAAAAACATGCATGTCTTTATTTTTAAAATGAGGAGACACCAGAATTAAACTATCTTTTACCTTTTCCACACACAAACTATGTCCACATATTTACTTATGAATTTGTAGACATCCTTGTTGCAGAAATTCTACATCATTTTCTACATCTTTGTGTGCAACATTAGTACAACACCCAAGGTTATTCACAACATTAGAAATCAAATATTATTTTTGTAGACCATAAATTGAGCTAATTTCTGAACATGCTATTGTTGTTTTTTATCCTCATATACCACATTCCTCAAATGGGGAATCAAATTTGACAGAAAAATCTTTGTCTCCTTTTGCATAAGGAAAATCATCACTGAAAGTATGAGTAGATTGGGAAAGTAACTTATCCATACCTTCTATAGAGAAAGAATTTCCTTTAGTAGAAAGATGAGTTACCTCCTCTAATTTTTCTCCTTCTTCAAATGAAATTCACCTGGGCTGTGAATGCAGAGAGATACAAAGATCTAACCTTTTCACTTTTACATCTCTATCTTCTTTTATACTACCGGAACCAACTCAGCCGATTTTGGTCTCAATAACATGACCATTTTCATCTACAATCCCACATAAATGTTCATCATTGGATCCTTGCAAGCACCATCTTGGAATAAAGACCATATTAGAATCCTCTTAAAGTACTTTTTGAGAAGAGGATGATTGTTCATGTTCACAAACACTGACATACATTCCAAGAAAGATTCAATTTTTTTGTATCTTCAATAGTACTCTTCTCAATACAAAATATTCCTTGATATTCTTTATTTTGACAAATGAATGTCTAGAATTCTGATTGCATATGTGGAAAACCTACAACAACTTTGTCATTATATTTATGATTTGCAGCTCAATTATCTATGATGGTGCAAGCCTATTCAAATTCTCTAGTATCTGATAATGGACCACCTGCATATGAAGATTTGTCTTCTTTGGGAACATTTAGATTTTGAGAAAGAAATAGATTTTCACCAACTGTCTTTTTTATAATATCTTGCCAAACTTGTTGCAAGGAAGGAAGAATTTCATTTGACTGGAACTGCATACTCCTATAGAAGCTCTTCAAGCAATCCCCATCTACTAGATTATTCTTAATTGTGTCATAGGAAAAAATTCTTTCATCATCATCATTGTCATCATCATCAATCATAGGAGCGGCATAACACTATCTTTGTTGGAGCCAGAGCATGATTGAAGATTCGAAAATAGATTCGTCAACCTTTGTTCTAGGGAAGGTACCTAAGTTAGATTTCTGAAGAAAATGAAAGTACCTTCACTTTGATTCATTTTCGCAGCCGAGTTCACCAGCAGAGTAGCTAAAAGTCTATTCGTTAATAGATTGGTCCTTCAAAGAATGTATAGAAAATGACTCAAAATGCCGAAAAAGAAGGATTAATAAGCACCAACAGTTGGAAAGATTGTCATGGGATTGATAATCTTCCTTTGAATTTTAGAGGTACAACTCCCTCGTATGATGTAATTTAATAGTTTTTGGGGTGTACTTTAAACCATAAAGAAAGAAAGGCAATTGACACTCGATCATCACCATGTGATATGAATGCGATCTTATGAAATTATAAAAAGAGGAGAAAAAAATATAGGTGACACAAAGATCACTCACTCAAACCCCACAAACAACTACCATCAAGAATACAAGCAAGAATTCATTCCAGATGGTATATGCAAGTCAGAACTCAAAGATTCTAAGATATACCCACAACCAGATATAATAGAATAATCATGAACAATTGCAATTTCTCACATGAACAATACAACAGCAAAGAGAACAAATAAATATAAATATTTACATTGCCTCTTATTTATGATCAAATTGAAATTCAAAGAAATTCAAAGAGTCAACACCTCCACACAAAGGATTGTGTTCAAAAGAGAAACACTGCTCCCTTCCCTCCTACCAAACTTAAATATAAAATGCCCTTGACTCTGATTGAGTCTCACTCATGCCTCACAGGGCAAGGGAGATCAGAATTCGGACCCCTTCAATGTCTCTCCGTTACATATTTAGAGATAACTTGATGAGCCCTTTCGGTACAACTTCTGTAACAGTTTCTTTATTTGGAAGAATTAATTAAAAATAATAAACTTTCCATATCCTCCAACATACAATTTAATCCACCATTCTGACGGAATCCAAATAACGATTCTGATCCATCCAACCTAAGAAGTGTTGCAATACGGAAGCAAAGACTTTGAAGCCTCCCAACCTCAGAATCCACACAAGGTATTGTTCTGCTTGAAATATTCCTAGAATTTGCACTCCTATCGGAATCATAAAGCCCTTCACTTCGAGTCCCTGGCATGCCAAATAGCTGTTCAAAAGGTTGTCTTGACCACAGAGAGTTATTTTCTGCATTTGAATTTGACTGAAGTGAAAAACATCTTTGTGAAGCTCGGGTGGGGAAAGCCCCTCAAAGGCCAAAGGAATTAAGCCGTCGGAATTTTACATAGTTCATGTATTATTCATAACATTAGCCATTTTGGTAGTTCCAAATAATGCATCGCATAGGTTCTGGAACACTAGGAAATGTCGATGAATTTTTGTTCCAGCTGGGCTGTCGGGAGAAAAGTGTTGGATATGAAGTCTGACTGTTCAGTTCTTATTCCGTGATTGTTCATTTCATCTTTTCACTTTTGTCTCTTTGTATTCTGTTGAAGACTATTGTATATATATGAAGGCAAAACCCTGTGTATGTAAGCTGTAATGACTGTATAATAGATTTGCTCTGCTTTCTGGTGGATGTAGCCAAATTGACAAACCACGTTAAATCTGATCTTTATTTATGGTTTCCAATTTGTGTGTTTATTTTACAATTGGTATCAGAGCCTACGAAAGATCCAAGAGAGCAGGGCTATGCAACATGATGTAGGGGAGAGGAAGAGGAGTTTCGCTGCTGTTCTGTTTTAAAGCGAATTTTGTAAAAGATGGAGAATGATAAAGAAATTAGGAGCAGCGCAGCATTGACTTATGACGCCGGGTTATTTTATTGACAGTGTGTTGTTAATATTGAGCCATTTGACTCTAGTTTACTTGATATTGATATTGCAGATCTTGAGCGCTGTGCTGCAAAATCATTAGTAGGATTGTTTCCCAAGAGTGATCCAAATACACAAGGAAAAGGCTCATTTTCCCCATTTAACAACAGTTATCATTCTAGTAATGGCGAAGAGGGCAACGGGAGCCAAACACGATAAATTTTTAAAAAAAAAAATGTAAATCTGAAAACAGCTAAGCGAGAGTGATGGGTATGCATTTGCAGGAGTGGAGGAGGAGGAGGGAGGAATCCTACCTCTCCTTATCCTTCCTTCATTTTCATGGCAAAGTTTTCAGAGTATCTGAACTTATCTTCTTCACTGAAAGTGGGTATGATGTATTTGTGAAGTTCATTGAATCTACGACTGTCATATTCAATTTCAATTGGGTCTTGCCGTATCTTGTGCTACTTCAATTGGTTAGTTTTGTCACCGAATTTGATGTTGGGATCAGCAAACTCAAAGTTGGTGGTTGCAGATCATCTATGCCGTTGGAAGGAGGGTAGAAGGATTCATATTTAAGAGGGGGAAAAATTCACCATGTTTTTTTGAAGATTGGAATCAGTAAAGGTGGGAGGTGCAGAGTGCTCGTTGAGCCTCCTCCAAAGGAAGAACCAGCGGCTGAGAGAAAAGATGAATCGGCTAAGGAGCCCAAGGAAGAAGTGAAGATCATTACAATTGAAACATCAGTTGTAGAGGAGGTTTCAGAAATGAAAATTTCACCTGAGATTGAGATCCCCCTGCTCCTGAAGCACCTGCGGCAGCCATGGGAACTGAAGAGCCAGAGTTTGCTATGAAGGTGAGAAGTAAAGATAGGTCAGGCAGGGGAAGCCTTGAAGGTATATACCCGAATGCTGCTCAACAACATGAAGCCAAATAAATCCACCTCCACTTATGTTCTCAAGGCCCGTGCGGGGCTAGGATTAATCGCATTACAACCTGGTAAGCAAATCCATGTCTCAATTGTAAAAAGCATGTGAGCTGAAAGAGATTGACGCCAAGTTTGTTCCATTTTGTCTCTTCGGCTAAGCATACCATACTCGTTGCTTCATAACATCATATTCACTATTTTGATATTCACTATTTTTGATATTGCATTCTTTGCTACAATAGTCTCAAAACTCTAACCAATGAGGAGAGACTTGAAAGAATCCTCTTAAACTATAAAAAGACAAGACATTGGCAAAATTTGAATAGGGGTCCAAAGTGAGCAACAGATTAACATGTACTAGTTATTTTAGAAAGAAAAGTTTAAAGATGACCAACTTTCTTGTCAAGATAAATAGAAAGAACAAATTCTAAGCAAGGATTAGAATGTATTGTTGACCAAAATTTTTAATTAATAAAAGTTTATGACTTTTGTCTATGCATAAATCAAAATTATTAATTGATTAAAATGAAAAAAAAATTAAAATAACTATTTTTATTTTAAAAATAAACTTGGTCAGCAAAATATATATAGAGAGTTCTAGATGCCATATATTGTTTGGTCTCGTCGTAGTCATTAAAAAACTTATCTTCATTCAATGGATGACGAGTCAAACAAAAGAAGTTGGCCTTCCACAATATGAATTATTTTGATTTGTAAGTGGGTTGACCGCGTGTGTAACGTGGCTACACGATTGTTTCCTACTCGTTTCTACGATATTTGTTTACACTTTTTATTGAAGGAATCTGGTGCGTACGTCGCACGCAACTTCTATCCAAGCCCAAAGATTTCAGAACATTATGCAAATATAAATACTGTTTTTAATGATTAAATGGAACATTTAACGTTTCTTACTTTACCATTATGCCAGCTCAGCGTTGTTCACCCTTGATGTCAGATACCATCACTAAATTAATAGCACGTGTGTTCAAAATTGTGGAAATAGAACTTTGTCATGTCGTTGAAAAACATCCTGGAATGTTTTGAACAAAATACCCAAAAACAGTTAAAATAACTGTTTCGCACGACTGTTTCACTTCATATTTTGTGGGACATATTTGGCACCTGAGATTTTAAAAACAAGCAACGGTGAAGTACATTACAAATTACTTCTAGGTTTAAATATAAGAGGGTACCTCACAACTTACTCCGAATTTGAGATGGAATTTCAAATTAATTATGCGCGATTGTAAACATTCATTTAATGTGATTTTACATATATAGGAAATAATGAAGGAAAAAAAAAAAAGGTATATTTTGATGGATAGGGTTAGCATTTCTAAAATAAATTATAAATAATAATTTTTTTTCTTTTTTTTAAATCTGATATTAATGCAAATATAATCTTTTAAAGAAAATATAATACTGTCTGTTGTTAATTTTTTGATTAAAGTGTGTATAATCTTTTCCACCATCAATATTACAGACCATACTTTATGATCTATCATTAGAATGAAATATCTAGAGACTAAGAATGTGAGGATAGTTGTAGACTAGTGACATTAAATAGAGGCAAATATAAGCAAATTGTGGAAACTAGATGACACTAATAAATTTGTTTGTCCATTACAATATGAAAAGAGCTTCCAAATATAGGGATGTTGTTCTCTTTATTTTTTTAGGGTCACGCTCATCATTCATCATGCTTATAATATTTTTTTCCTCGTCTTCAATCTAACAATGTATCATGTGTGATTTATGACATTAGTGCCAAAAATTAAGATATAGTTATGTTATAATATTTGCTTACACATTAATAAATAGTATTTAGATTAAATACAAATGAGTGCACAAGATGGTCTATTTTGCATGTGTGTCAATAAATAAATTTATCTTTGCATATCCTCATTGTCAATCATTCTTGAGATCCAAATCTAATTGTCACGTGTAGTTATCCATCATCTTGATTGAGTTTCATAAGGGTGAAATTGATCTAATCAATTGTAGATCATAGACTTTACCATCTTTAAATTTAAATTTCTAAATTTATGCGCATGTTTCCCCTCCTTTTTTAGCTATCACGAGCCCACTATTTATTAAAACTTTCAAATATATGTTATGATGTTGTATTTAAAGACGGACCAAATTCAAATGAATCATCTTAGTTAAATGGGTGTCATTACGTACATTTAATTAAATTACAAATAGATAAAAATAATGATCATTCAAGGAGAATAATATGTTCTTTCTTCTAGTTATTGAAATAAATTCACCATTATTGAATGATCCACCTAGGTATTTGACTAAAGATATCATGACTCATAATTTGATAAACTCTCTAAAGACATTTTAAATACAACCACTTATTACAAATATTCAAAGCATATAGTCATACATGAAATAGTTCTAGATAACTTAAGGGAATGTTTTTGATTAAGTAAAACAAGTTTTACAAGGTTCCTGAAACCTAGAACAAAGTAATTAAAGATAACACAGTAAGCATATTAAAGCATAACGGAACAAAAGGCAGAACATGCCAAAAAGCCAGAGCAAAAAACAAGCTAAGCATCTAAAAATGCAGATTGAAACTAGAGATAGCAGAAAAAGCTAGGGAACCTCAAGAAAGGTCCACCAAAAGAGTGGCTTCCTTAGCCTCCATCAGCTCCATATTGGCCGCTGAGTCCTTGATTTTATGGATGTCCTTCTCCAGCTCCTTGTCCTTGGTCTTCTTGGTTCTAGCTCGGGTTCTCTTGCTCAAACCTTGATTAGGCTCCTGGTCTGAATCCGCAAGCATTCTGGCCACTTCCTTCCCCTCGAGCTTTTTCTCCAGCTTGTCAATGTAAGTATTAGTGTGCTCCTTCGACGCTTTCGTGGTGTTGTAGCTTTGTTCAGCAATCTTTAGGGTAGCTTCAACCCTAGTAAGGGCAGGTTAATATCTAAAACCACTTTTGGATTCTCAAATATTAGTTTTGAATGCATGGGTTTAACCTATAGAGCATAAGTCATTCTTAAGGCTCTAAGATATTTATATTCATATCAAGTCCTAAAATATGGATGTATGGTCATTGGTGAATTGATTCATATCATGTTGTATAAACTATTATATTCTTAAAAGCTATGCTAAATATTAGATTAAATTTATTTAATTTTATATTTCAATTATGCACCTAAGAGTACCTACAATGCAAAGGAAGATGTTACTTGGCATTTTAAACTTTCCTTATGAGTAAATTTGAAGTACCAAGCATGTTAAATACCCTTAAAATATATATGAAAAACAAAATTCATTTATGCATAATTACTCTCAGAGATAGGAAACATTTAGGGATAGCACAAAAGTAGGTGGAACAGTAAAGTGAGGACTTAATTGTCCCTTGGTTCCTTTTCTACAATCTAAAACTAGTTGTACTTCACTTTACCTTTTTGCATCAAGATTCTAATCAGCCTACAAGCCTTTTCATTGGCTTTAGTGAATTTATACATTTCTTAACCTTGTTCACACTTTATTGTGTGGTAAAAACCACCAAAAATCATCAAAATCAATTGAACTTGATTTTACTTTGTTCGTCAATGCTTTGGTCAAAATTTTAAACTTTTCTAACTTTGCCAATGAACACTATGACCCTCCCTTACTTATCAACATATCTATTGGACTTTTGACCTATTAATGATTTAGTATGAACTTGCCAACACTACCCATTACTAATTGTATTTTAACAAACTTTTCAATCTTTGGAAGGAACATTAAATATTTCACCTCGCTATTTTTTCCATGACATGTGTTGGATTCCTTAACAAATTTTTAACCTAGTTGGAGATTTAAGAGATTCCTAAGACTTTAAAAGATATAACTCTGTAATCAACTAAGTAATGCCCTTACATTTAGGTGACATCACCAATCTATATGATGTGGGATAAAAGAAAGAAAATAAAATGAAGAATTGAGAAGATTTAAGGTAAATAGGGAACTTAGATAGATCAAGAAAAGAGGGGCTTGGCGAATGGGAAAAAGAAAAGAAACTCTATATTAACCTATGCAAGTTTCTCATAGAAGCTCATGATTTTGGAAAAGAATGAACTTGAGGTTAGAAGATATTGGGGAAAGGAATTTCTACAAGAGCTAAGGAGTGAGATAGACTTAGCACCAATAATTTAGTGCTAGAGTGCAGGTTTCATTTGCAAACTAAAAGTTAAATGATGAAGATAAAAGGCAAGCTAGCAAGGGAATTGTGGGAAGTGAAATTTGAGGTCAAAAATGGTACTATGGTGCAAGGATTGGAGTATATTTTGCACCAAGAACTTTGTACAAGGTCCAATGTTCACCTATAGGTCTAACAACCAAGGAAAAAGTAAGGAGAGTGAGGGTCAAGGGTGTGAGGGTTCTAGGGAGTTTTGAAATTTTCGGATATGGTAGAAAGAATGTCAAAAATATTGGAGGACTTGACACTATGGAACTCAATGCCAAAGTCCAAGGTTCTTCAACAAAATCTTATACTCTACAAGGAGGAACAAAGAAGTGATTTAGATAGAAAGGTTAAAATAAGAATTAGAGACGAGGGCATCAAAGGGATTCAAAATAAGAGGAACGACATAGTAAATATCCAAGTAAGGGTAATCTTGTTGTTATGACTCTAATAAGAAGTAAATGAAAGGGTGAGGTTTTCAAGGTCAAGAGGATGAAGGAAGCAATACCTATGGAAGGGCACATTTAAAAGTTTGGAAAAGGAAAGGATTCAAGAGAAAAGGTTGAGGTTTTATGACATTAGAAGATTCATGGAAAAGGAACTTAGGGAAGGGAAACTTCAACATCTCGAAAGACTTACGAATTTTGACATAGAACACCCAACGCAAAGGAATTCCTTTTTGACTAGGGGCAACCACATAATATGTAGAGCCCACTTGGAATTTCTCAAATTAGTTATCAATAATGAGTAATTAGGGAAAGTGCAAATATGAGGGCAGAATTTAGTTAATTTTATAAATATTGATGCTTTACAAAAATGGACATTAACATAATAGACAGGATGAGGTACAAAACTCAATGAAATGATCAACGAAAGAGGAATATAGGATAGACACACTCTTCATCATGATCTTAGGAAGATCATATTTGCACAAACATAATATACAATCTACAATTTTTAAAAGTCCATTTTGATCAATAAAAATAAGACAAATATGTACTTGTTGATATAAAAACAAATATAAAAATATAATCAATTGTTTCACTATTAATTATAATGTGTACATTTACCTACTAATAAAAATAAGACAAATATGTACTTGTTGATATAACAAAAATATAAAATTATTATTAATTGTTTCACTATTAATTATAATGTTTACGTTTACCTACTCATAATAAAAAATAAAGAATAAAGAATAAAGAATCTTGTCATTCAACTTTTAATTACAATATTTACATTGGAACTGGAAGGTTCCGTTCTTTGTCTAGGATAGAATTTGCGTGCGTATGACGCAATAGATTCCTTCCCGAAAGATCTGGAATACCCAGTCCTCGCGGTAAAGGCCAGTACTCGTGTACGAGACCCTTTCAAAATTTATATCCTAAACCCGGGGCTACAATTTTTTGTAAGACACGTGTCAGTCGCGTAGACAACCTGGCATACATGATACTTGAGCTGTTTCGCCCCTGCTCCTTTCCAGAATGGCAACGCAGGGTTATTATCTGGATTCTTTACCATCGCCAAAGCAGATTGAATGCTGTCCCACACTGCTAATCCAATTATCCGCTTGCCGTCCAAGGAATCATAGAATGAATACGAATTTACGCCTTTGAGCCGATTAAAATAAGATCTGAGAACGGCAAGGCAGGCGTAAGAGAGCATGTCTTGGTTCTTTGAGCTGCACTGTATTCTGCGAATGCTCACCACATCGCCCAATGACAGCTCTGCAAATACTTTGCCTTTGCTTGTCTGCTGGGAATTCAGGCGGAAGTAACCCGAGTTCACTATTTTCACCTCGCCCTTTAATCCCTCTATAAACGCTGCTGCCTGTTTAAGCAATTAAAACAATTAAATCCCAATTGAAGCAATTAATCCCAATTCAATGATCATTGATTTCTTGTAGTAATATCATTGTATTCGTCAGCTCACATACCTCAGGCAGATTTAAGTCTTTTCTGTCAACGCCTTGTAATCCCTCTTTTAGTACTGCAAAAACAGCCGCCTGCAGAGAGAGAAAAAAGAGGCGATTTAAAAAACACCTCTAATGACGATTGTTTATGTAGAGATAAAGAAGGAAAAATGGGGAGGTACATACCCATGAACAGTCGAGAGATCTTAAAATGGCGACGTTAATGTTGCGGGAGGTTTGTAGAGAGGCCGCCACAGCGGTCATGTGGAGTATTAAGTCATCGATGTCGCAGCCGACGTTAGGCTTGAAGATCCCAAATGAGGCGCTCATGTTTTCGCTCTGCTTTTGGCTCTCGGCTAGCGTGATCATCTTATATTTGTAATTTGGGTGCGCGATGGGGAGGATGAAATACTGAGTTTTTAGATCTATGCGCGTAATGAAGGAATTTGGAAGGGAAGTGAGGGATATATAAGGAGGGTCCGTGTAGTAACGCGCTTTGTTAGTATAATAAAAAGTATTGTGTTGAAAAGAAAGAGCAGATTGATGTCCACGTTGGACGCTGACGCAGAACCGACCGTGCACCGGCAAAAAGAGTGAGGGAGGAAAGTAAAGCGAATAAGAGAGGAAAGGGGCGGGCAAGTGGAAAGGTCAAAGTCCAAACAATGGGGTAGCCGAACAGTCGTGTTACGCGCTCCACCTACTCACATTACAAGAAACTCATATTTGGCGCGCCATTGCTTTGAATTGGATTCAGTAAACGGTACGTGTTTCGGACGTCTGTAATTTAATATTGGTTTTTTTAATGAGTGAGACAACGCCGATATTTCGTGTTACTAAAGACCACTCACAAACAAAGCAAAGGAGAAAAGTCACTCTAAATGAAAAAAATAGAAAGAAATTAAGTCCAAGTGATGAAATGAGTGGTGTTTGAAAGACACATCAATAACTTCTATTAACTATATATATGGTAAAGATACATTATAAAAACTCTCTATACAATACAAAGATAGAGACTACATAATCCCTTATAATGAAGAATCTCCAAATCTATTAAGAAAGATAGAGACTACATAACCTCTTATAATGAAGAATATTCAAATCGAGTAAAGAATTTTTGAAGACAAAAGAGAATCAACGACTAAAAACAAAAAGTCTCCTCTTAGAAAGGAAAAAAATCCACTAGATGATGTTAAATAAACTATATATCCATAAAGAAGCAAGAGAGAAGAAGTCTTAGAAGGTGAGGCTCTAAAAACTAATCAATTGCCTTTGTGTATGTCTCAACAAAATCAAGAGTTTTTTTACTGAACAATGTTAAGTACAATAAAAAAAAAAGCAGTTCAAAAGGAGCTCCGAAAGAAAAATTAATAAATAAAAATTACATGATAGTATGTCTCAACAAGATCATGTATTGCCCCAACCAAGGAAAAAGAAAATATGGGGGAATTCAAGAGAATTTCCAATGAAGATATGTCATGAAAAAGGAGAGACACGTTCAAACATGTCTTCCAAATCTTAAAAAAGAGTATGACAAAAAAAATTGATATAATTTTCATGAAGCCATCCCACAAGGTTAAATATGGGAAACAAATAGTATCCATTTCAATTGAAGTCTTGAAAACCAAGTCGATATTGAAATATAAATAACCAAAAGATGATGGAACCTCATTGAAAGGTTGAAGAAATATGTGATCCAAATGACTAATATTCCCTCCTCAATAACTAACCACATGTCATAACCCATCAGTCTTGCTCCATATTTCTAGGAATCGACCTAGATTGATAATGTTAAGTTTGTATATACATATATATTAAAATAAAAACTTAAATATAAGGAATCTCAAATTAATATAGTAATAAATTTTATTTTATTTTTATTGTTGATAAGGATGGAATTGAATTGAATTTCATGGAAATGGTTACATATATCTATGTTTGGTTATCTAGATTTTTGTTAAGTCTTTGTTTTGAATTAAAACTTATCTCTTAAATTATCCTGCAACTGACTGGGAGTTACATTGAGGAAGGAGAGTATTTAGTTTAGAAACGATTTTTCATGAATGAAAGGGGGCGTTCTAATCAAGGTGGGGCGGGTTGTTTTGAAAACACATTTTCCCTATCTTAAAGAAGACTACAGCTAGAGGAGAATTTAGAACTTAAATTAACATCGACTTATTCTTCCTTGGTGGCGGCATGTGAGCTTTGTTTTGCACTAAATGTGGAGCGCACAGTTGAGAAACATGAGTTGTCATCTAATTTTGGCAGCATGAGAGACAGTGCAGAGGAAGAAAATTGTTTTCCTCCCCCTTGACTCGTGTGACGAAGACGAGGAATAAGACAAAAGAGGAGAGGGAATTAGGCAGTAGGGAAAAGAAAGTAAATAAAGGGCACACAATAGTAGAGAGAGAGAGTAGTGCGCAGGGAGAGGTAACACTTGTTTAAAAAAAATATAAGACATGTTTTTTTTTTAGAGGAGAGGGGACAAAAAAAAAAGGAAAAGAGGTTTTAAACCAAGAAAAAAAATAGCACATACAAGAAAAAGGAGGGAGAAGCCTCACATTTTACCAGAGGGAAACACACAACATAGTTGGGTGCTACAAGATGTTGGAGACAGAAGGAAACACACAACATAGTTGGGTGCTCCATGTATGTTCCAGGTTTTCTTTTGTTTTATACATATATTTTACTTGCTAATAATCTATAAATGTTTATATACAAATCTCTCCTTAGAAGCAAATTTATGACAAGAATAGATAGGAAAGATTAAGAGCTGTGTTTGAAATATTAAATCAATATGAATGAATTGTGGATTGGAATTAATATTATCATGTTGTTTTTATGTCCATTTTTGTTTGGGGCTATTACTGTTGAGAACACCATTAACTGCCAGAATGAAAAAACAAGTGTTGATGTCTATGTAAATTCTATAAGAAATGTGATAGTTTAGGAACAATACCTTGCTTCATTTCACACCATAGATGTAGGAAATATGTTTTGGCTTAAGATTTCTCTTCAATTAGAACTGGAAATAATTTTAAAGAAAACATAGTAACAACGATGGGTTTTAGATGGATGTAGGTAAAAGAAAGTTTTCATTGAAACAAACCTGTGAACTTAAAGAGAGGTAAACTTTTTAATTCAATGAATATAAAAACCATTCTAAAAAAAATAAAGATAGCAACATCATGAAAATTGGAAATCTTTGAACAGTTAAGACATTGGTTTTTCTTTGATTTAAGATTTCTCATTAGAAACTTTGTTTGATTTTTCTTGTATAGAAATTGCTAAATTTGTTGAGAGATTAATTTTTTTGATGAATAGAGGCCTTTACTATTAATATGTATAACAAAGTACAATATTCACAAAAAATCCCAGGGGATAAAAAATCACCCCGCAAAGTCACTCCGCATCAAGCCAGAATAAAATAGCTATTCATAAAAAAAACATTATAAGCAAAGCCCTCACGCTATGAGAGTAGTAGCAGAAGAGGGCAGAGGATCTTTATCTGGTGGATTGCCCCACACATTGGGTCTAGGGGTCTGGTCAGGAGGCAGCCACCCATCTTCAGTTTCTTTCTCCATCTCTCCTTCCTCCTGCCTGGGAGAAATTGCAAGGGCCAGGTGGGGGATCTTATCAGAAGGGGCGGGAGGCCACATAGGAACAGTGGCCAAAGGTTGAGCAGCAGTACAAACAAGCACAGGAGGCCATCCGGAAGCTAAGGCCCTCCTACCAGGAGGAGAGGCAGAGTGGCGATGCTAAGAGTGTGGTGTTTTGGAATGCCTCGCAGAGGCACTCCTGCTGTGACGCCAACCTCGGGGTGGTGTGTGGTCAGCAGAGAGAATCAGGTGGCACCCTGGAAATAGTACACGGGGCATTACCCAATGTTGCAGGAACTCCTGTAAGTGGGCAACCTCGAGGGCCACCTTGTTAGCTTGAACTTGAATCTGCATCATGACATTATTACATAAACATGCCTTAGCATAGAGAGAAACATTGATATCCAAAAAGCTATGAGAAAAAATAACAACATTGCGATCTTTCCATAAGAAAAACAAAATCTCCATTCTGAAAGCATGCCAAATCTGGGTGAACTGGGAAGGCATTTTGGGAGAGTCACCAAGCAAAGCCATGTGCCAAGAGAAAGGCTTAGGCTGAAAAGGCATAAAAAAATTGTGAATCCAATTCCAGTAATTCTGGGCCCGACCACAGAACCAGAAAATATGCATAATGGTTTCAAAATGCCCACAAAAGGGCATTTAGGATCAGGCACACCTAAGTGTCGAAGCCGAGCTCCTAAGGGTAACCCTTGGTAGATCAGACACCAAGCAAAGTGAGCAATTTTGGGTTCAGTGATAGCATCCCAAATAGTGCAAAAACACCAGTTCTAAGTGCTCTGTGAGGAAGAGAGATGCCAACGATGATTGAGAGACTCAACCATTGGGAAATGAGGCACCAACCACGAGTATCCAAGTTTGGGCTTATAGTTGGTAAATGGTGTATCTGGGTACCATTTCCAATCTTTCCACCAAGGTTTAACTGACTGAATGCCAAGTTTGTTCAGGAGGTGCGGCGAAATAGCAGAGACAAGCAAATCAAAAGTCTGACGATCTGGGTGAGTGAGCCAGAACTAAACCTGGAAATCATCCCAAGAGTGGAGACTCATGGTGGCTCTAGAAAAAAAATTCTTGGGCATTTAGATGCCTTATTTTTGAAAATGAAGAGCACTAATCCCCTGAATTTTGGCCAAAGGAAACCCTTGCTCGGCAAAAAGCTGGGACCACCAAATATTCTATTGATTGAATGAAAGCCCATCACAAAATCCATTACCAACCCAGCGAAGCCAGGGTTTAACTACCTCCCAGGCACGCCAAATACTTTTGGCAACAAAGGTACCTTGGATTTGAACAAGATGTTTCATAACCAAGAGGGTTTGAAAGCATATTCCTCTCCAAGCCGGTTTGTGCAATGGGTACCCAGAAGAAATATAGTGGCGAAGTAAAAATTTCCAGGCCTCGTCGCCAGTGAGGCAACACACAATCCACTTCGCACAAAGGGCTAGGCCCTGCTTCTGGGTATCAAGTAAGCCAAGCCCACTAGAGGCCCTGGGGAGACAACAAAAATCCCAGGAAACTCTGTGAAAGCCATGGTGATCTGCACCAGAGGCTGAAAGAAAATCCCTCAACAATTTCTCAAGCTTCTTGTACAAGGCCTTGGAAGGAGCCCAACAGGAGGAATAGTAAACATGAGTAGCAGCCAAGACCTTAGAGAAGATCTGAAATTTACCAGTGAGTGAGAGCGGCTTGGTAATCCAATAGGTAAGCTTCTTTTCAATTTTAGCTAACACAACATTCCATAAATCAGTAGAAGTAGATTGAAAAGCAAAGGGTATACCAAGAAATTGAAATATTTCCCCATGCTGGATCCTGGACCAACCAAACTAGGAAAACCAAGGCAGATCAGGATGGGATGACTGTCTATAGCACAAGGTTTTATGCCACTAAATGGCAGAGCCCAAAGCCAAACAGAAAGTGTCTAAACACTGCAAGGATGCCTTGATATTTTCTTCATCCTCTACAAGAGTGAGAAAGGAATCATCAACAAAATGGCCATTAACCAACTGCTGAGTGGAGTTGGGTAAAGCAATCCCATGAACACGGCCAAGAGAAATAGAATGAGCTAATAAATAGCCAAATCCTTTGGCTGCAAGAACATATAAGGCAGGAGCAAGAGGACATCCTTGCCGAATGGATCTAAAAAGCCCAAAGGTGGAAGACTATCTACCATTAATGGTGATGCAAGCAGAGGCATCTTGAAAAAACATCTGCACAGATTGAAGAAATCTCAGGCCAAAACACAAAGCGTTCAAAGCATAGCAAGAATAAAAGGCCATTCAATATGATCATAAGCTTTAGCAAAATCAATTTTGAGAAAAAGACCTTTTTGTTGAGACTTTCGAGCCCATTCCATACCTTCCCAAATGGCTATGATGTTATCAAGAATATATCTTGATTGAATAAAGCCAGTTTTCTCTGGCCTAACAATTTGAGGGAGGATGTGGCAAATCTTAAGAGCCAGAGCCTTAGCAATGATCTTGTAAGAGACATTAAGCAGGGTAATAGGCCGCCAATTGCAAATATCCTCAGGATCCCCAGCTTTGGGGATAAATTTGATGTTGCCTTTATTGATAATATCGCCCACAGATTAGGAGTGATAAGCTTCAAGGTAAACCTGATGAAGATCAGGACCAATGGCATCCCAAAGAGTTTTATAAAACTCATAGGGAAACCCATCACAACCTAAAGCTTTGTCGTCAGCCATGGCAAAGACAGCTTCTTAGAGATCTTGAATGGTAAGAAGTTAATCATAGAAAGCACTCTGGGATGGTGAAACACATTGAGGCACCACAACCATGCAATCTGTATGAGCTTGGTTGCTGGTAGGTGAAGATCCCTGAGTGGCAAAAACCTGTTCATAATGACGAACAAAGGCTTGCAAGATATCAGGAAGCTCTGTTGGGAGAGATTGCCCCTCTTAGATCCTGGTTATACCCACATTGGTTTGTCGTGCACAGAGACTGGCAAAAAAATTTTTAGAGGCCTGGTCTCCGACTTTAACCAGTGTAGCTGAGCCTTGATCTAAGCACCTTTGGAAGCATAGCTATCTGCAACTTGTTTCTGCTGACGCAACTGAGCAAGTTGAACTTACAAAGTCTGATTGAATGGACCAAGGGCTAAGGCCTTCGTGGAAACACAGAGAGCTTTGGTGTTGGCCTCATACGATCGACGGTGGTAAATGGAAAGCTGTCAACCATAAATGTGCAGAAAGTGTGCCATATGACGGATGACATCATTACACCATTGAATCTAGCCAGACAAATGTGGAGGTCTAGGCTCAAGGTTCCAAACCCGATGAATGTGGGCCACCATAGAAGCATGATTGAGAACAGAAGTATTAAAGAAGAACTGAGTGGTGGGAGGACGTGTCTTAGTTGTCTTCCATTCAATAATGAATTGAATGGGGAAGTGATCTGAAAAGGTCACATCAACAAGAGGAGTAACCATCAAGGTTTTTTTTTCGGAAAAAGAGAAAGGAGATTAATTTTTACTATTCTAAAACTTACAAAAATGAACTTTATTAAATATTGAATAAAGACCAGAAAATTTTATTTTTGTTTGCTTAGTATTTTTGGAAGTTGGGATCAAATCTCATTCTCTATGCTGAAACGTTTTCTTGTATTGAATAACTGTTAAGTTAGAGAACACATTGGAATGTAAAGGAAGGTGTAGGATGTGCAATCCCAGGAAAGAGTAATTTTATTTGGCATTACCTGCCAGTAGAAGTTTGGTAGTAAAAGTGCTTTGGCCAAATCTTGGTAACACATATTTTCTTAAATATGTATGGTTACATTTAATCTTCTTGAATCCATGAATAGAATCTATTTAGAAACTTGTGGAAAGTAGTTAGACTCGCAGACACACCAGATTCCTTCCGATTCATCAGTGCCGAGAGATAGACTTGTTGGGAACGGTTGGTGCGCTCTTCATTTTAGGATGATCCCTGAGGCAGCTAACCACTCTATGGTTGGGTGGATTAAGCCCTTGAACCACACTCTCATCTTGAGATTTGCATTTGAACAGGATTTTGATGACATAGGAGATGAGAGTATGCAGATGGACAGTTGTCTAATGACATTCACAATATTGATGTTATGGCCTTATGGTCTTGTATATGAATTGTACTATATTTCCTCTATAATGTAAGGTGCTCGACATAAATGGTCGGCATCCTGATATATTGAATATTTTAATTTTATAGTTTATGGTTTTTTTTGTAATTCGATGGTATGGTCAATTTCTCTTGGATATATATTCTTTACGTAATGTTGAAATGAATACATGGAAAAATATAAATTTTATGTTCATGATTACTTTTCGTCTTGATATTTTTGGTCGATTAGTCTTTAGCGTTGATTGACTAGGACTATGGAATCCACATAGGATAAATTTGAGCATGTTTAGCGTATGTGGCTTATATCAGAATCTTTGGTCTTTACATGTGGTATCAAAGTTGTGTTTATACATTGGGACCTGAGTATTCTATTTCTAAGTTGTGTACTTATGCTTGGTGCAGGAGATAATCTGACACCATGGATATCAGGAATAGTAAACAGGCCAGTTCTAGCAATGATCAGAATGGTGAATCTAATTAGAGGCTTGATAAGATATTATCTCTCTTAGCCCAATAGGGTAATCTCTTGTAGCAGCAAGGAGAGCATATGGATAATCTTGAGCAAGATTTGAGAGGTAGACCGGGTGATGAAGAGAGAAGGAAGAGGGAAGAAGATCTGAGACTTGAAGCTCAATGTAAACAAGAAGAGTATCAGAGGCTTGAGGCTCAGAGGAAAGAAGAAGAGGATAGGAAGAATGATGAGTAGTTGAAACTTAATGTTGATCTTAGGGTTGCAACAATACCCAATAACAGGGAAAGATTAGCAGATGAACTAAGCAAGGGCCTCAAGAAGGTCATACCTCCTACCTTCAATTGTAATACAATTGGTGACGAGGCTAAGGCATGGATTGTATCCATGGAAAAGTACTTACACGTTCGCAATATTTCTGGTGAATCTAGAGCTATTTGGGGTGCTTTTTAGTTGACTAGGGAAGCTGATACTTGGTGAAATAATGAGATGGCAGAGAAGAGAATGTATCTTGGTGAGATCCCATGGGAAGATTTTCTTGTACTATTTCGTAAGAGGTGGTTACCATAGTTATATTATGACTAGAAAGTGGCTGAGTTCCAGAACCTGATAGATGGAGTTTTCTCTATTACTCAGTATCATGAGAGTTTTTTCTACTTGGTCAATTATGTACTAAAGTACCAGTAGGATGAGCAGTTTAGAACCCAAAAACTTATTCTTGGGTTATGTCCTGAGATAGGATCTGAAGTTGACATGCATGAGCCTGAAACTATGGAATTTGCTTTCAGGAAGGCATTAAGGCAAGAATAGAAACTAGAGTAGGTATCTTCAGAAAGGAGTAATCAAATAACTAATAGCTCTCTTGGATTCAAGAGGAAATTTTAGGATAATCGACCTAAGGATTCTGGATGTTAGCAAGTTCAGAATATGAGAGGTAAAGGTCGAGGAAATACAAGCAGGGACACCAACAACTATGATGCTCAGTATCATAACAAAGGCAACAACAGAAATGATAACATGAGTAATAGGTGTGAGGGTAGGAAAGGACCAGTGGGTGGTTGCTTCACTTGTGGAGGTGTCCATTATCTCAGTTCATTCCCTCAACATACAGATCATAGAGATGGGAAGGGTCCCCAGACTCAACATCATATTCACATAGTGGTTGATCATGGACAGGTAGACTTTCAAGCTACCCTGATCTAGTTGGCCGGTAAGCTCCTTGGCCAAATTTTTTCTATTTTGATTGATATAGAAGCTAAAAAATGTTTTATATATCCTAGAGTTGTTTCTCACTTATTAGTTATACCTAGATATATGTTTGAACCATGGATGGTAGAGTATGGAAATAGGGAAGAGCGTAAGATTGAGCAATGTTTCCAGCTTGTAGTGAGATAGAAATTCCAAACTTTCAGACCCAAGTAAATCTTTATGTAGCCCCATTGGGTTCCAATGATGCCATTTTGGGCATCAATTGGTTGATTGAACATAAGGCATTAGTAAACTATAGGGACAAGTCAGTTGAATGTCTTTATGATTAGGGTATACCAACAATAATTTTGGGTGAGAAAATACCCTTTGAGCTTAAACAAATTTTTGCCATGCAATTGAGGAAGGCAAAGAGGAAGGGGTGCATGATGTATGTAGCATATTTCAAAGATATTGACACTCCTCCTAGTTTAGAGGATTACCCTATCTTGCAAGAGTTCCAAGATGTTTTCCAAAGGATTTACCAGAGTTACCTCCGAAGATAGAATTTAACTTCTCTATTGATGTAATGCTTTGAACTGAGCCTCAGTCCAAGGCTCCTTATCCTATGACCACCACTAAAATGTATGAATTGAAGACTCAGTTGATGGAATTCTTGGATAAAGGTTTAATTCACCCTAGTGTGTCACCATGGTGAGCTCCAACTATCTTCGTGAAGAAGAAAGATGGTACCTTGTTGTTATGCATAGATTATAGAATGCTTAACAAGATGACTATCAAGAATAGGTATCTACTTCCTCAAATAGATGAAATATTTGGTCAGATGAAGGGAGAAATAATGTTCTCTAAGATTGACTTGAGATCCGAATATCATCTACTCCAAATCAAAGAAGATGATATATCTTAAACAACTTTTAGGACATGCTATGGACATTATGAGTTTGTCATCTTACCTTTTGGATCGACTAATGCACCTGCAACATTAATGAACTTGATGAACATTGTGTTTAGAGATTGGCTAGATAAGTTTGTTGAGATTTTTATTGATGACATCTTGATTTACTCCAAGATCATGGAGGAGCATGAGGAGAACTTTCGAATAGTTTTACAACGACTTAGAGATAAGAAGCTTTTTGGGAAGCTATCTAAGTGTTCTTTCTATTGGAAGGAGATTTATTACTTGGGTCACATTATCTCTGCAGATGGAATTGCACTAGATCTGGAAAAGATTAAAGCTATACTTGAGTGGCCAGCTCCATAGAATGTGAGGGAAGTTAGAAGCTTCATGGGACTCGCAGGTTATTACAGGAAGTTTGTGGAGGGTTTCCCCAAGATTGGAGAATGTATTACATCCCTTCAGAGGAAAGGGAAAAGATACGAGTGGACTGATGTATGTGAGTGAGCCTTACAATTTTTGAAATAGAAACTCACATCCACTCCTATCTTGATTATACCATATTCGAATGGGCATTTTACAGTGATTACAGATGCTTTGGGTGAAGGTCTTGGATGTTTTCTTATGTAGGATGGTAAGGTAGTTGCTTATGAGTCACAAAAGCTGAATCAATATGAGGTTAACTATGCACCTCATAAATTGGGATCGACAGCAATTGTGCATGCTTTAGTGATGTGTAGACATTACCTTTTGGGTAATCTGTTTGAGTTGAAAATGGATCACATGGGACTTAGGTATATCTTCACACAACCTAATCTCAATGCGAGATAGAGACATTGGTTGGACTTTCTGAGTGAGTATGATTTTGGCATTGAGTACATTAAGGGAAACGAGAATAGAGTGGCAGACGCTCTTAGTAAGAGAAGACATATTGCAGCTATCTCTACTTCTAGGACACAGTTGAAGGATCACATGTTGTAGGATCTTCTAGGTGATGATCATTATGATATGGTCAAGTCAGCCTTGCACAATGATTCATCAGATCACCATTTTGATGGATGCAATTTTGAGGATGATGGTATTATGAGATACCATAATAGGATGTATAATCTTGACCAACCAGGGTTGAGGAAGGTAGTACTTGAGGAGATGCATTACAGGACATCCAGGGGTAAATATGATGATTGCCAATTTGAGGCTACTGTACTTTTGGCCAGGGCTTAAGAGTGATGTGATAGCTTATGTTGCCCAGTGTTTGGAATGCCAGCGATTCAAGGCTAAGCATGTCCACCCAAAAAAACTTTTGTATCCTCATGATATACCAGAATACAAATGAAAATTCATCAATATGGATTTTATCCAAGGTTTACCCATGAACCGATGTAGGTATGATGTAATCTTTGTAGTAGTTGACAAACTAACCAAGGTAGCTCATTTCATTCCAGGGATCTTGAGAGATTGATCCTTGGCTTTGGCCAAGAAGTTTATTCATGAGATTTTTAGATTGCATGGTGTACCATAGACCATTATATCTAACAGAGATACATGGATGACATCAAGGTTTTGGACAACCTTGAATGCTTCCTTCGGTGTACACGGTTGAATTTCAGTACGACTGTATGTGTGATGAGGATGAAGATGAAAAATCTCCAGAGATTACTATGAACCTTAATGATTTGGGAGATGGTGAATACAATGTGTAGCAACCCTTCTCATCCTAGTGAAGATTGTATAACAAATAATTCCCCAACTCCTAACTTGGATTCTAGAAAAATATAACAACACTCTCGATCAAATCAAGGAACTCCGTGATAGAGTGGATAGTCTGGAGAATTATATCACTCTTTCTACTATTACCAAAGAGAAGATTAATATTGTTGTCTCTTCTATTTGCATGTGAATAGGAAACATTGTTAAGAAGACTATCTTTTGTGTGGTAATTGGAAAGAGCGGGTTGAGGAAGAATTCCAAGAAGAAAATATAGGAAGAACAAAATGAAGAGGAATCCTAGGGTGATGAGAATGAAGACTGGCAGAAGGAACTCCATTGTCTCTCAAAAGATTGGTAGACTATCTCTAAGTATAATGACAGTTAATTTAGTTTACTTTACACTAAGCTATTATGTTGAAGCGTATGTTTTTACTTTGGTTAAAATTTATGTCATGTTTTTTTTTGGTCCTTTGATTAGTATGAATTGGGTCTTTTTGATTCTTCTTATAAGGCAAAAGAACTTGCATTTTTGTTATTTTACTCAGTCAATGAAAGATAATAGTATATATTATAGTGATACTTGATTTTTTTAGGAAAAGTGGATAGTACTAAATTGATTTTTTAAATTAGTTTTTCTTAGTGCTAGGTTTCGGTAGCTTTCGGTTGTAACAGCATGAAGCTTGGTCCTTCCTTTTGTGTTGTAATGTGATTTGTTTTTATTTGGGTTCAGGGTCATCTCCCTACCAACTTAATAAAAAACATGGTACAAGAGAGAAATATTCAAAATGGATGGGGAGAAATTTTTCTCCCTTGTTGGAGCTCGAGAATATGTTCGATTAGTTAAAAGAAAAGAAAGTACACTTGTGTCAAGAACAAAAGTGATGATAATGTAAGAGTAAAAATAAAAATAATAGTGAGAAGACAATTGTACCAACAGTTAAGAATCTGCAACTGCCAATAGCGACCAATAACCAAGGAACCTATTAAAAGGAAAAATACATATTTATTTCATCTAATAACTATGCGATATTTCTTCTTAAAATCATGTTATTATTTCTCTGTTTTATTAAAATAAATTAATGTATGGAAGATCTATTCTTGCATAGAAGAATACATATTTTATTAATTTTGAGATAATAGATTTGAGAGGGTTGCAAGATGTGATGATCATGATTTTAATGTATTTAAAGAATATTTACTACTAGAAAATAACAATCAATTCACTACCTAACTTTATCAAAGTACCCACAAACATTTTATTATATGTTTATGTTTCTGTTATGCAATCTAAATAATTCTAATCAGTTAAATAAAATTAGTGTCATAGACCTTTATTCCTTTGAGGATATTGTTGTTTTTCTCTAAGTTTTCACCTAAGTTTTTCTTATTGAGTTAGTATAAACACCTAGATTTTGGAGACATAGGAAGCAACTGTATTATTTGTCATGCGATTGGAAGGAAGCAGTCTTTGATTGAGACATATAGATTGATTATTGTTGATCCAGTGGTAAGAATTTTGTCAAAAAACTATACTCTTGTGAATTTACAATCTAAAAAGGACAGAGATATAGTTTGGGATAATGCCCCATTGTTTTTCAGAAAGAATAACATATTTGTGTGTCATTGGTATTCCTTCTCTGAATCTATTGAAGTATTTTTTTATATAGGTTCCATTCTTTTTGAACTTTATAATCTATCTATAGCATTGCAAAATGGTAGTTTTATTAATCTCTTAATGGAAAAAAATTGTGATATTTATGAAAAAAAAACAATTATTAGGGGAAAATTTGTTTTATAAGGACCAGAAACAAGTTACAAAAAAAACAAAGATCATGTTCTCAAGATGAAACCAGTAAACAAAAATATAGGACCCAGATGCCAAAAAATAGAAAAAAAAGAGGGGGATCATAGACTCCAGACCTAGTAGTATAATATCTTAACTAGATTTTCATTTTTTCTAATGATATTCTCATTGACATCCTCAACTTTCCTAGCTATGCTATCTAAAAGGGTCATGCCATTACTATTACTCCTCAATCTTCTTGTAGGTCCCAACATGGAGGAATTGGTCATAGTCTCCATGTCGACATCCATTTCTTCTATCCTCTCTCTTCTACTTTTCTTCACCCACATGTGCTCCTCACTATACATATTTATAGCTTTGGCACTGCTAGAAAGATATTTCATTTTGAATTCAATAAGTGCTTCTAGAGTTGGAGGAAATGGAGGAAGGAGGTATTTTATCATACTAAGCTAGCTTCTCATTAAGGGGTGATTAATTACATGAGAAGAACCCTATTTGTGTCCCTAAATATAAAAGGGGGCTTGACATCATGTGTCCCTTCAAGGAGAAAGGGGGATAAATTTATTTGTTAGAGAACTTGGTTGATTCATGTTTGGTTTGTGATTTTTACAACATTGGAAATATTATTTCTATAACACTGGAGGAGGCATCCGACACAACTGGAGAAGATGTGTACTTTTAGAGGAAATGTGTCTCATGTGTAGCACTAGAGGAGGCATTAAATACACTTGAAGGAGATGTGGACTTTTGGAGGAAATGTGTCTCATTGTGCGTGGATATTGGGAACACTTTATGTTGTCTCATGTTGTCTAGATGGTTATAGGTTTTAGTGTTAGAAGATTTACTGATGTAGTCAATTTGGTATTTCATGGGTGAGAAAGGAGGATTGGTGAAGTGGTTTCATCAAATCTTGCTAAAGGGTTGCTATGATCAACTCTTGTAATACTCATTCCTTTGTTTGAACAAATGTAATGGCAGGAGAATGTTGGAGAATATTACATTAGTTGGTTACTTTTTGAATAAATAAAATAAAAGTAAGTTTATAGTTAGTTATAGAGTTTTGAGGTTGCATTCTCATACCTCATAAAATAAGGCTTAAAATGGAAAATATTATACATTGTAATACATCCAATTAACTCAATTCAATATAAATTTTAGCATTGCCAATGTGCAACAATGACTTGATATATATTGTATATTTTAGTTCTACCATTTTTAAGAAATGATTGACTCCAACTATGATCAACAACCTTGAAACTTTATTGAAGGAAAATTACCCAAAGAATATTTAATTGCTTCAAAACAAATGTCAAACCAAGACTATAGTGGTAGGTTTGCAAGTAAAATCCAAATACGTTTCACTACAAAAGTTTTAGTAAGAGGATTGAAGTCAGGATACTAGGACTAAGCCGGAGTAGTTTTCACCACAACACCAACACTCACAAAGAAAGGAATCTCGATCTTTCTTGCAATAAAACCCACAAGTAAAATTCATTAAGCACAAGGATAATCTTCTAGATTTCCTTTCATCATTGGTTTTCAAGCATCACAAATCCACTAATGTAGAGCAGGGACTTTGGACAAAAGATAGTTAAATTGGCCCATTAGGTTCAAAGATCTTCTCTCTATCAATAATATTTTTTTGTAGAACCTCCAAGAACACCAAGGTTGGCTATGTAGCGGCTTAATTGAGAGGGATGATATTTTTCCACTACACTTGGAGTGCACCATTGCATCTAGCAAAAATTTCCTTCTTAATCACACACACTAGGCTAAGGGTTTCGTCCCCTTATTCATGACTCTAGTAGAAGTCATTGTTTTGGAAGGGGGTTGACTCAATAGCTAAACAAATTATATTTCCTAGAGCAATGAGGAGGTTGGGATTTGTCATGTTGAATTAGGGATTGTGTTGTCTTGATGCTTCAAGACACCATCAAAGCTCACTCAGCAAGAGGAAATATCACACGAATCTTAGTTGAACACATTATGATGAGAAACATCACCACAAGTTAGATGCAGGGAAGAAGTCAATCAAGAAAAAGGATTTAAAAACATGATAGATCCAAGCTTGGAAAAGAAACCTTGATCATAATATGTGTCCAAAAACTTACAGTAGGAAGCACAAGATGGGCCAGTGCTCCAAGCGATGATGACCTTAGAGAAGATGCCACCAAAATCATCTCCAAAATTTTCAACGGTTGAAATGTCGATAAGAGAGAAGGCTTGCCAAAAAACATCGAGCATGGTATCATAGGTTTTTTAAAATATAATTATTATTTATCTTTTACATTAATTATTTTATTTTTACTGTATACCTTTTCTTTTATTTTTACTATTGATTTAAGATTTTAAATATTGTAAGTTTTTCATACTTATAAAATGAAAATTCACACACAATAGCGTCTTTGTATAGAAAAAAATACTTTTCCAACTTATAATTATTATTTATAAATATAACCAATATTGTTTCTTTCAAAACTTCTTTAACTATGCTCCTTATAATCTGATATATTTTTTCATATATTTGTTGAGATAATCTATTCTTAACATAATCTAATAGATTTACAATGTCCAATCGTTTAAATAGTTGGAAATGTGAACATGTCAATAAATTGAAGATAATTAAAGGGATGGCATAATTCCTTTCCTACAAAGAAAACTGATGACACAATCTTGTGTGTAAATTGAAAATGCAAAGTGGAGAGGATAAAGAGGAACCCGAAAGTGGAACCTAACAAGTAGGTTATAGTGCAAACTGAGAGAACAGTCAAAGAGGAACCCGAGAGAAAATTCAAGTAGGAACACTAAGAAAGATTCTAACTGACTTCAAAGTATAACCAACCAACACATACCGAAAGTCAATTGCAGCCCACAAAAAGTGGATCTGACTTCCATGTCAGATAAAATAGTCTTATTCTATTTATAGAATCTTGATTTGTTTTCAAAACCATTTATTTTGGGCCAAGAAACATTAATGTAAGTATTTTAATCAGACTAATTGATTTAAAACACATAGAATAGGAGATCAAGGTAAAGTTGTAAACTTGTGATATTAGAGTTAATATTGATTTACGTGAAACATGATTAGGTCAATCTATCTCATAAATAGATGATGCAATCATTCATTATGCGAGATGTGAAAGGATGTGAGAATGGATGAGAGAATGAATGAAGCATACGAGAAAATCTATGGATTAGATTGAAAGTTTCAAGAACCATAATGACAAAAGGTGAATTTGGTTATCAAGAACCGAGAACAAAGGCTATCAAGCAACAAATGTATTATTCAATCAAATTAGGTGATATACTTATTCATGTAATCTTAAATGGATTTGCAATCAGCAATAAGAGATTGCATACACCAAGTCAAATTGTAATTTGCTTACATTCTAATGTAAGTGAAGCAAAGTGTAAGAATCCTTTCAAGGAAGGTGGATTTAACAGTCCAACTATAAATATCTTAACCGAGTGCACACTCAGTAGTGTTTCTAAATCTCTTAACAGAGTAGACTTTAACATGCCTCCACATATAACCTTTACAAGGTAGATCATTAGAAGTGATCAAATTGTAAGCCTTAACCAACCCCTTCCAATCTGCAGATAGTGAAGAATTTGCGGGTGTCATCCCCACCGTAGTTTTAACTTCCTAACAAGAGTTTTTTGAGATATCATATCTTGTGTTATGTGTCAATTACTTTCATGAATGTTTCTATGAATGTTCACATGTATGGTTTAGTTTATGAATTGATATATCTTACATCAAGATAGTATAGAACAGATGGTTGGATAAACAATTGATTACCTAAAGGATAAAGGTTAAAAAGATACAAAAGTTTTAGAGTTACTGATTCACCCCTTGCCTCTCAGTACACACTTCCCATTAATTAAAACAATTGGTATTAGAGCTAAGTCTCTTATCTAGAAACCTTAAAGGCTTAAGAGAAAAGATCATACAATGGAGAAGTACAGACTTGACAAAAGTATTGAGAATAAGAAGCTAGAAATTCAGATATTCTATGAGCAGTATAAAGAAGCTAGAATCAATATGAGACATTTTTTAGATGAAAGAAACATTATGGCATCACGCTATAATGAAATAGATTATCATGAGGAAGAGATACCAGATTTCTTTGTGTCTTCAGGATCAACTACAAGCAAAGCATCAGACACAACAGAAGAAAGCATTACAAGCCTAAACAAAATCAATTAACAGCTGGCTGGACAAGTGAAATCTCTACAAATTGGTCAAGAGACACATATGGTAAGAATGATTGATGTCATAAACAATGCTAGACAAGATGAACAAGAAATAACACTAGCTATTGATGATAGAAGAAAGATTACAGAAAAACTACAAGAGAAAGAGTCTAAAATACAGAGACTTACAAAGCACACCATGAGATTACAAATCAGATTATTCTTATGAGTCAAGAGGAAAACAAAATGAATGTTGAACTCATTGAAAGAATAGAAGCTATCGATGAGCTGAGGGAAGAGAATGAAAAGTTGAAACATGAAATAAGAATTCAGCGGGAGCGTAATGAAATTATCAAGAAAGCTGAAGAAAGCAATAAAAGAATGGATAATTTTCTTGAAGGAAAACAAAGAGTCAACAACAACACCAGTCTAGGTTTTACCAAGAATGGAGAATCACCCAATCAAGCTGATCCAAAGAATTTATATGCAAATCCAAGACCAAGAAAGCTGACATGCAATCACTATGGAAAGAAATTCCACACATCAAATGTATGCAGAAGTAAAATGAAAGGTATTCCTAAATCCACATCTTCACTCATAGGATTTTGTTATAAATGTAACAAAAAAGAACACAAATCATATGAATGTAAGTCTGAGATGAAACAACCAAAGAAGGAAACCTACATGGACAAATACTATCCTACTTGCAAAATGAATGAGCACACAACTCTTGAATGCTGGAAAAGAAAAAGAAAGCATGGAATCCCAAAGGTCAAGAAACTCCCTATCAACCAAAAAGAGTCGGTAACCAGTATGTATGGGATTACAACACATGGAAAAATTGTACATCATGTGGAAGATTTGGTCACATTGCTGCAAACTATATGATACAGTGGACAAGAAAGTCTAGATGCTAGACTAACCCCGGAATGACATGCTTACACTGCCATAAAGTTGGTCATCTCAAGAAAGGCTATAGAGTCTAAATGATAGAGAGCAGCACATATCCTAATGGAAACACCATTGAAGACATTTGGAGAATGAGAGACAAAATGTGGAGAAAAGCTTCAACCAATGATGAAGCTGGACCGAACAATGCAAATGGTAACACCCCATCCAATAGATCTGGTGACATCACCACCCCCACCTAAGTAGAACAAGTAAGTATGGAATTGCATTACACTAAGAAATATTTTACATCAATTCCAAAATATATTGATGAAATGCCAAATTAGCATAAGTAAAGATGCATCATTATATTACTTGTTGAAATCTGTAAAAACTATTCTATCGGGTAATGCATACCAAAATCCATCGATATACGCTCAAAGCTTAAACTTCCTACACTTGCTGAGAATAGGTGGTTAACATGTAAAAGCAAAGTTTCTAGTGTAAACCGAGACTCATCGGTAATCAAGAAAGTTGAATAAGCTATTTTCACAAAACATCGAAACCCATCGGTAAAAGCAAGAGGTGAGACGACCGCCCTGAAACATCGCATTGTCACCGAAGAGAGAAGTTAATGTTTTAACCGATGAACTCCATCTTCACACACTGAGGAGTGGTTGAGCATTAATGACTCACTTTTAGGGAAAACATCTATAAAAGGATGATGAAAGGGCTTCATTGTTCACCATGACCAGAGCAGAGAGATGAGAGAAAAATTTGTGCAAACAAAAATGCATCACAGAGCGACTTCAACTCAACCAAGAACACTCCAATAGATCAGTGATCACTATAGGTGTAAACAGTAAGTTCCTACGATAACCAAGAACTCTGTTTTACATTTTTTTTTCAGAAATCCCTAAATTCTCTGAAACAATGGCCACGACTTCAAGAACCACCAAATTGAAGAACATCAAGAAGGATGATGTTAAACTCATCAAGAATTTTGTATGTGAGGAACCGCATCATAAGATTTTCCTTGAGGTTGCATTAGAACCCGACAAGGCTAGAGCATTCTTGCAAATAACAGCTAGGGTTTTGCTCATCGAAGACGTGTGGGCTTACATCCACTATAAGATTGCTGAAATTGGTGATTTAGAGGTGGAAAAAGCTTACAAGAATCTATGTAATGAGGATGGATCCATACAATATGTTCACACAAACACATAGAGGTCAAAGGGCTCAATAATTACCTATTGTTCCCAAAGGCATTCAAAACTGAGTGGATTCGGTTAGTACTAAGCCGAATGTACAATCACAAGCTATGGCTGGACGAGCCTAAGATGATAACCTGAGATGTTATCCATGCAGTCACCGGTTACCCTGTAACCAAAAAAGTAAAGGCATTAAAACACCCACCCAAGGCTGAGATTGAGAAGAATACAGGAGCCAAGTGTGATGGTAGAGGATTGAAGGTATCCACCATAACTGATGATGAACTAAAATTTGGAGCATGTGTTCTAGGCTACAAATTATTTCAAGCTAGCAAGATGAACAATATAGCATCCAGTGTAGTACATACAACATACAAGATTGTAAAGAAAGGAACTCGGTTGGATCTGTCAGAAATTCTACTGAACCAGCTAGAAGAAAACCTGAGAACAATAAGAAATGCAAAGAAAAATACATGTACGTTTGGATCACTTATCCTCTGCATTTTCTTTTACTTCCAAGAATCATTTCCATCAGTAGGAGATGTAAAATGGGATACCAAAAAACTGGTCACCATGCAAATCAGTGAATACATAACATCACTGGGAGACAACTTTGAAACAGTCATGGATGAGTACTTTACAGGAGTCAAGGACCGAATGCAGAAAAGAGTTAGGATCCCAGAGTTACTCATTGAGAAATTCAAGAATGATATATGTTTTATGGTTAACACCGACCACATATACATCAAACCTGATGTACCAAGGACAACATGGTTACAACCTTTGGAATATGAGGTAAATATTGATCAAGCATCCAATGCAATTGATGCATTGATAAATGAACCATTAGACAAGAAACAACCAAAGTTCAGAACTTATGAAGAGGCAAAAGAAAGAATCAAAACTGGGTTGGTTGTAAAGAAAATTGATAGAAAGAAAGATAAAATGGTTAAGAATTTAAAGAAAAGACTATCGGTTACTAAGGAAAAAACTAAACAAAAGGAAGAAACTGAAGGATAGTTACCCGTCGGTGATGCTGAGCAGGTAAGTGACTTTGAGTCTATAGAGTCAGATACTCCGTTGCCAACACCAACAAAGAAGCCAAGAACCACAACTACTTCTAGGAAAAGAAGCCAAACAACTAAAGAATCAAGGCCTTCACCCTTGAAGAAAGAAAAAGTGAGAACCTACAAGAGGAAACTGGCTACACAAAAAAGAGGGCCAACAAAGAGATGGAAGCTCATTAGAACCAGAGAAGATATTGAGGACATCAAACAAGATGAAGGTGTACAAGAAGAAAAGAGTAAGGTTCTAGAAAGCATTGATGAGGCATGAAAATCTATTGCAAATTCAGGATCTATCACAGACTATAAGATTAAAAAAATGGCTAAAACTGGATCCAGAAGATCGAAACAAAGTTGAAGATGCCATCATTGAAAAAATGTACAAATTCAAGTATGTACCACTACAATTCGAAGGTCAAATGGTACCGAAGGAACTCATGGACAAATTATATGCCAGATGGACATTTGCATTAAAGAATGAGAAGGAGATAAGGGAAAGAGTACATGTTTCTCTTATGCCTCCTGAATCCAAGAGGGAAGAAATTGATGAGATGATGGAGAACCATAAAAAGGATTTCTCACCCAAGTTGAGAGCCTACAAATTTCTTGAAGGGAAGCTTATAGTGCTTGAAAAGGAAAGTCACAAAACTTGGAGTAAAATACTCAATAGACCTATTGAGGAAGCAAGCCCCGAAAAAGGACAACAATAGCAAGATGATAATCAGGCAACTCAAGAACAAACAATAATCAAATATGCAAAAGAGGACACATCAGTTGAGTTAGATAAAGAAGAAATGGACACAATTGGAAACAAGAATATGGATGTTGCAGATGAAAGATGGCTGGACACCACTATGGACAACATTGTGGATAACACAGTCATTGACATAACTGATGATCTATCAAAAGAAATACAAAAGGATGAAGATGTCAATGTTATCAAGGAAAAGACCAACAAAGAAGACACAACATTTGACACTTCACAGGTGAACATATCAAACAATATGCCAATATTGATGCAAGCCATCAATATAATTCAAGAAAAAGACAAAACACCTGAAAAAGATTCAAGCATTCCAAAGGATCCAGGGGATGAAGGAAAGAAAGATAACACCGATGAAAAGAATATCATCAGAGATACTCATATTGTAACCAAAACTGAAAAGGTTGCAGAAGGAGATTTACAACAAACAAATGGAGACACCACTGAGAAGGATGGATAGAAGAAGGAAGATGTAGTACATAAGGATACCCATGAAGGAGAAAAAACAAAAGATGACATTCCTGAGGTAACCAAAAAAGGTACAATAGATAATGTAAAGGTTGATGCACGGAGATGTCTACTCAAAACTGACAGGCTAACACTGAAACACAAAAACAAAAATAGACAACACCACAAGTTACTTCATCTAGCACAACATACAAAGCTGAGAAATTGGCTATGGTTCTACACTCAAGTGAAACTCAGAAGAAGAAGAAGAAATCCAAAAATAGTAAGTTGGAAGTCACTCTAGATGAAATCATTGAGATACCCAAATGTGACCCAACTACACTTGATTATGAAGCATTGAGGAAATATGGTGAAATATGCCAGAGGAAGGCATTACAGGAGAAGCTAAGGAAGAAGCACCGAGACTCCATGGTACTAGAAACAACTAGGGACATCTTGCACCAGATTGTACCCAATGTTGATGTTGATCAGAATAAATCGATCCTTGATCAACTAGCCACTCTCACAGAAGCCATTACAATGCAGAACATTGATACAAAGAAGGTAATTGAAGAGGGAGCAAAGCAGAAATATTAGCACAAACTTGTTGAAAAGATCAACCAAGAAGTGGGAGTAAACAAGGTAAAGCTTTCAAAATTCATAAGTGAATTAGATCCAATATTTGCTAAAGCTATTTCCTTTATTCAAAAATTGAGCACAATTGAAAAATTCACTAAGGAGCATAGTGATAAGATAGAAAAGTTAGATTTTGATATAGCTACAAGTGCTAAAGGCTTAACCACTGAGGAAAATGCAATAAAGTTGAATTATGAGAAAAATTTTGAGACAAAAAGGTTAAGATAGGAACTGTGGGAAGCAAAAACACAATTTAGGGAAGAGGTCACCAAGCTTCAGGCTCAACTTATACCAAATCTAACACTGCTTCAACAACATATCAGTTCAGCAAGACAACTGATAGCCACCCCCAAGATGTCTGAAGCAGACAAAATCTACGATATGCACTCAAGGATAACACTTGAGCACATGGCTCTAGAGAACCTGAATAACCAATAGGAGAAGCTAATGGAAGACATGAAGTCTTCACACTCCCACATTTTTGATAAGCTATAAGGTATACACCTTTGCCCTTAATACCAAAAAAGGGGGAAAATAATCATATGTACAGATAGGAAACTATATAGTACTACATAGATATGGGGAACCTATCCATAAGGGGAAAATAATGATATACCGGCATATACATAGGGGGAGTCATGAAATGACTAAGGATTATATATGTTGTACATACTAAATATTTTTGTTAGTAATTTGTACATATTAGTTTTCTATACTAATGTCAAAGGGGGAGATTGATGACATTATTTTGGCATTAGTATGCAAAGAACACTTTCGGTAAACATACACCGAAAGACAAGACAAGGAGAAAACCAAAAATGCAAATATCATAGATCACCAAAATTTGCTAAGTACAAAGAAAACCGACGACACAATTTTGTGTGTAAAATTAAAAGGCAAAGCGGAAAGGATAAAGAAGAACCCAAAAAGTAGGTTATAGTGAAAACTGAGAGAACAGTCAAAGAGGAACCTGAGAGACAATTCAAGAAGGAACACTGAGAAATAGTTTAATTGACTTCAGAGCATAACCGACCGACAGATACCGAAAGTCAATTGCAGCCCGCAAAAAGTGGATCTGACTTCCACACTAGATAAAACAATCTTATTCTATTTATAGAATCTTGATTTGTTTTTAAAAACATTTCTTTAGGGACAAGAAACATCAATGTAATTGTTTTAATTAGTCTAACTGATTTAAAACACATAGCTAGGAGATCAAGGTAAAGTTGTAAACCTGTGATCTTAGAGTTAATATTGTTTTATGTGAAACTTGATTAAGTTAATCTATATTATAAATAGATGATGCAATCATTCATTATATGAGATGTGAAAGGATGTGAGAATGGATGAGAGAATGAATGAAGCATACGAGCACATCTATGGGTCAGATTGAAATTTTCAAGAACCAGAACAACAAAAGGTGAATTTGGTTATCAAGAACCAATAATAGAGGCTATCGAGCAACATAGGTGTTATTCAATCATATTAGGTGATATACTTATTCATGTAATCTTAAATGGATCTGTAATCAGCAATAAGAGATTGCATACACCAGGTCAAATTATAATTTTCTTACATTCTAACAAGTGAAGCAAAGTGTAAAAATCCTTTCAAGGAAGGTGGATTTAATGGTCCAACTATAAATCTCTTAACCAAGTGCACACTCAACAGTGTTGCTAAAGCTCTTTATAGAGTAGAATTTAACAGGTCTCCATAGATACTCTTAATAGGGTAGATCATTAGAAGTTATCAAATTGTAAGCCTTAATTGGCCCCTTCAAATCTCCAGATAGTGAAGAATTTATGGGTGTCATCCCCACCACAGTTTTTACTTCCTAAAAGGAGTTTTTTGTGATATCATATCTTGTGTTATGTGTCAATTACTTTCATGAAAGTTTATATGAATGTTCACATGTATGGTTAAGTTTATGAATTGATATATCTTACATCAAGATAGTATAGAATAGATGGTTGGATAAACAATTGATTACCTAAAGGATAAAGGTTAAAAAGATATAAAAAATTTAGAGGTACTAATTCACCCCTCCCCTCTCAGTACACACTTCGCATTAATTCAAAGAATTAACAATTACAATCAAAATGCATAAAAGAATTAGCTTTTGGGTACCTATTAGGGTTTTAGACCTTGTGAAAAGGCCACTTGATATCCTCTTCACATTATAGAAGTTTGACATCATCATTCTTGACCAATAACTTAACCTAATGATCTTGTTTCAAGTTTACTTTATCCTACTCTATAGAGTTTCCCAATAGAAATGATTAGAGGAAGTTATGAAAGGAAATTTTCTAACCATTCTTGGATATTTTCACTTGTTATTTTTAATATTTCCTAATATATTGTTGGAAATTTCATTGTTGAGAGCCAGATAGTTTTCAAGGTTGTAGCTTAAACATGTAAAATAAAGGATCTAAGATGTTTAAATTTACATGAGCATTTTAATGGTGATTGATCAAGGTTAATTTTAAAAACTTACACTGTTCTTCCATTTTTGAAAACCCTACAAAGATTTAATTGATGTTAAGAAACCTATATTAACATAAAATTCTTCAATTTTGAAAGCTATTTATCCACTCTTGGCGTAAATATTTTTATAGGGTTAATTAGAGCACAATTAGTTATTTGTAAGAATTATAATCTAAAGAGCCGCTTCATCATTGAAAGCACAAAAAAAGCCTTGGTACCCCAAGTAATGTTGTCATTCCAGACAAGTCTCTAATTTTACATTGACCTATTGAATTTAGTTTATACACCTCATCCAATCAAATGGTAGAGATATTTTAAAGATCCACATCATTCTAAATAAACCTAGATATTATATTGTTAATCATATGTTTAACACTTTTTGGAGAAACTAAAATGGATAATAATTATGCAGGGTTAGTTTTTTCAAACATCACTTAAAAGCTAGTTGTATCTTACTATCTCAAGACAAACACTATCCTTTTGAAGAGCTTAATTTGATGTTAAATGTCTTAATCATGTCCTAGAAAAATATTAGCAAATAACTTTCCAGAAAAGAGAATCTGTACACATTATGAAGGGACATATTTGTTCTGGAAACCAATAAAATTACTAATTTTGTTTTGAAAATTGGGACACATATTGATGAAAAATAAATTAAAAGTTTCTTTATTTTAATATTAACTCAAAGCTCCCTCATAAAGTCTAAAAATATTTTTGGATAGTTAGCAAGAGAAATTTTGATAAGTCTTGCATAAAATCAACAAATTGACCATGAGTAGTTAAAGTGCCTATATGTTTGTGATGCAATAAAATCTATTTACATCTTTATCTATGCACATAAGTTGAAAAAGTGTTTCAACCAAAATAATATAATAATAAGAGATAATGGTGTATCATTTTCTAATGTTATAAAATATTTGAACGAAAATTTGATGAAACCCATTAACAAAGACATAAATGAAGGATGAGGTAATGTAGTTCTATAGGGAAAATAAAACTACTATAGGATTCTAGATTACAAATACCAATCCAACCTATCATATGCCTTACGAATATCAAGATTGACGATCATAGTTGATCATAGTTTATCAATAAGATAAATAAATATTATGATATTAGTTAAGACCTCTTCTTTTACAAATCAAAACTTGGATGAATTATTCATAATTGTTGGGAATGAACTAAGTACATTTATTTTCTAAATGAGAATAGAGGGAAGGATCTTATATTTACCCAATCTTTTATTGATTTCACTAATTTTATTAACACAAATATTTTGTGGGATATTAAACCCAAATTTATCTCTTCACTTAAACTAATAGACATGCTAGTATTGGGATGCAAGACATAGATTGGGTAAATTTAATACTTCTAATTATTGTATCATTGAATATTATGGCATAGATTTGGAATCATTAATGGATTATAATCTGGGTAACTACCCTACCACTTTAAAATTCAATAAGAGCTTCATCCTCGAATTGTTTCTATTAGATTTGAGATTTTGGAGCTTAAATATCCTTGCACTTGGAAATCATTGGAAGATGTTGGATATTCCTATTATCCTTGACAATTACAAAGTTTTCATATTTTCTGCTAAACTTGTAAATATTTAGCTGCACCACAAGGATTAGAATGAAATATGTCCTAATATTGTTTATAAATTAATAAATGAGCAACATATTTAACATATTCATAAGTTTTTTAAAACTATTCATCATAATTAGATCTTTATCCAGCTTGAAAATAAGTGTTATGATGTTTTTCTCCAACTTCACTCAAGGGAATTTTATGACTTTTGGTAACTCATTATAATAGAATATGTAGACTTTTCCATCACACCAAAAGAGCATACTAGTGACCTGGAGAGGGATATCATCATGGATATAGTCTCTACGCCAACACAAGCCCACCACATGATAGAGCCGGATACAATCAGATACCATGTGAGATTCGCACCCACTACGTACCACAACGATAAGTTGAACTTGCATGAAAGAAGGGTCTAGGGCTTGAGGGACTCAAATTGATTTGATACCATGTAGACTTTGTCATCACACCAAAAGAATGTACTAGTGGTGGAAAGGGATCTCATCGGGGATATAGTCACTATGCCAACACCCCAACATGATAGAGCTAGATACAACCATGTACCATGTGAGATTCACACCCACTATGTACCACGTTGATAAGTTGAACTTACGCGGACGAGGGGTCTAGGGCTTGAGGGACTCGAACTGATCTGATACCATGTAGACTTTTCCATCACACCAAAAGCACATAATAGTGTAGGAGAGGGATCTCATCATGGATATAGTGGCTATGCCAACATCCCACCACATGATAGAGCCAGATACAACCATGTACCATGTGAGATTCACACCCACTACGTACCACATCGATAAGTTGAACTTACGTGGATGAAGGATCTAGGGCTTGAGGGACTAGAACTGATCTGATACCATCTAGACTTTGCCATCACTCCAAAAGAACATACTAGTGGTGGAAAGGGATCTCATCATGGATATAGTCGCTATGCCAACTCCCCAGTACATGATAGAGCTAGATACAACCATGCACTATGTGAGATTGACACCCACTATATACCATGTCGATAAGTTGAACTTACGTGGATGAAGGGTCTAGGCCATCACACCAAAAACATGTACTAGTGGTGGAGAGGGATATCATCTTGGGTATAGGTACTACGCCAACATCCCCCTACACGATAGAGATGGATAGAACCATGTACCTTGTAGGATTCACACCCACTACATACCACGTCGATAAGCCAAACTTACACAAACAAAGGATCTAGGGCTTGAGGGACTCGAGCCAATCTGATACCAAGTAGACTTTGCCATCACACCAAAAGCAGATACTAGTGGTGGAGAGGGATCTCATCATAGATATAGTCGCTACGCCAACACAATAGATGGTTGAAATCCCATCAAGAAGTTTGGAGAATCACTATGAAATAAACATGTTTTTTGTGACGCTAGTAAACCTTAGAGTTACAATTGATTTATGTGCCAAATAAGATACGTTGTAAACTACAACTATGTATGACAGATAAATATACACATACAAGAATAAATGATAATGTTTACATTGTTATTCCTTAAACTATTATATAAACTTTCTTTTATAATTTATCACCTTAATCCATCCTTCGCCTGGCTTTTTCCATTGGACGTTCTCTAGAGGATTACAACTATTATACGAATGTTGGGCTCTTTCACACATTTCTATCGAAGAGGCTGCATGTAATACTTACGATTAGTATTTTTAACTTTGTTTCTTTCTCCCTTTTTTTGTGGACTCTGGATGCCGGTTAAACAGAGTTCATCTGTGCAAACACTGCGAAGGTGTTTAGAAATTATTGTTGTCTTTATGTATTGTGGCAGAAATGGCGGAGCAACACTTCACAAATATCTCTTCAGATGCTATAAAGCTGGCGTGCGTGTTGTTGGGGCTTTCTTATTTCATCTATCTTATAAATTCAGATGCACAGCAAGCTTACAGAAAGCGCGCACACTGGATCCCCGGAAAAGCCTTCATTCTGAGCGCTCTCACAATTCAGTTCTCTCCTACCTCGACACCTCCACTGCCGCCATTTCTGACACGCCCAACTCTAGGGAGATGTCATTGCTGCTTGGAAATCATCTCCTAATTGACAGCGAGAGGCTCATAATTTGTGTATTTATGGGCTATCTGCTGCCCGGAATGGCACGCCCTGGTTCAGGAGTGCAGTGGGGAGATATCTCTGTCTTGGCCATCGCTTTAATCACGGATATCACCTCCGAGCTCTACTTCCTCCATAAGAGCGAAGATCTCTTCGACCTCCTCACCGACCCGAAAACTGTCCCACAGACAGACTACGGTTATGAATTGGATATGGCCGAGGAATTCAAGCAACAACCGTCTATTCGAGCATGGTTCGTGGTATCCAGCGTGCGTATATTGGTATCTATTATATTCCTCATCCTTTTCTTGGTCTCTGCCATTGTTGCAGGTAACACCAATCGAGGAGTTCTTTCTCAGAGGATTTCGGCGGCTCTTTCGACCGATAAAACAGACAACTCGTCGAAATGGGTTGAAGAAGAGGTGTTTAAATCATGGATTGTAGCTCGCTCATGCCGCCTGGAGTACGTGATAACGAGGTTTGTTCTGAGTTCAGGAGCTGGTATGGTAGTCACTCTTCGTATTATTTTGTCCTTAATCAAATTCAGCTTTGTGCAATACAAGAGTGTTGTTCTTCTTAATGATGGGCTGGATGAATTGAGGAAGGCCAGATTGGTGTTTCAGTACGCGTTAGTGTTGGTCAGGTGGACAGTTGTGTGCTGGAGATGGATCACGGCCGTTCTCTACTTTCCCAGGCTCAACAAAAGGAGATTTTTCGTCGTCGAGGATTTCTGGACAAGGGTCATCTCCCAGACGAGATTTGGCTGGGAAAGCTCAATTACGACCAAACATTTGTCAATTCGCCAACCGTGTCAGACTGCGTGTTTATTTGTGTTTGCTGCGGTCAGTGGAAAATTTTGTGGCAGGATTTCTCATGGCTCTGCAGATTCTCGTGGTGTTCGTGGCCAAATTTTGTTGGGTTTTGTCGGAGATTGCAATAGGCAACAAGCTCGTCAGGGGATGCATCTTAGGACGCCGAGATCTTCATTTCTACATGAATTATGAAGCTGTGAAGAATGAGCACTAGGAGTTTGGCAAGTACAGCCAAGTTTTGAAGCGGGTGTGCATGCCACAAGAAAGCCCAGGTAGTCTCTGGTTGGCCAGCAGGAAATCTATTCAGCAACTTAAGAAGCGTATGAAAGCCGGATATGAGGACGCCAAAAAGTGCAAACAGTTGATTGAGCTTATCAGTCATAACATATCTGCAAGTACAGAAAGCCTTGTGAATGAATTTGAGTCATTGCCACTTGTCAAAGCATATTTCCCCAATCTGGATAAAATGTGCTGGAAGAAGACAGCTGTGTCTTATCTCAAAATCGTAGCTCATTTTTTTTCGGACTCTGACCGTCTGGAGAGAAGCATCAAAGTCTATGCACAAGCAGAGGATTTCATGAATTTCTTAGACAGTGCAGGGATCCAAGCTGACGAAATGGATTTTCTTGACAGACTTGGGATGGAGGCCGATCAGATGAGCAAGGCCGCAGATCTGGAGTTCAAGAGACTACAAGAATATGCTTCTACCGAGAAAAATATTATAATTTCTCTAGTGGAAGAGATTCGCAAGCTAATGCTTTCGGCCCAGCAGGTTCTCGCACAAAACATGTTGTTTGATAAAGATGCGGATGCTGATTTGGAGTTACAAGACTCCAAGGACTTGTTAAAAATAGCGCCCACCTATAGCTTGTTCAGGGTTTGCAAGCACTTACTGGAAAATACTGGTGGCGATATGATGGATTTGGGTGACCTATGGAATAAAATAGAAGATCAACTGCGTAATGTTTTTGGTCATTGCGTTTCACAAGTAACGAATAAGCTGGTAGAGAAGTGCAGGGATTGGGCAAAGGAATTTGATGAAGATAAAATATGGGATGCAGTTTCCATAGCAGGGAAGGTGAAGTGGGTGCTGGAAAGCTGCGAAGCGGGTGCTCAAGCTTGAGGAATAACAAGAGCCCACTTTGTGTTCTATCCTTTTCAGTTTACTTTTTTAGTTGCTTGAGTGTGGCATTGCTGATGTATGTAGGAGAGAAGTATACCTTGCTTAGATGTTGTGTGCTACTTTTGTGAAGAGTTGATAGGATGCTCAAAATTTTATACCTTGCTTAGATGATGTGTGCTACTTTTCTGAAGATTCGACAAAGAGCTGCTAGGATGCTCAAAATTTCATCTTATTTCTTGATTGTAAACAATATCACGCTTGTTTGCTAGAGTGATTGGCAGTCTATTACATAAGAATATTAGCGTTCATTGTAATATGTCTCATTCATAAATGAATTCGAATTTACAAAGCATGTAAAGGTACTGTTATAAATTTTTGAAACATATGAGTTGTAAATCCTAAGATTCGATTAACTACACATCTCTCTTTTTGTTCGTAAATTGGGGTAGAAGTGATTTTTGATACGTAGAGTTACAGCCTTGCCATGAAGCTTTGTCCTAGCAAGTTTATCTTCTATTTAGAATCTCTTTTTTTAAAAGAAAGGGAAATCTTTCATCCCTTTAATTATCTTCAATCTATTGAGAAATTCACATTTCTAACCATCTAAACGATTGGACATTGTAAAACCATTACAAAGTTTTACGTTATTTTGGTTTTTGAGATTATGTTAAGAATAGAATATCTCAGCAAGATATGAAAAAATATATCAGATTATAAGGAGGGGAGTTAAAAGAAGTTTTGAAAGAAACAATATTGGTTCTATTTATAAATAATAATTAGAAGTTGGAGAAGTATTTTTTTCCTATACACAGATGTTATCATGTGTGAATTTTCATTTTATAGGTAATCAAAATTTACAATATTTTAAATCTTATATCAATAGTTTAATTAAAAGAGAAAAGTAGATATTAAAGAAAAATTAATTTATGTAATAGATAAATAATAAATATATTACAAAAAACCTATATACCATGTTCTATGATTTTTGCCAAGCCTTCTACTCTTATCGACATTTCAATGCTTGACAATTTTGGAGATGATTTTTGTGGCATATTGGAGCACTGGTCCATCTTGTGCTTCCTCATGTAAGTTTTTCAACACACATTTTGGTCAGGGTTTATTGGTTGTTGCCAAGCTTGGATCTATACTTTTGCCTGATTGACTCCTTCCCTGCATCTGACTTGTGGTGATGCCTCTCATCATAATGTGTTCGGCTGAGATTTGTGTTATGTTTCCTCTTGCCGAGTGAGATTTGATGGTGGCTTCAAGCATCAAAGCAACCCAGGCCATAATTCTACATGACAAGTCCTAGCCTCTTCATTGCTTGGAAATATAAGTTGTTTAAGTGTTGAGTTGACCCCCCTTCCAAAACAATGACTTCTACTGGTGTTATGCATAAGGGGTTGAAACCCTTAGCCTATGGTGTCTAATTAGGAAGGCAATATTTGGTAGATGCAATGGTGCACTTCAAAGATAGTAAAAAAATGTTATCCCTCTGCAACAAGCTACTACACCGTCAGTCTTTGTGTTCTTGGAGGTTCTAAAAAAAATATTATTGATGGAAAGTAGTTGTGATGCTTGAAAACTAATGTTGAAAGGAAATCTGGATTTAATCCTTGTGCTCAATGAATTTTCATTGTGGTTTTTATTGCAAGCAAGATGGAGATTCCAGTCTTTGTGAGCATTGGTGTTGGGGTGAAGGATAGTCATGCTCTAATCCTAGTATCCTAACTTCAATCCTCTTACTAAAACTTTTACAGTGAAACCTATATGGATTCGACTCCCAAACCTACTACTATAGTCTTGGTTTGAGACTTGTTTTGAAGAAATTAAATATTCTTTAGGTAATTATCTTGCAATAAATATTGAGAATTACAATTTCACTTGTACCACATTTTCTCGTATTCATATGGAGGTAGATACATCTAGGGATCTCCTTTTTGATATAACTTTCAAAGTTGGAGTCGAACATTCCTTAAAAATGGTAGAACCAAAATATTGAATGTATATCAATTCATTAGTGTGTTGATTTATAGTGACTCATAAGGCAAGTAGTGTACACTTTTTTTTTCAATTTTTGGTTAACTCGTCAAGCATTTTTAAGGTTGAATCATCAACCAGTTCCCTAGGTTGACTCATCAAACATTTCCCTAGGTTGATCCAATGTGGGGGTAGTTGCGTCACTCAGCTAATCCAAACTCATGGAACTGTTAAAACATTAATTTTTGAGATGCAAATAGAGTTAGTTGAATGGGAAAAAGAGAAAAAAAAAGGGGGGGGGGCTAATGTGATGGACCAGCTGTATAAAATTGAAAACTATGGAGTAGCTAAATTGCTCACTGAAAAGTTCATCCCAGGTTTGGATGATGGCATTCTATACATATCAATTAAAAGCATTGACTAGCGAAACTCAATTATCAAGTCAGGGCATGAAGAATCTACCCACCTGTTGAATGAACTAAAAATACTAACTGATACCGTGCAGAAAAACTTGAAGTGTCTTAACATCACTATGATGGAGGAAGATGACCAAACCATTAAGGATGCAGGGGAAATGATCCACGAGTTTGAACGAGAAGTCACAGCGATAAGAGACAATAAACATATGACCACTGAGGATTTCACATTAATGGCTAACATTGAGGCCATGTTAGTGGTCTACATTAATCACCTATAGTCCCATAAGAAGAAAATTGTTCAAGTGCGCAAGGACAAGAAGGTGTTGAAGCAGACAATCAAACACATCTCCCTGCCGCATCAAGCCACTATCATCAGTGTTTTAAGCGTGCATGAGGAGTGGAGAAATGCTTGGGTCACCAATGTTTCTCAGGATCAGTCTATGGAATCTAACGCTTCTGCCACTCTATGATCATGCTCCACCAATCTCGGATGGCCTTGAGCTCTCATGCCCGTATTTTGTTTTTATCGTGCTTTTAGTTTAAAAACTATCTCATGCCAGAACTCTTGGAGAGTTTTTGGGATTTGAATGTTATGTTTTAAAACTGGTGGCTATATATAGCCCACAAAAACTTGAAAAAGGCCAATTATAATTTTTGGAGTAGAATAGAATTACTTTTTGCTTGTTTAGTTTTAGTAGTTAAGATATTTGGGAGATGCTTCTAAAGATGTTTTTGAATCAATGAATGAAAAATTTCCGCTCCTATGAATCTATGCGTTTATAGTGGTGATTTGATCTCTGTTGGGATATCTTTGGTTGATCAGAATATTTTCTGGAAGTAAATCTATTCTTAAATCTTATTTTTTCAATCGTATTCAGTTTTACATTTTCAAATGTGCAGAGAAATTGAAGTTTGTGAGCTTCGTTGAACTTATATATGATTTCTTTCAGATTGGTAATCACGACATGTTTATGTCTGAGTTACTGTTAATACCTTATTTACTATCTGGTCAAAATTATGTCTCGATGAATGCATTTCAATTGTTTGAGTTTTCATTGAAAATCTAATCATGAGCTGTACCGTAATTCAATGGATCAAGAATTACATGTATTTGATCAACTGTTAGTTTAGGTTCATTTTTTTTGAAAAGGCTATGGAGTAAGAAATTAGTGATATAATATAAAGACAAAATCCATTTACTAACACTGGGAAATGACACGAAACATCGACGTTGTTTCTCTCCGAAACACAGACCATTTAAGCCTCGTTTGGTTGCGGGAATTGAGGCAGAATTGACATTTTTTAATGAAGAGTTTGTTCAATTCGTAGTTTGGTAGTGCAAAGCAGAATTGGAAGAGGGAGATGTATATCCTCATTTTGGCCCAAAATGAGCATATACATTTTTCACTTGAAAAGGTGGAATTGGAATTACATCTTCCAATTCTAGTTTTTTGTAATCCACATTTTATAATATTTCAGGTCCGTCTGCAAAAATATTAAAATTTCATCACATTCAGGGAGGTTTTTGGTAAAGGTTGTGAAGTCTATCTTTGCCCCTGCCCATTGGATTTGCTTGAAAGTTTTTGAAGCATTTTCAACAAATCTATTTCATGTAAATCCTGCGATCATGGCATGTAACAATATCATCTACATTTCACAGAGGCATTCGATCAGATAGCTTAGCTCCTTGTCCATGCTTCCACATTTTGCAAACATGTCTAGCAGAGCACTTGCCTTCTATTGGCTGCAATGTTTACTCCATTCAAACTTGCCCAGTGACAAATAGTTATTTGAATTTCTATTTTGCTCATGTGCGGGTCGAACTTCCCAAGCGACAAATGGTAATTTGAATTTGATTTGGCCCATGCACGAGAATCAAATGATAAGTCCTTACCCCCGACTGCTTAAAATGGATGCAATCCTTTACGGGACTCCTAATAATTAACCTTATTAAAAAAAATTAAAAAATAAAAAATTATTAGATTCAAAAATATTAAATAAAAAAAAAAAGACCTTACTCAAATTCCTATTCCATTTCCAAATTTGTGGAACCAAATGAAGAAAATGCATCTTCTCATTCATCTTCCAGGTCAACCAAATGCTTTCATCTATATTCCCAGAAAAACCGAATTAGAAACTTCCTAAATTGACCTAATCCAATATTAGATCAAATCCAGCATTTTCTAATTTATACAACTACACCGAACTTTACTGAATAACCTTACTGAATCCGATTCAAAAGAATGGCGCGTCCATTGTTTCGGGCTACTTTGTCAGCCGGTCATGTGCAACGTGAGTTTCTTGTATTGCGACTTCGTTCAGCGCGTAACATGACCGGTCATCTACCTGATTGTTTTGACTTTGACCTTTGAATTTACCCGACCGTTTCCTCTCATACACACCTTCGTTCCCCCTCAAATTCGCGTTACCTTCCTCCGTCAATTAATACATGCAACTTGGAGATGAATCTGCTCATTCTTTTAACAGAAAACTTTTTATAATAACACCCTAAAATAAACCGCGTTGCTACGTGGACCCTTCAGATGCTCCTTGCGCTAGACGTCATCAAATATACGTGTCAGAGTCTCACACGTCACTCTATTCCTACTATCCTTCATATGTACCTCCCTTCGCTTCCAAATTCCTTCATTACGTGCACAGATCTAACAGACAGGTATTTAGTCCTCCCCATCGCACGCCCAAAAGCAGAGCGAAAGCATGAGCGCCTCGTTTGGGATCTTCAAGCCTAACGACGGCTGCGCCAACGATGACTTAATACTCCATATGACCGCTGTGGCTGCCTCTCTACAAAACTCCCTCAACATTAACGTCGCAATTTTAACATCTCTCGACTGTTCATGGGTTTGTACCTCCCCATTTTTCCTTCTTTCTCTCTACATAAACGATCGTCATTACAGGTGATCTGGTTTAATCGCCTCTTTTTTCTCTTTCTGCAGGCGGCTGTTTTTGCAGTTGTAAAAGAGGGATTCCAAGGCGTTGACAGAACAGACTTCAATCTGCCTGAGGTATGTGAGCTGACGAATACTTGGCATATTACTACAAGAAATCAATGATCATTGAATTGGGAGTAATTGCTTTAATGATGGTTCAATTGAGATTTAATTGTTTTAATTACTTATACAGGCATCAGCGTTTATAGAGGGATTAAAGGGCGAGGTGAAAATAGTGAACTCGGGTTACTTCCCCCTGAATTCCCAGCAGACCAACAAAGGCAAACTATTTGCAGAGCTGTCATTGGGCGATGTGGTGAGCATTCGCAGAATACAGTGCAGCTCAAAGAGACAAGACATGCTCTCTTACGCCTGCCTTGTCGTTCTCAGATCTTATTTTAATCGGCTGAAAGGAGTAGATTCGTATTCCTTCTATGATTCCCTGGACGGGAAGCGGATTATCGGATTGGCTGTGTGGGAAAGCATTCAGTCTGCTTTGGCGATGGTAAAAAATCCAGAGAATAACCCTGCGTTGCCGTTCTGGAAAGGGGCTGGGGCGAAACAGCTCAAGTATCATGTATGCCACGTTGTCTACGCCACTGACACGTGTGCCACAAAAAATTGCAGTCCAGGGTTCAGGATATAAATATTTAAAGGGTCTAGTACACAAGGACTGGCTGTTACGAGGATATATCACTGTCTGGGTTGTATTACAGAACTCTCTGGAAGGACTCTATTGCGTCGGACGCACGCAAATTCCATCCAAGACAAGGAACGTACATTCCAGTTCCAATGTAAATATTTTAATTAAAAATTGAATGACAAGATTCTTTATTCTTTGTTCTTTTTAATAACTGTTAAACGATACATTTTAACCATTTTTTTAAATTTATTGGATTTGCATATTATTTAGTTTTACGGTCAAATAGTTGATGATAATTTTATATTTGTCTTATATTAACAAGTAAATATTTGTCTTATTTTTATTGATCAAAATTAACTTTTAACATTTGTAGATTGTATATTATATTTGAGCAATTATGATCTCCATATGATCATGATGAAGAGTGTGTCTTTTCTATAGTCCTCTTTCATTGATCATCTAATTAATTATCTCAATGAGTTTTGTATTCTTATTGTGGGCCTATAAGAAGTACATGTCCCCAATGAGAACCTATGTTAATGCCCATTTTTGTAAGGCCTCAAAACTTACAAATTTGGTCAAATTTTGTCTTCTTATTTGCACCAGTCCTAATTTCCCATTATTAACTAATTTGAGAAATTTCACATGGGTTCTACATGTGTTGTGGTTGCCTCTAGTAACAAAGAAAATACATTGTGTTGGGTGTTTTGTGACTATTTCAAGTTGTCAAAGTATCCCTTCCCTAAGTTCCTTCCCCTCGAATCCTCTAATGTCGTCAAACCTCAACCTTTTCTCTCCAATCTTTTCTTTTTGCAATGTTTCAAAGGTCCCCTTCTATATGTTTTGCTTCATCCTATTGACCTTCAAAACCTCACAATTATGCATAAAGAGATTTTATAAACATTTTCATATTATCTTTTAAAATTCCTATGCCTAGTGATACTAATTAAAGCATTAAATTGTGCTTCATATAATATGCTAACTTCTAATATGCATTAAATATTGAAACAACATGGTGAACATTACCATTGGTAATGAAAATGAAAATGATTGGCAAATTATATTTATTCTTATTTTAAATTGTTTCACTTTGATGACTATTTCTAAACAAATATGAATGATTGTATTAATAAGTCAACTACATATTTCTACATTCTACATTTGTCAAAATAAACAAGATATTTTTAATTAACCTATTATTATTCCTTAAGATTTAATATCATTCTAGTGACTAGTGGATAGCTTTATACAAAGAACTGTTATAAAGAAGAAAAAATTGCATACAATTCTTGAGAGACACAAAATAAAGCTATTAAAGTATAAATTATATAAGCTATATTTGACTGAATCCTTATGCAAAATAGGGCAATAGTAACTTGTGTTCAATGTCCTCAACATAATTCTCTTTGTAGCTAAGTTTCCTTCATAGGGCTCATCATGACTTGAGTATGCAGGATAGTAGAAAACTGATCTTCTCTTACACATCTTCTCATGACATAATCAAGTCCAATATAAAAATTGGTAGCAAAATATTAAAGAGAAAGGAAAACTCTTCTCAACAAGATGACACTTATCCCTTGGTGAGAAATATGGAGGTGTCTTTCTTGACACTAGATAATTAGCAATGTTGTCATACAATGGTGTATACATTGTTCTAGAAAAGAATCATTGATAATAGGCTCCGATACAATATTGGTCAACTTGGACAATATTGTTTTTACAACATTATCTTTATTGGGTTTGTCCACTTTTGATATATCAAATTGTGACAAGAGTGGTACCATCTCACTAATCTTCTACGAACAATAGGATTATTCATGATATATTCAATAGTTACATGGTCTCAATGCCCCAAAAAATGATAACCTATTATATAATTTCTAAATTATTAATTGAATATATTATTTGAGGCATTACTTTTTTTTTTGTGACTATATAATTCAACTTGGATACTTGAAGATTCTTGCTAACATAGTAAATGAAATATTCAACCACTCCTTCCCCTTTTTTCTTAAAATTGCTCCAATAGCATGATCAAAAGCATCGATGTCTATTTTCAATGGAAAATTATTTGTCAAGAAATCTTTAGCTTTTTTAAAAGCATCATGACATATTCCAAGCAATCAAAACCCTTAGTCTTTGGTTAGAAAAAACTAGGAGTGCTACAATTTTGATTAAATTTTTAGTAAATATCTATAATAGCTTGAATGGTCCAAGAAAGTTGTCACATCATTTTATTTGATAAGTACTAGTAGATTGATAATTACTTCAAATTTTGTGGGATCTACTTGAGTAACTTGTTTAGAAACATAATGTCCTAGGACTACTCCTTCCATCACCATACATCAACTTTTTTCACTATTGAGTTATAGATTATGAACTTTACATATTTGCAACACTTATTCTAGATTTCCTAATTCTTCTTCATAATTTTAGCTTTATGTGGTAAAATCATCCATGTAACATTATGTACAATCATGACTTAAATCAAAAAATATTCTAATAATTACTCTCTAAAATTTTGCAAGGGCATTGTGAAATCCAAAATGAAGGATTGAATTAGAAAACATACCCCATGGAAAGGTAAATATTGTCTTATCCTTATCTAATTATAGCCACTAAATCCATCCAAAAAGTAAAATTATATTATTCTTTATAAATAATCTAATACCCTTTCAATGAAAAGCAATGGGAGTTTTTCTTTCCTAGTTATTGAATTCAACTAGAATGTAATTTAAAAAGCTCCCCATTTTCCTCTTTTCTTTGGAACAATAGCTGGAGGTGAAATCGACTAGCTATGAGATTTTAATGTAAGGAGATCACAATCTACCTAAATTTCCACTATCTACCCTCTATTACTCGTTTAATCTACCTTTGCATCTCTAATAATTCTCTTTCAATATGAAGCACCTTCTTTGGATGGGAGAGCTTGCAAATTATTGATTTTGGTTGCGTTATAGTGTTCTAGATTTGAGTTCTACATTACTTCTATTGAATATGATTTTTTCAAGGACATTGGTTCTTTTGGTGACATCTAGAAATCTAAAGGTTCTCATTATTGTTAAGGGCAACCAAAAAAGATAGTTGAGCTCATTTAGTGGGATACAAGAATATGGAGAAAAATATTGGTATTATAGTTAATTTTGTAGAAAAATATGCATCAGGTATCTTTCCATGAGAATCTTTTAATCATAGTTAGAGTTCTCTTTTTCATATTTGCAAGAACAAATATAATGCTCGGTTAGATGAGCACAACAATATTCTAAAAATACTTAAAGTGTTTAATATTATTCTCACTTTATATATGAATATATGTAATTAAGCTTTAGATAACTAAAAAATGGTCTATTATAAATTTCATAATCCTTGGCATAAATAAAATGCAAAGATAACCGAGTCTTGTGATTTTCCATTTGTATTTTTACTAACAAATCATGACTCTATTACTTGATTAGATAGGCACATATTTTGAGTGTACTTGACCAATCTCATATTATAAACAAAATCATTACATAAATAAGCATTTTTGGTTACGACCATGTATCATGCATTTATGATCTTGTACTATGACCAAGGAACTAGTATTGAGAGTACCTTGTAAGGATTTATTTCATGTAGGCCATTTTTCACAATAATTCAACCAATATATAGGTTATTACAACTAGTTTATCTTCTTTTAGTGATATCATTTCGACTAAAGAATGCAATTAGGTTTTGTAGTAAGTATTTTGGTTATCTTTTTTTTTTTTATTTAATACCTATATTGTTAAACATCTAAGAACATTCTCTTGTATTTAAGATAAGATTTAAGATAAGGATATGAAACCCATTCTCATAGATTTAGCCTTAAACCCTCCATGATCTTTTGATGAGATAATTTCACTTGCATTATGACAACCTTGGCCATGTGAGTGACATTTTGTTTTAGGAATTGTAGTTGTGACTTTTAGATCGCAGACACACATTATTATATTTTTTCATGGTAGGAATATGGATGAAGTTCAAATATAAAATTTAGTTGGATAATAACTAGAGACCAACTATATCGATAATATCAACATTGTAATTTGTTCAAGCTCCTTTAAGAGGAAGTCTTCATTCAACGTCTATGACTATTGGGTGGTGTCTAATTAGAAATTTCAAGTGGATATTTCTAATGCTCACATTATTCTGAAGAGCCCAAGAGATGGCTATGTGTGGAGACCTCTACTAGTTGGTTCTGTTAAAATTTATTTTGATGGGGTGGCCAAGGGAAACCCTGGGTCGGCAGGGTGTGGGGGAGTGTTGAGAGATGAAAATGACATTTTTATTATGGTTGTGGATCCCCCCATGGGATTTCAGACCAACCAATTAGCCATATCGATTGGGGCCTTTCACGGTCTTAAGACAACTTACCAATTGAACCAAAACAGTTATGGGTCGAAGGTGACTCTAATAATATTATAAATATCATAAAGGTAAGCAAAAACCATCTTAGACAATTTAAAATGAGACTGAAAAATCAAGAGATATTATCTCCTCATTTAAAATATGCTACGTCTCCCACAATTATTGTAAAGAAAACTATGTTGTCTACTGGTTCACTAACATGGGAGTTCGAAGCAAGGGACACTCCACGTGGAGGGGTCAGGACACATTGGAAGCTGGGATCAGCCTTCTATTACTCTGGGATAGGATGGCATGCGTGGGAAATTACTTCACTTTTAATGATGAACATTAATTCTGATATGAAAGGTGGCATTATTGCTGGATGCGGTGTAATTTCAAAATGCAAAGGTTGTGCATACAACACAAGATTTCATGAATCCATTAAGTTTCCAAACGGATTCTCAGTATTTTTTCCCTCATTTCACAGTTGCGTATTCACTTCATTGGCTCTACCTTTTATATGGTTAAGTGCTCTAAGACTTTAATGGGTGGGGATTGGAAGAGAGTCGAGCAAATTGACTGCAAAATCTCAAGACCAAGAACAATGTGCGAAACATATAATTGAAGGATGGGGATTTAATACCTTACATAGAACACCTCCACGAATGGGATCCTAAAATATATAATTCTTTGATAGGGGATAGAAAGATTGAAACATTGTTTTATTTGGGAGAAAGGTGTTGATAGATGAGATTGTTGTTGTCGAAGTTACAGGCCTAAAGATGGAGGGGATGATGTTATACTCAGAGAGAAAGTACTTAGACTTGGCTATCAAGAGGTTCCTTAAAACTGAGGAAGAACGTGAGATGCTGGGGAATAAGGAGAAGAGCACCAGTCATTATGATCTCGCCAAGGTCAAATCTATTTGGAGCCAAGTACTTAAAGTGATAATGGAAAATTTAACTCTTGATGAGAATTTTTTCAATAGCGTTTCTTCATCACTTTATTTTATTAAATCATTTTTTCCATGGAAAGAGAAGTTTGGTGTCATTTTATTTATGGTCCTCTCTTAAATCTAGCTTCAAAAGTCATTGAAAGAACCCTATTAAAAATAATATCTAAACATGAGTCTACTACTTATATCTAGAATCTTCTAAAAATATATTATTATTTTATTTTGTTTAAGGTGGTAAGACATAGACCTAATCCTTATCTTTTTCCTGAAAATTTCATACTACTACATTGAAATTTGAAATTTCACCATATATAATATATTTTTTAAAAGAAAGGGCTAGAAGCTTAGAAACTAAATTCAATTTGCTACATATTCTCTTCTTACACATTTTTCATATAACATTGATAACTTTTTCAAATTTTTACATCAACTTTCCTAATCTTGGATTTCTAAATTTTCATTGCCACTTAACGGCCTAGTTCCACATGCCATGATCCTACACATACCCACACATATAAACTATTCATTGACATATTCTCGAAGAAAAAATTGCAATACCACTAGCTCAAGGGAGCTCTTGCTAACCACGAGGAATTCATTTGCCAACAAGTGAATCTCGAGATTCTTGCATCTTGCTCTCGTAAATCATTTCAAAATTTTATTTCCATTGATGTTATCACAAAATATTGAATAAGGCTATTTTACACCCAATTTTTTGTGTGTTTACCTTACTTTGAAGTCGCCCAACCAAGTAAGGTTGCACTCCACACTAGTTGTTTGGGAGTGAGAACTATTATTTGAGAATTTTTTATAGTTCAACATCAAAAGGATGGGTGTTTATCTTGGTTATGTCAATATATTCATGATCAAGTTTGTTCGAACCACTTGTCGATAGAGAAAAAGGTTTTTCCCTAGTTTTACTATAATGGGAAGATTCTTATTGCTTCTAGTAGATGGAATAATTTTGATACATGTATTATTTTCCTTTGTAAGGTCAAGAGAAAACTTATTGATGAAAGTGTTCCAACTATGTTCCCTCATTCAAAATATTTTAAGACTATTCAACCCTATCCTCTTACTTGGAGGCCTCAATTGAAGAAGGGATTTAAAGCACCTTGAGGTTTTTTTGTTATTTTTCTAGATCCATCATATTTAAGGGTTTATCTTTGTTCCATGCTCTAGTCAAAAGTTTTTGGTTTGATTTTTTTGCCCCTACTATTTTTCTTGTGAGACTTGTTTATTTGTCAGTTTGGTTTGTTAACAAAAACCATTTTACATGATTAATTTGAATATTCCCATTAATAATAGTAACCCCTATAGTTTAGTTTAAAGATTTGAGTGGGTTCATTTGGGGCACAATAGAAACACCCCCACCATCTAAAGTTTTTAAATTGCTTAGATAATTTTGTATTCATTGTGCTCTCAATGCCTCTTTCACAAAATGGATTTTCCCTCCTATTTGCACTCATAGTTCCATTCCCTGTAGCTATGCTTTATCTTTTAATTTATGCTCTCTCATAAAGATTAGTGATTTCTCCTACTCCCCTAACTAAGGTAGGGACTCCAGTTGTGAGCAGCTCTTGTTTGCTTGAGTGATTGGCAACCTATTAGGTAAGGATATTAGTGTTCATTGCAATCTATCTCATTTCTAAATGAATTGGAATTTGCAAAGCATGTAATGGTACTGTTATTAAATTTTGAAATATATGAGTTTTAAATCCTGAGATTCGGTTAACTACACTAGTATGTGCAGGATCATGGTATGCCAAAAATTGGCGATGTGAAAAAATGATATTTTCACTTGTTCAAAAGAGCACTAAAAAGTGTGTTGACTTTTTAGTAGGCCTCAGTGTCAGTACACCTGGCCAAACCTAAAGACAAAGCACAAGCCTAATTTGATATCAGATATTATCGAATATTCACTTTTGGCTAGTAAAATTTATTTAGGCCCGCGGGCTGCGTTTCTTAGTTTTCATTATGAAAATGTGTAACACAGCCTAGGGGTTTCTCATATCTGAAAAAATCACATATCCAATTTTCCTATTTATGATTTCTCTCCAAATTCAATAAGTACATAAAATTTTTAAGTTATTTTTGTTAATTTTTGTTTTTTAATTGAAATTTGTAGTTTTTTTAAAATAAAAACTAGGGTTTAGTTGATATTGTTTATCATTTTTAAAAATTTATTATAATTACATATTTGGATTTTATTACAATCAAAGATGGACTCAAACCACTCAAAAAACCCTCCAAATGATCCCGCAAACAATCTGGAACCACCTCCAAACAACCTACAACCACCTAAAAAAATACCGCACCTCTAGAAGACTAACCGATCTCAAACTCTTGACCTTTAGAGGATCTTATAGGATACAATCTAAATCAGCTTAGAGGATTTTAGACTACATATGCCAATATCCCCACATTGCGCCCCATGTTTTCCACGTTGAACTCCATTGTTGAAAACATGGAGAAACTTATAGAGTAACATAATGCTGCACTTCTTTGGCCTGATTTCGGGCATGATGTGTTTGACGATGGGCTTGATTATGAGAAAGTTATGAGCCTAACTATAACAAAGTATGACATATGTAATCTTTTGTGGATCCCAAAACTGTATTAAAAGTGGACCCTAAAAGCCCAAGTTATCAATTAAATGGTGCACAAATGATGCAATACGTGATCACTTTTGGAAACGCTGGTGGATGGTTTTTGATAGACCACCCCATAGATTTTTGGATGTCCGATTTTATTTCTTCAGAAAATTTTATGCTTAATTTAAGCTCGGTCACAAGGTAAATTATTGGAGCATGAGACCAAACTTGGGCGTAGGCTTAGGCACTCCTCTAGATAGGCCATAGGCACAACGGATGAAATCTTGCACATATGCACCTCCCAAGATTTGACCACCTCATTCAGTGCAACATCCTGATATTACTGTTGAGGCTGACTCACAAAGTATTCGGGCCATGCACACCTTGAGTGATCTACTGGTTGGGCAGTGTATGATATTGTTGCCTCCTTGTGCTAATGATTCTGGCCCTTCCACATCCTCCACCAGCTCACATGTTTGTGTTCCCCACACTTGAATTATGTACAATAATATGTGCTTGGGCCCGCTAAATGATAGTGACACATATAACTACATCTTCGAGGTGGACAATACTACACAACACACTCCAGGCACTCAAGCACCTCATAGAGATGTGCATCCCAGGAGAGACGAGGAGGGAAATACAAAGCCATGGACTCCTAATGTTACAATAAGAGTAAATAGTTAACCTGTCACATTATATTTAATTGTAAACATTCCTATTTTTAGTATAATTTTCTTATAAGGATTTCCCACTTACATTTTTTATGTGTTCCATTTATGTTCAGCTGATGACAGATGACAAGATGGCACAGGTGGAGGGGTCCATGCTTTCATCAATTTCATTTGGCCTTGACACTTCCATGGTACATACATTTTAATGTACTCATTGGTTTGTTTTTTTGTAATAGCATATGCACATGTTTTCTAATTGTTATGATCATCTTATTACATACTGATGTAGGTTTCACTAGGTGCCACTGTGGTGCAATGTGAGGGGGGTCAAGCTTTAGGCATTGACAAGGGGAAGGTAATTAAGTATTTTACATTATTTATGTATACACATGTATACTTGTCACTTGTGCGTACTCATTTTTAATTTACATGGTTTATTTGATAGAGGGTGGTTTATGACAATGTCGTGAGACCAGTTCACCACGGTAGAGACACAAGCATCTCAATTCGCAGTGATAGCCTCATGGTATGTATATTTCTAAATTTATTTATTTGTATTTTACTATCAAGTATATATAATATGATCAAGTCATGAGTTTATCAAGTATCTGTTTAACTTTTGTAGGTCACCCCTAGTTTGAGGGAGGTACAATGCCAAGGGTTTGTCTGGTTGATGTGTGCAACCATGTTGCCGCAACAAAATGTGAACCTGTTGGATATGTGAACATATCATCATCTATCATCATTTGTGTAAGTTTCTTTTTTCCTCATACACAATGTGATAAGCAGTAATCTGATCTCTCATCATTCCCATGTGATGCAACCAATGCAAAAACATGTCCTAGTTGTACAAGATCAGAAAGATGGTCATATTCAAGTGAAAAATCCATGTCATTATTTATTAAAAAGAGTGAAAAATAAAGGATTTAGGTAATGTGGAACCTACATATCAACACACTCACTTGACTCACACTGTTCCCAATCATTCTAAAGATACCTCAGATAAAAACAAGCCAACTCTCATATCCAAATGATCCATGTACTAGCATTTGAGCTTTGAAATGAATGTATTTTTGAAGAATCTTTCACTGTTTGACAATCAAACCTATCTCTTATTGTGCCCAACTCAACCAACAAAAACAATCTATGTACCGCTGAATCAAGAGTCCACCCTGTGACAATGTTGAAGTACACCAATGAATAATAGATTGAGCATCAAGGAGTTCTGCACCTGAAATCCTCACTTTCTCCTTAACTAGAGCTCTTTTTACACATGCATATGCTCCATCATGCTCCCCTTTTCCATGTCTTACCTAAAAAAAACTCCAAATATGAGGTACACCTCTCTCTACATGCATTCTACAAAACCAATAAAACATACGAGCATTTTTTAGTTGACTTGTGCAGTTATGTGGCTAAATGAGATGTCTATCCATAGCAATATACATTTCGCACACCCACTCAAAATAATTCTCAAATAAATGTTGGACATACTCATGAGAGTGAGATCTATCATCACTCATATAAAAATGGTATTTTCTTATTATCTTCCAGTCATCTTTTGTACTATCAGAGGAATGTCTATATGTTATGTGCAGAAAAATAACAACCTGAATAGAATTGTAATATTGAGTTTGCAACTCATTTTGGGAATGCAATACATATAGTTCTCTGAAAATTCAAGGACCGATATAATAGTGGCAATCAAGAAAGTGTCCTTACACATCTTGAATTGTTGATCCAACCAGTGAGACCTGTGGCTATGCCTTGCATACTTGTTAAAAATATTCTTCTTGAAATCTTAAATAAAATCAGCTACATTGTATTCTTTTGTAACCAAATCACATCTAGAGCCTTCACCTCCACTTTTCAATGTATATTTAACGGTTTCATATACCTTTTTTTGGATAATTGTCCTTCCAAAATCATGTTCGTAGCCCTCATGAAAACATGAAACAAACTTCACTAATCCACCACACTCTGAGCACTTGTCATTTAAGAAATTATGTGTATAAAAGAAATATTCATCATCTCTAGGACATAAAAAATGATCTAGAAAGTCTCTTGATGATTTTGGAAGAGCACTTGCAACACATTCCTCCAACATTTCACTAGTATGAAAAGTAGAAAGAAGGGATCGTAATAGATCATGGTGTATTGAAAACTCCACATGATATTTTCAACAATAAGTATTTCAAATCTTAAGAGGTACACAAAAAATGGCTTGAAGGCTTTAAAAGCTCTTTGTGATATTTGCAATGTTTGATGTGTCTCACAAAATATTTTGAACAACATTGTTTGACTCACCTCCAAATAATGTTTGGGATGTGGGGTGCGGTCTCGAATGCCAATTCTCAACTTCAAGACATCCTTCACATTTGGTGACACTCTTGAGTTAGATTGCTAAAATATTTCAATTTGATCCTTCACACAATCGGTCAGCTTCTTATCACAATGTGGAAGTCTCCCACCATAAGCCCATGTATCATTTTAAAGAGGATCATCAATTCTTTCTCTTCTTGCAAGTGCTCTATCCAAAGATTTACGATTTAGGTTCAAGTGACCACAAGTTTATCTCATCAAACGATCCTTTCTCAAAAGATGACTTACTAAGGAGGTTGTAATAACCCTCCTAGCAGATCTCTTATCTTTTTCCTTGGTAGTCTTCCCAATGGAATTGTGAGCACTAAAATATTTCTCACAATAATATCATTCCTCTCCTTTTCCTTGTTCACACTAATCTTAAATTTGACTAGTATACATCACATCTTCTACATCTTTAACAACTACACAAACATTTGACATTGCTCGACCAATGTCTTGTGTCTAAAAAATTGATCAAAAAGTTTTGAAACCCACAACCGAACGGTTCTTTCTGATCTCTTGCCATAAAAAATGCTTATTATGTTCTCATCAATTTTAAGTAGCCATTTTGTTGTTCTTGAAGGTCTCAAATTTGAAGTTTGTCTTTCTTCCTCCCAAGGGACTTCATTTCTCATATAATTTGGAGATGTGTAATGTTGATTTGGTTCTTGTGCACCATTATCATTGTCAATTCCTTCATATTCAATCACTGGATTGTCATTTCCAATGTCCACACTTCCATTGTCCACATCTACATGTTCATTTTCAAATCCTACATTTTCATCTTCAATCCATACATTCTCATTTTTAATATTATTGTCATCAATCATTTCAAAATCATGTTCTTCTTCACTTGTAACCGCAATTAAGGGTGGGCATATGGCCTCATCTTCATTAATATTTAACATACCTTGTCTCTTATTCCAATGGGCAGCCGTATCCATTTCTCTATACACTTTAATCTCTTCATTTGTGAGCTTCCTCTTTTGTTTATGCTTTCAACAACTACTACTCCCCATGGTGAGACCAAAAAGGTGATACAAAACCTTTGGTAATAGATAAATTCCAACAAAAAAGGTGGAAAAAGTAGTTTTTTATCTTGCACAATTACAATCCCTTAAATTTCTCTACAAAAAACTGAGGTTCTCGGATTGAGGGGCCCAGAGAATCATCTTTATCTTTTGGATGCTAGTAAAAAAATCAGATATTTGATATTATCAGATAATCAAAATCTCCCGCTCAAATTTTTGTTTTCTTAACATTTGCAATTTTCAACTATTTTCATGGTATTTTGAAAATATAATTTAGTTTTTAATTGCTATAATAAATTTTATTTTTATAATATTAATATTATATTTTCATAATGTTAATACTCTCTCTCTCTCTCTCTCTCTCTCTCTCTCTCTCTCTCTCTCTCTCTCTCTCTCTCTCTCTCTCTCTCTCTCTCTCTCTCTCTCTCTCTCCTATTATACAATACTAATATAAATGTATAATAGTAATATTTTACAAAATGAAATATGTAATATACAACCTAAAAAACTAAAATTAAAATAGCATTGAAATTGGGCAAGACATATTACATATTTGATAATATCGGATATGTGAAATTATCGGATATGCAATGTTATTTTGGATATTCGATTAGGCATGGTATTTGCCTTGGGTTTTGGCTTTGAAATGCCAAATATGGATGGTCAACCAAAAATACATGTTCACCATATTTCCTCTAATCTCCAGACTTTGACCATGTAGCTGACGACTTTTTTTCATCCAAAATTGATGCAACAAAAAGAATTTATTAAAGATATTATCAGGTTTCCATCAATATAATTACTGTCAAATTTCAAGTTCAATAAGTAATTATTACTTATTTTCTAATCAAGTTACCTCTAAAGTCCTGATTGACACACTGATTGAAAAACAATTATAACTTTGAAACAGTTTAACCTTTTGGAAATTTGAAACATACGTCATGTTCTATGGCTTGCCTACTATAAGATTTTTTTTTTTCAATTTTGTTAAGTTTAGAATTAGTTAAGGTGCTTAGACGCAAGAGTATTTTTATTCTGAATAAGTTTTAGCAGAAAATTTATAATTATTTATTTATTTGGGAAAAAATTACACAAAAATGTGTTACATCCAGGCATGAGTCTACTACTTATATCTTGAATCTTGTAAGAATATATCATCATTTGGTTGTGATTAAGGTACTCAGACATACATGTAATTTTTATCTTTGTCCTAAAATTTTCATACAAATGCATTGAAATCTAAATTTTTCAATAGTTAGATTAAATTTTTTCAGAAAAGGGCTAGCAGTTTAGAAACTACATTTCATTTCCTACATATTTCATTGTTACAACTTTTTCACATAAGGTTGATAAGATGTTCAAATTTTTATGTCAAGTTGACTAACCTTAATTTTCTATTTTTTCATTGCCACTTAAGGCCATAGCTTGGTATACCATGATCCTGCGCATACCCACACATTTCTATTTTTTCTCAAGAAAAAAAGAAGGTGTAAGTGGAAGGGAAAATAATTCTTCAAATGCATTCTTTTGTAATCATGGTAAATCCCTTGCAAATTCGAATAGGTTTAAGGTTTTGAGCAACACTCCTCCCATCACTCAAGGGGTAAATATATTTGTGTTGAATGAAAATATTGGGAACCTAGTCTCTACTGTGGAAAACAATGGGAAGGAGTGGTGGTAGAGAAACCATATTACCAGGCCAAATATGGAAAAAAAGGGTAGATTGCTTGCCATAACAAGGAATGATAGGTTGTAAGGAGTCAGAAGCCTAAGAAGGCCTTGAATGCTTGGGCTAGGGAAGAAGCTAATGGTAGTAGATGGAGTGGCAATAATAAAGGTTTCGACAATCAAATATGGGAAATCTCCATTACATCTAAGATTTTGAGATTTGCCTCTTGGGATAATCAAACTACACTAGGTAGAAGGAAAAATTCAAAAAATTCATCTTCATCCTCACAGCCGACCTTTTCAAGGTTTGGCATTTCAAATCCTTTTAGTGATCCTCCCTCAAAAATATCTCATCCCCTAGAAGGTATTGATGTTGGTTCATGGTCAAGGGATATCTCATCCTTGGGAAATAACACCCGCATGAATATCTCTTCTGAACATAGAAATGGTAACATGCAAGGCCCTAATAGGAAAAGAAAACCTTCCTATACTCATAAAAATCAAGTAATGTAGAACACTAGGAACATTATGCCTCCATTTCAACCTCTGCAAAATAGACCTCATTATACCTCCATTTCAATCTCTACAAAATTTACCTCATAAGAAGAATCCCCAATTGTTAGGTCAGAGATAAAGTGTCATTACAGCTATGGTTAAAAATATATTTACAGATGGCATATAGGATTATGTAGGCCAGGTAAGTATTACTATCCTTCCTAAAAAAAATTTCTTCATTGATTGTAAATATGCAACCCTAAAAGAAATTTTTTAATATGGAAACCATATTTTTTAATAAAGGATACAATTTTAAATTCATAGATTGGCATCCAAAGTTTGAGCCCACCAAACTTCAACCAATAAAATGTTTTGAAATGGGTAAGTTACCTAACCTTCTCATAGACTTAATACATAGTGGAATTCTTATGAAAATAAGATATCTACTGGGAGGCTTTGTAGAGCTTGAGGAAAATTCCCTATTCTCTTCCAATGTAAAAATCTTAGTAGATATTAATATTAATTTGAATTATCTTCAAACAATAGAACTTATCACTAAAAATGAAACATATATCATCAGACCTGAATAACTTTAAGCATCAAGAGACTACGGTTAACATTGAAAAGATACTTAAATAGACAAAGGGAGTTAACATTTGGCTTGATGAAGAAATTAGAGACTTTATCATATAAAACCAGAATGAAACCCAAAATTGGTGCCCTCTTCCTAGCCCTCAAGCAGAACTCAACAATCCCTTTTATCATGGGATCAACAAGGAATTGGCACTAATTAATCATATTTTAAGGGAAATATAGAGCCAAGGTTAGAAAATAACTCTCGGGAATTTGAGACATGCGATGTTGAGGAGGGAGAGATAGTGGAGAACATGATATGATTTCCCCCGTGGTGGATAATGCCATCCTTATGGTTGCAGAGGCTGGGATGGGAATAGAGATTTAAGGAAAAGATGAAGTCATTAAAGAGAACCTTGATTCATCCCTTAATAAGCCAGATGTAATTCCAGTAACCCAAAATCCTAGTGATAATGTGATGTCTATATTTTGGACAGTTTTGCGGTCTGTAAGGAGGTGGATGAGATATTTTCTCTTATGGAGGAAGTATAGCTTGGAGGTGATATCAGTGATTAAAGTGATGGCCAAGGTGGAAATGTCTCCCCACTGGCCTCCTGAACCAGGACGTGCCATTCAGGGCAGTAGATAGCCCATTAATACACAAATTATGAGCCTCTAGCTTTCAATTAAGAGATGATTTCCAAGAACCAAAACTTTCTTGCTCTAGTTGGGCTTGTCTAAAATGTTGACAGTCAAGATGTCGAGGTGCATCTAGTTTGATTAGATAGATGAATAAGAAATCCCTAACAAGGAGCATCCTGACTTCATAGCATCTGAAGATATGTTTTTAAGATAGTGCTTGTCATTTCCATCACAATACCCCCTACACATCACACTTACTCGAAATACCCTCGCAATGTCTACACTAGAAGTTCAAATATGTTCAACCCTCACCTGGAATAAGGATCATGGAAAAGAAAAAAAGGTTATGTCAAATGTCTTAGGAATAGCAAGGTAAGGAATGAAAGATGGAGAAATGTGTTCCTTTCAAGACACTAACCAATAATATTCATTCACATCGTGCACGCGAATATCGTTGGTCTCCTCTACATTCTGAAGCAGTCTATACCTTATCCTTCATCATGGAGAAAGAACAAGAAAACAAGACATTTTATGAAAATACTCTTCAATTATATGATTTGATAAAAAAATCTCCTTATAGAATTCTTCAAATCTTTTCTACAACAAAAATCAATCATATAATTGAGATACACTTTAATTGAAAGACTTATATTTAATTAATAATTTGAGAGGGTAATTATTTTTATGAAATAGGATTATGTTAATTAATGAGATAAATGAAAATAATAAACAGATAATTTACCAATCGATATAATTTTCTAACAAGTTAAAAATTAACTATCATTATTTCGTTAATATAAAGATCTAATATTTATTTTATTAATCTTTACCATTGTACACGTTTCTTTTCTCTTAAAAAATTATTTAAAATCTACTGCATGTCGATTGACACCATCACAGGAATATAGTTGGCATGCACAGTCCACGACAGAACCTTTATCTTTCCCTACACATGGAAAGAGCAAAAGACAGACTATAAAGAAACAAATGACGTGTTTCTTTATTCCTCATAGTCAGATTGGAGATTTTTTATAGATATATTTAGTTTATTTTAATAGAGTTATTTTTATGTATTAATATCTAATTTTTAATATAGAGAGAGAAAGTTAGGTTTAAATTTATGATTTAATAGAAAAATCTATTTTAAAACTGAGAATAATAATTTTATAAACCTATATATTAAGGAAGTAAGGTTTATTTTTATAATTTAAAAGAAAACTCTACTTTAAAATTGAAAATGATTATTTTATATATCTATATTTATAAATGGAGTAAGGTTTGTACAATATTTTAGTGGGTGTTGTTGAGATTTTTTTGGAAGATCTTAAAATAGGTTGTGCAATGAACTAAATTAAGCACAAATTAAAAGGTTAAGCTCATAAATTTAAGGAAGTTGTTTATCCCATGAGATTTCTTAGTTTGCATATTTGATTCAATAATGCAAATAAATACAAAATAATAAAGAAACGTTATAAGGATCGATGATACTCTATTTTTCAGTTACAGGAGCGGCAAAGAGTAGATGGCGGACATTGGAGTACATTGATTTTTCTCTATTGGGTGAGGTAAGAAGATACAACCCTTAAGAAAATGAATTCTTTATATGTGCCTGTGTGCTAAATACTCTAGGAAGCCTTTCATTACTTAGCAGTATTTAGAACTAGTTTACCTCCGTTGTACAGAAGTTTACAGGTAGCAATGACATTGATAGTGACCGAAGGAAACCTCTCATTATGATGGGAATGCCACACAAGAAGGTGTGAAGGTGGAGAGACACATGTGAAAGAAGAGCCATTATTATTAAAGATGTTGTCCAACTCCTTACGTTCTATTTTCATGTAGGAGTGGTGTTGAGCTGTGGACAAAATGAAGAAAGGAAATCATAATAAACAAGTAAAGACTCCTTAAAAAAATAAAAACTTGGGATAGACCTCCAGTTGCTGAAAATGGAGACATTTGTTCCAATAAACAACAACTATGTTGCTCATCTGAACAATGATGATAGGTTATGAAACTTTCAGGGCGTTAATAATATTCTTATTAAAGATGTTGCAACTTTGAGAGAAGAAAGAAATGCCATGTTAAGAATGAAAAAAAAATCCCAAGATGCAATTATTGAATCTGAGAAAAGACTAAATGGATAAATTGCAAAGAAAGAAGATGAACTCAGAGTAGTAATTGAAGAAAAGAATATCTTGGAATATTTTTTATGCACCTCAGAGAACAATTAGGAGCATCTTGTAGGTCAATTGATGCTGAGAGAGTTGAACTATTATCAAAGTTCAAGGATGAAATACTGAAATTCATACAACAATGCAGACATGTTTCATTAAAACAAACGGCTTTGCTTCAGGGATGAAATACTAAAATTTATACAACAATGCAGACATGTTTCATTAAAACAAACGGCTTTACTTCAGTTTCTACTTTGTTTATACCAAACTTCATAACATAAAAACATAGAGATAGAAAATCTAGAAGCCTGCCAACCCACATAACCTACAAACATTTTTTATTAAGTTAATAGTGACCTACAATGGTACACAATGGAGCTCAAATATATAGACAAGTTAAGAGTAATGTATTTGTCTTTTAGTCATCTATTTAATGAGGAGATTGAATACCTAATGCCTGGTGATCGGTTTCAACTTTGGTTTGAATTGGTCGACTGGCTACATCAAGATATTAGATTTTCTTGTATAGTATTATGAACATTCTTCTCATAAACCCATGCCAATTGCATGCTTCTCTTTCTTTGTTCAACCATTAAAAATTTGGAAATGACAGCTCAAAAGTTGAATACGCTGCTACATCTGAACATTAAGATAGTAAATTTGTAAAATTATATCCACATCGTTGCATTATAACCATAGTTCTATTACTAATACAAACTCTTTGTTTGTCAGGATACAGAGAACAGTAGAAGCAAATGTTTTTTTTTCAAATTATGAACATATTACTGTATTTTTTGTAATATGTTTCAATGTGAACATTTTGTTGGCTAAATATTTGAACAGTATTTTAAGTTGTTCAATAGCTATACAAAGGGATTCTTAACTGTCTGACCATCCACTCCCAAAAAAGTGTTTCTTTTTTGCCTGTTGTGAGCCATGCTTTCATAAACCTACAAAATAAGAAAAATTGAGATAAGTTATTATTTGTAACCCAAAAGATACATTGTATTATAGGGAAACAAATAGAAATCTTGTCTTCTAAGATTAACTTACCTGCGTCCTGCTAAGAGATGTCTTTGTGTAGACAATAAATAGAAAGAAGTGCATAAATTTACAAAAGATTTGTATCTGTCCAGATACAACTACAGTTTATGTCAACAATCCTCGCTAGGAAAAATGAAACCCCTAAGAGCCATTACATTCTCTCCAACTATAGTCCTCCTCTAGGTGAGCGAGAGGACTTGGAGGAAATACAGAATAAGAGGCATGGCCACAGGCATGGTCATACATAAGGGTTTTCCTTTAACGGTAATAATCCTTTTTCAACGGTATTGTGTTTTTCCTAACACTCATGGAAGAGCCCTTGTCGCTTGGATAAAAACAAAATAATAAATCATACATTTTCTTCTTAGCCATTGTATAGCTTCGGTGAAAAAAAAAAAACCACACCATCCGAATTAAAAAAGAGATTCGTTGCAGTCCAGAAAAGAAACAAAGCCATTGCAATTGGGAAAATAAAACATAGTCATTGCAGTTGGGGGAAAAAACACACAATCGAAACAGAAGCCAGTTTGCAAAATTGAAACAAAACCCAATTCGTAGAATTGAAATAAACCCCTCACCTGACGATGCTCAAGCTAAAAGTAAAGCAACAGAATTCCTCCTGTTGTCAAATGTTATTGTAGAGACTGCTATGAAAATCTGCAAGGGGAAATATCTGAGACTGCTATGAAATCTGCAAGGGGAAATGGACATAAACAAATACGGGTTGATATCATCGATGAAAAGGAAACCTGCAAAGGCCACATCCGCTAATCTACTCAGGAAACCTGGCAACAACACGTCGTTGTGTATTGCAACGACTTGCCACCATTCGAAGCCTTTATTTTCCCAAATTTTGTGACCAGAAAAATGAAAAAGACAGCCGAGAAAGTCAGAAACAATGGCATTTATTTACGACACGCACACAACACATGGAGGTAGATAGGCTTTGGGAAGAATGCCCTATAGCCCAATTTTCTGAGCGAGAAAATGAAAAGACTGCTGGAAAAAGGACGGGAGCGAATGGGAAAGCAAGAAATAAAATCTGGAAATTTCCTTTAATAGGAAATATTGCCCTGACCATGGTATAAACGGGATTGTTTGCCATTTGCACGGTTATCGAGGTGGCAATTAATATAGAATAAGCACCCAAAAATATAAGTCCCTCTCTATAGAAGGTCAGGACTAGGGGAGAGGGACCAGTAGTCGTGAGGGCTAACTTCGTCAACATGTAGTCGTTGCATCGAATATCGTAAGACCATTTTTTTTAGAAATGTAAAATGGACACTTAACTAAGGTTTGAAGGTGTGACTCATTGTGCAACTCATTAAAATAGCATGCCTAGTGAAACGTGTCCAAAAAATGACTTTTTAAAGATTCGACCAAAACTTAATCTAATAATCCCTAGTAGTTGAATTTAAAAATGTCATTTGTTATTAGTAGAATATTGTATTTCTATATAAAATATAACATATATGCAACTTAAATGGACCAAATACCTATTGGTAATCATAAATATTTGTTATACCTAACTTTTATATCCAACATAAAAGGACTGATACCTCAACACAAATAATTATTTGTTGTTATAAAAATAACACATTATTATACAATATACAACTTATATCCAACACAAAGGGACCAATAGTTGAATACTTAAACTTTTTGACAATCTCACACATTTCATGGGAAAATACAAGGCATTTAGGGGAGAGGGACCAATAATCGTGAGGGCTAACCTTTTATATTTTTCACAAGAAAGATTGTTAATATGAAATACTCTAATGCATATACATTGGTATCCCAATAGTTGTACACATAAGAATATTATTTGTACACTAAGATAACAATACTTGTTTAAGTGAGCATCTTATTCTTTTAAGTGAGCATATTATTTTCTAAGTGACACACATATAATAGATAGCTATAATATTTTATTGGAGACAAAAAGTTATTTATTTCAGTTTATTTATGTGTTTTTAATATAACATTTATAGGTTCTCATGTGTTCAAGTATTGGTCCATTTTTACCAACATTTAGAATTTTTTGATTTACATGTGGATGATTTAATTGGATTATTTAATTACAATATATAGTGAAAATATATGATAAGAGTGGATAATATATTCACAAATGAGTGAGCAACTATTGAACCCCAATCAACTATTGAACCCTCTCCCCTAACAAGTGTGATATAATTTACAATCAAGAAGCAACTCTTCACAAAAGTAGCACACAACATATAAGCAGGGTATACTTCTCTCCTACATACATCAGCAATGCCACACTCAAGCAACTCAAAAAGGAAACAGAAAAGGGCAGAACACAACATTTCAAAAGTACAACAGAACACAAAGTGAGTGCTATTCTATTCCTCAAGCTTGAGCACCCGCTTCGCAGCTTTCCAGCACCCACTTCACCTTTGCTGGTATGGAAACTGCATCCCACATTTTATCTGCATCAAATTCCTTTGCCCAATCCCTGCACTTCTCTACCACCTTATCTGTTACTTGTGAAACGCAATGACCAAAAACATTACGCAGTTGATCTTCTATTTTATTCCACAGATCCCCCAAATCCATAATATCGCCACAAGTATTTTCCAGTAAGTGCTTGCAAACCCTGAACAAGCTGTAGCTGGGCGCTATTTTTAACAAGTCTTTGGAGTCTTGTAACTCTACACCATCAGCATCCGCGTCTTTATCAAGCATCATGTTGTCTGCCAGAACCTGCCGAGCCCAAAGCAATACCTTACGAATCTCTTCTGCTGGAGGAATATTTATAGTTCTCTCTGTGGAAGCATATTCTTGCAATTTCTTGAACTCAAGGTCTGCGGCCTTGCTCATCTGATCGGCCTCCATCCCCAGTCTGTCCAGAAAGTCCGTTTCATCAGATTGGATCTCTGCGCTGTCTAAGAAATTCATGAAATCGTCTGCCTGGATATAGGCTTTCATGGTTTTCCTCACACGCTCAGAGCTAGGAAAGATGTTCACTATGACCTTGAGATAGGATACAGCTGTCATCTTCCAGCACATTTTGTATGAACTCTGTTTAACCGTCATCCAGAGTCCAGAAAAGGGAGAAAGAAAAAAAGTTATAAATACCAAGCGTGAGAATTACATTCAGCCTCTTCGATAGAAATGTGTGAAAGGGCCCAACGTTCATATAATAGTTGTAATCCTCTAGAGAAAGTCCAATGGAAAAAGCCAGGCGAAGGATGGATTAAGGTGATAAATTATAAAAGAAAGTTTATATAATAGTTTAAGGAATAGCCATGTAAACAATATCATTTTTTCTTGTATATTTATGTGTTTTTGTCATATTGTCCAAAATACTGTAGCTTACAACATATCTTATTTGGCACATAAATCAACTATACTCTTTACTCTAATTGAATTTACTTTTGTTTTCAATTTCGAATCACCTAAATCTTAGGTTTACTGGCCTCAGATCTGGTTAGTACCCCCATTTATTCATGTACCAAAACACCTTCAATTAAGCAGCTAGGATCTCCTATTTATAAAAATCCTAGGTCAGTAGTAATTATCAAGATGTCATATAAAAACACTTTGGATCATACAAGCACAATGGATATGTAGTATAACATAAACATTACATCAGCATTAACATTATAGAAATTACATTATTTTCTTGGTATCATTGAGAGAGGATTTGACTTCTTATCAAACAAGTGGACAAATCTCTCTTTTACACATACTATCCTTAATTTTCCTTTTATCACAACCATTTATTTTAAATATAACTAGTAAAGGTCAAAAAAATATATACAAAAGGATAAATTATTAGAAGAGCAACTACAAGACACAAAGCATCCCAAGACTAGACCATTAATGTGGCCTAATTTAATATTAGTACATTTTATTGATTGATAATCACAAATTTTAGAGTGCAAATACAATTCTACTATTTTGATTATGATCATCAAGCACTATTAAAAATTATTCATCATCAACAATAACAGCCTCATGTGTGGTTCTATTCCACCTCTACCCAAGAATAAGGTGTAATTTGAATAACCCAATTACATCCAATATAGGATCGAAAAAAAATATTTGTTCCATAGTGATTCTCAAAAATCTCTTGATGGGATTTCAACCATCTATCCTACTAGCGTAGCGACTATATCAACGACATGATCTCTCTCCACCACTAGTATGTGCTTTTAATGTGATGGAAAACTCTACAAGGTATCAGATCGGTTTGATTCCCTCAAGCCCTAGACTCTATGTTTGCATAAGTTCGGCTTATCAACGTGGTACATAATGGTTGAGAATCTCACATGGCATGTAGTTGTATTCAACTTTATCGTGTGGGGGGACATTGGTGTAGCGACTATATCTACGATTAGGTCCCTCTCCACCACTAGTACATGCTTTTGGTGAGAAGGAAAAGTCTACATGTTATCATATTGATTCGAGTCCCTCAAGCTCTAGACCCTTCATCTGCATAAGTTTGGCTTATCAATGTGGTATGTAGTGGGTGAGAATCTCCCATGGTACTTTGTTATATTAGGCTCTATCATGTGGGTGGTGTTGGCATAGCAACTATATCCATGATAATATCCCTCTCCACCACTAGTACGTTCTTTTGGTGTGATGGAAAAGTCTACATGGTATCAGATCGGTTTGAGTCCCTCAAGCCCTAGACCCTTCGTTCACGTAAGTTCAACATATCAACGTGGTATGTAGTGGGTGTGAATCTCACATGGTACATGGTTGTATCTGGCTCTATCGTGTGGGGTGGTGTTGGCATACGAACTATATCCACAATGAGATCCCTCTCCACCACTAGTACATTCTTTCGGTGTGATGACAAAGTCTACATATTCTATTATAATTAGTTACCAAAAGTCATAAAATTCCCTTGAGTCAAGTTGGAGAAAAACATCATAACACTTATTTTCAAGATGGATAAAGATCTAAGTATGATGAATAGTTAAAAAAATGTATGAATATCTTAAATATGTTACTCATTTATTAATTTATAAATAATATTAAGACATATTTCATTCTACTCCATGTGGTGCAGCTAAATATTTACAAGTTTGACAAAAAATATGAAAATTTTATAATTGTCAAGGGGAATAGGAATATTCAATATCTTGCAATGATTTCCATAGCTGGAGGATATTTGAGCCCCGCAAGCTCAAATATAATAGAAAGAGTTCTAGGATCAAGCTCTTATTAAATTTTAAAATGATAGGGTAGTGACCCAAATTATAATCCATAATAATTCTAAATCAATGTAATAATATTCAATGATACACTGATTAGAAGTATTAAATTTACCCAATCTACGTCTTGCATCCCAATGCTAGGATGTCTATTAGTTCAAGAAAATAGATAAATTTGGGTTTAATATCCAATAAAATATTTGTGTTAATAAAATTAGTGGAATCAATTAAGGATTGGGTAAATATAAGACCCCTCCCTCTATTCTCATTTTAAAAAATATATAGCTAGTTCATTCCCAATAATAATAAATAATTCATCAAAGTTTTGTTTTGTAAAAGAAGAGATCTTAGCTAATATCATAATATTTGATGATCTTATTGATCAATTATGGTCAACTATGATCACCAATCTTGATATTGGTAAGGAATATGATAGGTTGGATTGGTATTTGTAATATAGAATCCTAAAGAAGTTTCATTTTTCCTATAGAACTATGTTACCTCATCCTTCATTTATGTCTTTGTCAATGGGTTTGCTGAAAGTTTTGTTCAAAAATTTCATAACATTAGAAAATGATACACCATTATCTCTTATTATTCTATTATTTTGGTTGAAACACTTGTTCAATTTATGCGCATGGATAAAGATATCAATAGATTCTATTGCATCACAATCATATAGGCACTTTAATTACTCATGGTCAATATGTTAATTTTATGCAAGACTTATCAAAATTTCTCTAGCTAACTATGTAAAAATAATTTTAGACCTTTATAAGGGAGCTTTGAGTTAATATTCAAAGAAGGAAACTTTTAATTTATTTTCCCTGAATATGTGTCCCAATTTTCACAAAAAAAATACTAATTTTATTGTTTTCTAGAACAAATATGTCCCTTCACAATATGTAGAAATTCTCTTTTCTGGAAAGTTGTTTGCTAATTTTTGGCAAGGATATGATTAAGACATTTAACATCAAATTAAGCTCTTGGAAAGGATTGTATTTGTCTTGAGATAGTAAGCTACAACTAGCTTTTAAGTGATGTTTGAAAAAACTAACCCTATATAATTATTATCCATTTTGGTATCTCCAAAATGTATTAAACATAGGATTGAAAATGTAGCATCTAGGTTTATTTAGAATGATTTGGATCCTTAAAATATCTCTTTCATTTGATGGGATGAGGTGTACAAACTAAATTCAATAGGTCAATGTAAAATTAGAGACTTATCTACAATGTTAGCATCACTTAAGGCACCAAGTCTTTTTCCGTGCTTTTAATGATGAAGGGGTTCTTTGGATTAGAACCCTTAGAAATAACTAATTGTTCTCTAATTAACCCTATAAAATTATTTATTCCAAGAGTGGATCAATAGCTTCCAATACTTTCATGTTAATATAGATTTCTTAACATCAATTAAATCTTTGTAGGATTTTCAAAAATGGAAGAATAGTGTAAGTTTTTAAAATTAACGTTGATCAATCACCATTAAAGTGCTCTTGTAAATTTAAACATCTTAGATCCTTTAGGTTTACATGTTTAAGCAACAACCTTGAAAACTATATGCCTCGCAAAAATAAAATTTCCAACAATATATTACGAAATATTAAAAATAACAAGTGAAAAGATCCAAGAATGGTTAAAGCATTTTCTTTCATAACTTCCTCTAATAATTTATATTGGGAAACTCTATAGAGTAGGATAAGGTAAACTTGAAACAAGATAATTTAGTTGACTTCTTGGTCAAGAATGACTATGTCAAACATCTATAATGTGAAGAGGATATCGAGTGGCCTTTTCACAAGGTCTATAACCCTAATAGGTACCCAAAAGCTAATTCTTTCATGCATTTTGATTATAATGAAATAGAAATCCTACACTAAGAATACTTCTCAAGTGTAAATTATATTTTCAATTCCTTCAAGATGCATCCTTTTTCGCTATTTTAAAGGATGATCTAGAATATTTTTTAATTCATAGCCCTTTCTCTTGATATATATAAACCTCAGTTTTTAGTAGAATTAAACTTTAATAGATCTATCTATGTTCAATGAGTACCATTTTCACAAGCTAATTCAAAGATGACATGACTCAAATTAGTAGACATGATGACAAATATTGTTGTCTAGAGCCTATAGAAAGAGGAAACGACACAATATTTGATGTAAAGTATTTCATTGAGGTTTTCCTTGAAAATGTGGAGGCTACCTTTAAAGATGTCTTCAAATATAAAGTCTTGAGTTTGAATTCCAAAATCACCAAAGTGGAAAGATTCATCCTCATCAAATAGGATCTCTTGCACAAGGATAGTGCCTTGAGAAACACAAGTTGGTGAAGTGGACTACGCCAAATGAAGAGGAACCTTGGTATTTTAGAGTCGGAATAATTTATTAGAGTTTGTCTTGAAACCTTTTGCATTTAAACTGTGCTATCAACATTCCCATGGTTAATAACAATATGGAAAGATTATGGGCCCTTATTCAAGATCTAAAATTATAACAATAATAGCCTTGAATTTGTTTAGGATTCCCCTAGGATCATTCATGGGCTTAATTATCAGGTTATGTTGACTTGAAGCACCAAAATATGATTGTTGAGATTATTTTTGCAAACTTGTCTCTCACTAATGTAGGGAAATTAACAGTGAAGAAGACTTTTTTACCAATACGGTCCTATTATATTAGCTAATGGGGAGTGCTTAAACTTTTATAATCCCCTCTAGTCAAAGGGGTTAATCACTCTATATCTCTTGATCAGGAATCATATATATCATCTACCATGCCTTTCATTAGAGGCGTATATGGCTCCCTTTTGCGTTTTCTTTTATCATATGCTACTCATTTTGACGAGGTGCACTAACTTTACTTTTTGCTAGCTCTACTCTATTTGAACTTGTGGCAAGGGCATCCTTTTACTGGTAATATCAAAGCTCAAGATTTCTAGATTGATCATGGTCCATAGACCATATGGACCATGATGCTCTAAAATAATCTCTTTACATCTTTGCTCACAACTGTTTTCTATTTATCTTCTATTATATACTTCACACTTCAATGTTTTGCTAGTCATCCTTCACAATTCTGACAACACTTGCTCTGCAAGAGTTGAAGTCATAGCACAACTTGTTCTTATCATTACTCCATATCTTACAGTCACTATCCTTGGAGGCATTCATTCTTGTGTGTTGATACCAGTGATGTTTCCCACGATAGGCAAGGAAGTAGGTTCAAGGGGGAGAGGAAGTCTTTTCCTTCTCCATACAAAGATGAGTAGTAAGAGCGAAGACACAGTTGGAAAGAGCAGAGGATACCGTTGTAAAATTATAACAATTTTTTTTTACCTATTTATAAAAGATTAATTAATGCCTCATGATTTGCCCAATTGACAATGAACCAATTTTAGCATATTTTAATTTATAGTTTTATTTTCATTCAATGATGTCGTGTTTGACAAGCAACTTGAGACCAAACATTTTTAGTCTTGTTCTTCATGCAAAACATACCTAGGATAAATCAATTTTCTGCATACCACGAATGGCAGTGTGACAAGTTTGAAAGGCATAGAAATAAGACACATTTTTCTCTTTTGACAAAAATGATGTGTCCTTGTATTACTTACAAGGGCAAGCGCAATACTCAATCATTCTGTATATAACACCCAAAATGTTGTGTTTCTTATAATTATTAATGAAACTATAATACTTTAGTAAATTATTTTTAACTAATTAATAGTTAAATGGCACATTTTGGGTGCCACAATTGTCGAAGGTGCTAGAGTTGTAAAACGCAAGCTAGGGGAGAGGACCCAGTAGTTGAACACGTTCCAATGGTTGTGATAGTAGTTCTTAACTTAATACCCATAGTTGTTGATTTAATATCTAATATTTTTGACAACATTGTACCAATGGTTGTGACTTTAAA